>OU015635.1:21200000-21800000 GCA_907165235.1 Zeuzera pyrina | reverse complement strand
CCTTTTTTTTTTACGTCAGGAAATGCGTTGCGCATCCCGTCCCGCCTAGGGGGGTGGCAGGGGGGTATGTGGGACTCCTCGACATTAGGGTGCTAGGCCGAGTCTACCCACTAAAACCTGACGGTGTTCCTCCACGGGGCCAAAATGCCGGGGCAACGGGTGCGCGCTTGAACTCTTCCGCGGCCCCGATGGCCATGCCCAGCCTAAGCCGGGCCCTCCTCTGTGTGCGGGCAGTTTGACCTGCCCACTCTCCTGGGAGGCGCGCGGTAACACCGCGCGCACCATCCCGAGGCCATTGGGTGAGGCGCCTTCCCCCGAAGGACACCCCAGGCCTCCAAAGTGGCGGCTTCCGCAACTGTAGCTAACCTAAGCTAACTGTAGCTAACGTAGAGAAGGTTTTCTCTACGTGGCTAGATATAACTCAGCCGATGCTGTTTATTACCGATTTAAAAATAGGAAGGACTTTAGATCATCTATGCTTTATTGAAAAATGCCTATATGTAATAATAGTTATTCTAGATTTAGTGCTACTTCGGTAATGCGATAATATGTTGACGTTTATTAAGGCGTCAATGACAAAAACTTTCGAATAGCCATAAAACCTGGAATCGAACCTGAGACTTGTAACCTAGAAGTCGTCTTTGAATAGAAAGGGCTTCATTCAGTGAATTTTAAATCTCGGCTACTTATTGAATATCTTCTTTTACAAAAATATGTATATCATCACGTTACCAAAAGAGTAAATAATGTAAAGCCGACCGATCGCTATTGGCAATTGATGTTCATCAATGTATATCAGATGCCAAATTGAAGTTCATTCCCAGTATCATGTCAGGATCGTATATGGTGCAGGTGCATAGTGGGTTTATGTTACATCACTGAGTGAAATTAGTTAAATCATGACTTTCTTGATATAGTGTTATTTGTTCAATTAAATTGATTATACGTGATTATTTCATTATGGAAATAAACACAATAGCATTCATTGCAGTATTCCTAGCGTAAAATTGCAACAATTAATGTCTCCTAAATATGATATTAATTTACATTGTTCACAGAATAAATCTGTGACATTTTTAGTAAATGGAAGTTACGCAATTGGACCCAATGTACATAGATTAAACATAATTCATGAACTGCAATGTCTACGAATTATGCTCTAGTAAATAGTGAATAAACAAATGTCTACAGACGAGTATGTAATGAATATAGTACAATGCTATGGTTTTTAAACTTTCACGACTTGTACACATCTTACAATATAAATTAACGGGTCTATGGCGCGTTTATACTTTAACGCTAAATACCTACTCTTTTTATCCCGACGTTCCGACCGGATTGCACCGATCATGGTCACGGGCAGACGACTCTCATCCTCATCAGTCTGCCCGTGACCACGATCGGTGCAATCCGCGGGTTTATTACCTAAAATTTGCAGATAGCGACAGCCACGCGATTACTGCGCGATCGGTGACTAATTGTAATAAAAAATTGGTACCATTATGACGATTGCGTACAGTGGGGGATCCAGGATTATGGTTTAGGTGGGGCTTGCATCCAATGAGGGTAGGGCGTTCCGAGACCGTAAAATTTTTCATGGAGGAACTCAGATACTTCTGGGGGGAGCTCAAGCCCCTTAGCCACCCTCCCCTAAATCCACTACTGATTGCGTTTCTGTTATTCTATGACCGTAAAATGCACTTTTCGCGGTAGATTTAGCGCCACTATACAAATTACATTACACAAATTCTCGTTTTGACAGCAGATATCGCGCGATATTGGCTGTCGCATGCTGACTGTTAGTTACGTAGTAAGCATGCCGGTCGGAACGTCGGGATAAAAGAGATATTTAGCCTTAAAGTATAAACGCGACATTAGTAATTTAGTTAATTAGTATTGTAAGATAGTATAATGTTGTTTTCATTTGATAGTGTATAATTGTTTATAATAAGACTGTTATGTGATAAATTAAATCGTAAATAAAATGTAAACATAATTTCAAATTTTTTTTATTTTTATAATTTAAGTTATAATATAAAGGTCATCGCTCTTTCGCCATTAAAAGAAACCCTATCAGCACCACCTTTCTTTATATTTATAAATATTTATTATAATCGATTTTTCAAATACAGGATTAATTGAAAAGTATTATAATAATAACCTCTTAGTACAAAATTCCTGTCATCATACTTATAACGACTTTTGTTCTAAGGCTTTGTTCAAAATTCCAAAAATATTTTTAAGTTTTCCTGTACTGTCTGAAACGTATAAACTTTTAAACTTTCGCGTTGCATTAGAAAATATCTAAAACGGGAAATTAACGCGAATACCTTTTATTTTGGCTTGACGTTTCAACTGAGTTACTTCGGCCGTAGTCTCAAACAAATTCTGTCTTTGTCTGAAAAGTAATTACTATTTACGTGTTTTCAATTGTAAAATGCTAGCGCACCGGCTGCAGCCAACATAGCGCTGCCCACCCATCCCCCTTCCGCGCACCCTGCCTTGCCTGTGCTGCTATAACGATAGGGTAGAGTAGGTGGCATTCTCATAAACATTTATTGTATTTTTATTTTTGTATGAACGAAAAATCTTATGATTTATTAAAAGTCGTAAAGCAAAAGGTAATGCAGATAATGTTAAAAATAAAATACGAAGAGGTTATAAGTATTTTTCAATTAATCCTGTATCCTGTATATACCCTCATCCCGTGTCGTCTCTGGAACACAAACTCGCTCACAAACTGTCGTTATGCGAACGGTGAGTGAACAATCCTTTTTTGATTACTCAGGAGAAATTACACACAAGTACTCAGCTCCCAGGGAATGTAGCTGAGTGACGTGGGTCTTTAAACCATCAAAACTCCTATGGTAGTCAACCTTGGTGCGTTGTCAAGTGGTCCTGGGATTTCCTACAGAACGCCGCTCCCGCGCTGTGCCGAAGCACTTCTAGGGGGGTAATAACAGAGCCCGCCCTGCACCTCCGGAGTGCTACGACAGCACGGACCACGCTCGTCGTTCTTCTTGGGGTTGCATGGAAGGACAATCGAAGCCCCCACTGCGATCGGCTACGACCCTGAAGACCCCTTATGATAACAAGTCGTCCATTTGCTTGGAACGAGCCAGTCGTGAGTAGAATGTAAGTCATCCGCGAATAGTTCATGTGAGGTTTATTTATTTATTGAAATAGTTGAAACATTGACATACTGACCCTCCCACTAGGATACTCTGTGTTGCGAGTAGTGAGACTTACCATGAATAATATAAGTATAACTATAAAATTTACAATTGGTAAGAGAAAAAGAAGAATTCAATGTAATGTTTTATACAATTTTGGACAGTTCTTAATTCCTGGTTAATTTAAATTAGGTGTATAGCGACAGTACATTTGAACTCGTTAATACAATATTATAGCCGAGGAGCAAGCTCTTCTCTTAGAATAATACAACTTGTCACAGTTATTCAAAATATTTATCCGTTGATACAGATGAGATTATAATTTACACATTTCTCTATTCGATTATTATTTATATATTACTATGAACATTGGCTGCCGTCGCTCGCGTCAGCTCACCTCCGCAGGAATGCGTTGAAGCTGCCGATGAAGGGCATCTCCACCATGAGGGTGAGAGGAACAGCCAAAATGAACGTGTACACCGCTGTTACCGTTGCGTCGACAATCTGCGTGAACGATTTAATAATTTCCATTGAAAAAAATTCTCGCGCTATAGATTCATCTTGCACTCTAAGAGTTTATGTTAGTAAAGTAATTAATCTGTGCTAAGAGGGTCATGCCTTGGTCATGCCAAAAAAAATTAGATACTTTTTATTCATTTGTTTGACACTGGCAGGTTATAAGTACACCATTGTACAAATTGTAATGGCTGGTTATTTGCTGATCGATTTGAAAAGGAAACATTTATTAAATTGAATTTTTTTTTACAAACGGTCGAAATCAAACATTACAATAACCGCGCGCCGTTAACTTGTACCTGAACACACGACTATTTTAATTCAAAAACTTTAAATGTTCGTACTGGTCAAAGAAAATAAAAACAAGAAAAGAAAAAATTGTTGTCATGATAAAAAAAAATCGAACAACGTTTGGCGGGTTTTTGTAAATCGTTTTCCTATTTTCCAAAAATGAAGTGAGCTGAACAAGAATGGTTTGCAAAGAGAGTAATTCAATATTATCTGCGTAATGGAAAGTCTGAGACAGTGCGTCATAACGTTAAGAAGAAACAGAGGGGACTGATTTTAAAAAGCTTCCCGGAAGACAACGTACAGTCGACAACACCTTCAATATCGGTGAGAATTGCGGCAGATAAACTGAAAATATCTAAGTAAAGTGTTTCGATAACAAAAACTCAAAAAGGCATGAAGGTTTTTGTAAAATTAGCCGCTCCCAAGTACGTCAAAGACCAGGAGGTACGTGCTAAGAGAAGGTGTCGTAGAGCTTACACAAGAACTTGGAAAGTTGTTATAATTGATGACGAAACATATGTACCTGTTGACCCGAGCGATATTCCTGCTAAGCAATATTTCCGCGCTACGTTACGATCGTAACGTTGTAGATTGTAGCGAAAAATTAAAACTAAAGGCTGTTATTACAAAAAAATATATACATATGTTAATATTTACAAACTTTAAACTACACATTAACTTAAATAATAGACTTCCTCAAAGTTGCCGCTTAGAAAACTGTCATTGTCATTGCCGCGGTCAGCACTGCCGAGAACTTGAAGGGGCGTAGGAAGTATGAGACTCTCTCTGAGAGTTTCATATTTACGCCCTTTGCAGTCGAAACTTTGGGTCCCTGGGCCCTGGGCCCCGAAGCCCATCGACTGGTTTCTGATATTTGTAAAAGACTGGTCGAGGCTTCAGGAGACCACCGGGCTGGCAGCTTCTTCCGCCAACGAATCAGCTTGGCTATTCAAAGAGGTAATGCTGCCAGTTTGCTGGGCACCTTAAGCAACGACAGCTTTCTAAACCAAAGGCTAATTTTTTTAAGAAATATCTCGTTTGACAATTTATGGATGAAAACGGCAATATTACGGAACCCTACATTCGTACAGGGTTTATGAAGTTGCATATTTACCTCAGAGGAGTGCATTATAAAACGTTTGGTGCCTTTCCATAGACAGGCATTATCAAAGGAATATCACAATATCAGAGGAAGATGTTCTAATTTGGCCAGATATGACCTCGTGCCATCACAAGAGCGAAGTCACTAATTATTTCAATCTACGGGTGTCGAGTTTATAATTAAACAAAATAATGCACCAAATGTTCCTTAAGCATGAGGTATCGAAATGTTTTGGGCTCTATTTAAAAAAGAGTATAAGAAATACACAGAGAAAGTAAAGATTTTGACTTCGTGTAAACATTGATTATATAGATCACATAGATAGATTGATTGATTGATGGATTATATAGATTGTCCAAAAGAGTGGCGGCGATGTCTGGAAAAGCAGCCATGAGGCGTGCGGTTATTAATATGAGTAAAATCGGATACAAAGGCATCGCTGGTGCAAATTTGATATAATTTCTGAAAATACCTCGGTTTTACTTTCATAGTTTCATTTGAATATAAAACACATTAACTGACTTAAATTTTTTAAGGATTATTTTTTAAGGATTACACGCGAATATTCTACCTCGCCACCATATTTACCAAATCTAGTGCTAGTGTCTTGTGATTTTTATCTTTCCCAAAGTTTGAAAACAAAAAGGACGTCCTGGCTACTTGCAACTTTGAGATCTATCAGATGTCTAGAGAAGAATGGTCATTGGCATTATCCAAGTAATTTACGAGAATGGAAAACTGTACACGTGTTCAAGTTGCTTACTTTAAAAATATTGGCACTTATAATAAAGAATTAATTTTTTGAGTATTATACGTACATATATGTGTTCACGCTATATCCCTAACGGAGTAAGCAGAGAGGATTTGAGTATTATGATACTTAAGATTACAGATACCTACTTAAATATTTTAAAGGCCACATTTCTCAACTAAGCATCTTAAGATAATTCCAGAGAATAAATTCAGTGGTAAGTGATCAAAACTGATCTTCGAAATTTCCTGAGAATGCTTTAGTAGGTGCTTGGTTATAACCATGTAAACAGCCTTCATCTCAGAATACTTCATTTTCCAAACCGATTCCACCAAAAATTAGAATGTAACAAGAGATACTCACACATGAGCTAAAGGATGCATCTATCACATATGGTTTCCCTGCGACAAGGTTCATGTTGACGCACCAGTGCAGCATCACGACCGATAGGGACACGCGCGCCGCGCACTCCCACCCGCGCCATGACAGCGCGCTCCAGTAATCTGCGCACGCGCCGTATACCACATGTGACTAATAAAGGTGATATATTGTACATATCGTGCTGTAATTTTGCGAATATTCCTGTCATCATGTCATATGATGAATTATTATAATTTTAAAATATCTTTCGCCCAAAATCTCATACTTCCGAGTCCTCTTAACGAAGCATCTTCAAAAGATTTCACAAATCGGACTAAGTCTGCTAACTGGCACCAAATTAAAATTTTGCTAATGTTCAGTGCTAGTTAGCTGGACGAGTCTGATCTCTGAATTTTGAAATCTTCTAAGTGATTTAACCAACTAGTTAAATTGGTCAATCAAATAATCAACAAATTTTTCCTTACAAGGAAATTAGTCTACGGATTCAACTGCTTTTATTTAAACATCGAGGGAATATAACTTATTCCTTTGACGAAACAAAATTAAGACGCGTTGTTGATTGTTTCGTTCGTCAAAGAAATAACTCGATGGCGTTAACAAAATAGTTGAAAAAATCAACCTGTTTTTACCCACGACGAACGGAACGGAACAGAGGCGGTACATGCGTTTGCGGTTAGAGGTTGTTTGTGTGTATGTATGTCTGTTACCATTTTCCTCGAAAACTACTGGACCAATTTCGATGCGGTTTTTCGCATTTAGAAAGTATCATTTCAGAGGAAGTTCTTAAACATGTTTTATGGCTGTAGACCACCAGGGGGCATGCAGCAGCTAAGATAGTCGGCGCTTGAGGGCTTTTATTAGAAAAAAAAACATTTTGACATTTATATAATGTTAGTAAGATGTAGATCAGCCTTTCCCAAAGTGGGCGATAACGCCCCCTTGTGGGCGCTGCAGGCCTAAAGGGGGGCGGTAAGAGACCCAGAAAAAAAATGGGGGCGTTGTGTAGAGGCCTGGGAGGTGATTTGTAATTTCATTTAGCTAGGAGGCATCTTAGACAACGACTGCATGACTCAAAGTGGGCAGTAGACAAAATAAGTTTGGGAACCCCTGATGTAGATAGTAACGTACTTAACGTACTCTCTAAAAAGATTAAAATAAAAAAAGCAAAATTTAGAATTTTGAAAAATCCCACGCCGGATGTTAAGACGTAATCGAAAAAGGATTAAATAACTTTTTTCGTAGTCCCGCGACTAGTGGCTTGACGTTTCGGGCGAGTTGTATCGGCCGTGGTCTCAAGTAACGCTTACTACGTTACTTGCAAGCAGCATGCCACAGGCAATATCGCGCGATATCTGTTGTCAAAACCAGAATTTGCGTAATGTAATTTGTATAGTGGCGCTAAATCTACCGAGAACCCTGATTATTAAACCCTGGGGAAGGCCACTGGTTAATTTTTTTTAACTTCACGCGGACGAAGTCGTTGGCAATAGCTAGTCTTTTAAAATTTTTTTGGGCCTTTGGTGTAGTGCCATATGCATTTGGCTTGGAGTGTGGGTGTTACTAGGAACTCCTTCAGAGTTTATTGTGTGGTGCCCATAGTACAAGCTCACTGCTTAGTCTGAGGTCACACAATCTGTGTAATTGTCTGGAGTATTATTATTATTATTAATTTTATTTTAACCTTTTATTGTCTACGTTTTTAGATATATAAATAAATCAAAGAGACTATGACTCACTGATGCCTACTTTGTTGAAAAGTCCGTAGAGAAAGAAAGCGATGAACAAAGTGAAAAGTGGTCTGTCAACGGCCGTGTACAGAGTGCGGAACCATGGATCTTCGATCAGGTCTAGCCAAATACCGGAAGCTGACCATAGTAATATAACGGGGACAGCCAGACTGCACGTCCATCGTAACCACTGTAGACCACACAAAACATAATTTATCAGTAAAAATAATTAAGTACATACATACATATCTTCACGCCGTATCCCTAACGGGGTAGTAAGAGAGGAAGGAGCGTCAAGCGTCGCGGTCCGTACATACTTCTTTCGCTTCCTCAAACCTCATCATTCTCTTCACACATTTTCGCGAGTGCTTTTGACATTGCTCTCGGCTAACACTCTAACTATTTGATCTTCATAAGTCACCCTTGGTATCTTTTACCACTCACTATTGGTCTATAGATTTTCTTCGTCAGTCTTTCATCACTCATTCTTTCCATGTGCTCGAACCATCTTAGCATTCCTTTCTTCATTTTTACAACAACACTGTCGTGCAACCCTGTCATACTATGTATCTCTATATTGCTTATTTTGTCCGCAAGGGTGACACCGCACATATTTCTAAGAGATCGCATTTCTACTGCATTTACCTTACTTTCACTCGATTTCGGACATATCCAGGCCATGTAACGCAAATACCTTGTATGGTGGTACGGAACCCTAGCACTTGTCCAATTCTTTAACATTTCACAAAAATATCGAATAACAGGCCTCTTACTCAAACGATTGGATTGACGAATTTGTAATCTTAAGATGGTCCCCAAAATCTAAATTCCTATTAAATCCTGATAGAACGAGAGTTGTCATCAAATGTTGGATACTCACAGCATGCTCTTGCGGCTTAAAGCCTGTTTGCTTGTGTTTGTAGCACAGATGTGCTAAGAACAGGCCCATGAAGGCGGACGGCGCGCTGCCCCACGGCGGTATGTACAGCTGAAGAAACGTGGGCGAAGTGAAAAGCCATGTACGTACACCCCTGAAGTCAAACACACATTCTCCGTGCATTATACTATACTAGCTGCACCTGCGACTTCGTCTGCGCGGAAAATTTTGGCTTTCCTGGATTCGGTTAGATTATATGTACATGTGCATAGTATGTTTAAATATTGTTTTTGAAGACTACGTCTAGCCTACGTCTGTCTCCGGTAACATACTATCTCTGTACGAAACATCATAATTCGGGCGGCGCGGCGGTTCAGCATTTCTCACTCAAAATTTCATCCCCCTTTTCACACTTTTAAGGGTAGTTTAGCCTATGTGCGTTCCCAGGTGTCAAATTAAATCCATACATACATACATATCTTCACGCTGTATCCCTAACGGGGTAGTCAGAGAGGACGAAGCGCCAAACGTCGCGGTCCTTACACACTTCTTTCGCTCTTTCGCTCGCGCATTTCTGTCTTTCCTCACACATTTTCGCCTAGATATGCGAGTGCTTTTTACATTTCCTTCGCCTAACACTCTGGCTATTTGATTTTCATAAGTCAGCCTTGGTCTTCCTTGGCCTCATTTACCACTCACTTTCTCTCTATAGATTTTATTCGTCAGTCTTTCATCACTCATTCTTTCTATGTGCCCGAACCATCCAAGCATACCTTTCTTCATTTTTACAATAACACTAACTATAACCATAATTAATAATAACAATAACTATATCCATGCTACATCATAATCAGTTCAGCGGTTTAGCGTTTCCCATACAAAGTTTCATCCCCCTTTTCACCATTTTAGGGCTAGGTTTTTGATTAAAAAAAACATTGCTTATGTCTGTTTTGTGATGTCAAACTATCTGCCTGCCAAATTTCAATATAATTGGTTCAGCGGTTTACCATTTCCCACATAAAGTTTCATTCCCCTTTTCACCACTTTTAGGGGTAGATTTTCTAAAAAATAAGTAGCTTATCATGAGCGCAATCACATATTTTTACTACGTACCGATTTCTATTAAGGTCGGTCAAGGTGTCCTTCAGTTATAAAAGGACATACAGACAGACAAACAGACAGACAAACAGACAGACAAAATTTTTAAAAATGCTAGAATCGAAGTCAGGGAGTCACAAAATTACTATTTATCACAAAATTGGACAATAACATTATAATTACAGACAGACGCTAGAGGTTTATAGAGATTTATTTGTATGTGACTATACAGACACTTGCAGACAAAATAAGCAATAAAGAGATACGCAGTATGACAGGCTTGCACGACAGTGTTATTGAAAAAATGAAGAAAGGAATGCTAAGATGGTTCGAGCACATGGAAAGAATGAGTGATGAAAGACTGACGAAGAAAATCTATAGAGCGAAAGTGAGTGGTAAATGAGGCCAAGGAAGACCAAGGCTGACTTATGAAAATCAAATAGCTAGAGTGTTAGCAGACGGAAATGTCAAAAGCAGTCGCATACCTAGGCGAAAATGTGTGAGGAGAATGATGAGATTTGGGAAACCGAAGAAGCATATAAAAACCCGTTAGGGATACAGCGTAAGGATATGTATGTATGTCTTCATAGAAAGTCAGCGCACACACATAAACCGCGTACGCTGACTTTCTATGAAGACACTCTACTGTTAGGTTTATATTGTGATCCAGCTTTGGAAAAGCGATAAAATTTACGATTGCCCATATTAAAAGTAGCAAGCATAGTCAGACCCTATTAAATCGTCTAGCCATAAATAAATTACATAATTCAATAATACATACATACATACATATCTTCACGCCGTATCCCTAACTGGGTAGTCAGAGAGGACGGAGCGCCAAGCGTCGCGGTCCTTACATACTCCTTTCGCTTTCTCAAATCTCATCATTCTCCTCACACATTTTCGCCTAGGTATAATTCAATAAATAATCATTCATAATTTTCCCTAGTAAATGCAACAAATTAATTTTTCTGAATGTTCGGCCGCTATACTAACTCTGGTGTGCTGGTGGAGATGACAGGTGTTAAATGCATCTTGAACGACCAGTATACGATGAAGGCACTGGCGGCGAGGTACAGTGTGAGCAGAACGGGCAGCGCGTGACGGCGAAACCGCAACAGTAGTAACATCAAAAGGCAAGTCACGATGTAAAGCTGCATGTCTGTTGCTAGGAACCTGTGCATACACATAACATGTACGTATGTATATGTCATAAACCACAAATTATTGTTTAGTAGCTTATAACAAATCTAAGATAATATACGAAATTAATTCTTATAAGTAAAAACTGGTTACAAACTACGTAAAACAGAATATTGCATAATCATCCATAAAATGACTAATGGCTTTAAATTCGCCGTTTATTGTTGAAGTTCTTATTTTGACGTATACCTAAATTAGTATTTGCATATTAATAGTAGATATATTTGTATATTTAATTATACATATCATAAAAAACTGAAAGTTCATTGTCACTTGACAATTGTTATTATGATGGCATGTGATAAATTCCTAAAATCTTTAGCTATATTCCGCTCAAACTCTAAAAATCACAAATCGACACGTGTTTCGCCTCTCAACGAAGCATCCTCAGGATATACCAGAGATAGAATTCGGCCACCTAACCAGCACCGAATCCGGTATATGTATTCGGTGCTGGTTAGGTGGCCGAATGGCATATTATAGGAATTTATCACATGCGATGGATTTCCGCAAAGTAACACCTGAATTTATACAATATTATGATGGCAATTAAAGAAAAGTCAGCCCTCGGACCAACTATCACAATGGACGGACCATTTTCTCTAAAAGCGTGTTGTATGATTTACCCTTGACTGATACAGCAAATATTTCGATATATTAGGTCTTTACCCATGAAATTGCCGTTTGGTATACAAAAAGTTTAAGTTTTTTTTTTGTATATTTTTTTATATCCATTAATCAAAGTATGCACTCATGCTACCGATGCATCTCTGCCAGCGCAGTGGTAATTTTTCAATGCCCTTCTTGAAGAAGTCAGGTGTACGGGAGCCAACAAACTCTTCAAAGGCATTTTGTACTGCCTCTCAGGTATAGAACTTTTTTCCTGCCAAGAAGTTGTCCAAATTTTAGAAAAAGTAGAAGTGTGTTGGCAGAAGCTCTGGTGAGCATGTTGGTTGATGCAAAACTTCCAACCCTAGCTCTTGTAGCCTAGAGACCATCTGTTGTGCTGTGTGAAATCGAGCGTTGTCGTGCAGAAGCAGCGGGGACGAGCGATTAACCAAAGCTGGCCGGAGATTTGCGAGCTTCTCCATCATTATGTCCAGTTCCTCACAGTACACATCCGCAGTAATACTCGTGTCATACGTTAAGAAGCTGCGATGAATTACACCGGCACTAGACCACCAAACGCTAACCATCACATTTCTACGGGTAAGTTGTGCTGAACCAGAGTCTAACCAACATGATGACCGCTTACGATTGTCAAAAAGAATCCATTTTTCATCGCAAGTTACAATACGGTTCAAAATCATGTGGCACCTACTTATCAAACTTTTTTACCTTGCCCAATTTGACGCAAATGGACCAATATTGTTTTGATGCTAACACCAATAGCTGCTGCTAAATCTGCAACAGATTGAGTATCGTCACCGGCACTAGACCACCAAACAGTAACCATCACATTTCTAGGGGTAAGTTGTGCTGAACCAGAGTCTAACCAACATGATGACCGCTTACGATTGTCAAAAAGAATCCATTTTTCATCGCAAGTGACAATATGGTTCAAAATCATGTGGCACCTACTTATCAAACTTTTTTACCTTGCCCAATTTGACGCAAATGGACCAATATTGTTTTGATGCTAACACCAAAAGCTGCTGCTAACTCAGCAACAGATTGAGTATCGTCAGCTTCCACTATCGCCTTTAATTCGTCGTTGTTGACTATAGTTTCGGGCGGTAAAACGACAACTTCATAGGTATCAAGTAATATGAAGTTCACGCGTACGTGTTCTTTACGCGCACATATAAGTTGCAATAAATTCAAAGTCAAAGTCATCAATTTATTCAAGTAAACGCAATTAGGTATTTTTGAAGTCAAATCGATATTTTGCATTCTAAATCTCGAGTGTTGTTGTTTGAAAAGGTTACTCGAGATAGTGTCATATTTCGAACGCAAAGAAAAAATTAGCGTTAATTTATAGAAATCATTCATAGAAATTAAGTTTTTAAATATATAAGTCTATAAAATACTTTTAAATTTTCTTATTCTTCTATCCCGAAATTAGATCTCATACTGGATCTAGCAACACTAGGTATGGCGTCATTTTTATTACTCACCAAGTCGGTAGAATACAGCTTTTTTCTGCTTCCACGAGATTTTGCACATACAATGCGTGCCACCAGAACTTGCGGCGGCAGATAGCACTCTCGCTGCCTACTGTGGACTCCCACAGCGGTCCACTATTGGTTTGAGGCCACCACGTTGCTGCAAATGCCACCACGAGCATAGACACTGGTGATATCCTGAAACAGGCCACATACTCCGCGTTGATGATTACGTATGATTAATACGCATACTATGGCATGCCATAAAGTCAAGGACTCAAGAGCTGTTGGACACCATTATGATGGATAACAAATTAATGAATACTTAAATGAACCATTTCAACGACATATAATTTAAGAATTCATACCTTTGGAAACAGTATAATTCCAGCATTGAAACTTATACATACATTGCTTATTATTTTAAGGAAAATTCAAATTCCTACTCAAATTTTACTCGTGTCGTACACACATTAACTTAGGGTCCTGTGATAGTTTCCGAAAGTTACATTTTAAAGAACATTATCAAAAATTGGCCAAAATACCCATAGCATACTTTTTTTAATAATTTCTGAAGTTAGGTTACGAATTTATATCTTTACTAAATTTCGGTTCAGGTGTAAAGATAACGGAATCATTGTGACATATCTACAGACACGTAAACATGACTTGTATTCCATATCTAAACTTTCGTATATCCCTTAGACTTAGAGTAATGGACTAAACTTACCTGATAACCCTTTTGATGAAGAATAATGGCAACATAGATATTGAAATCGATGTCTTCTCGGGGATCAACAGCAAGTTGTGCGCCAGCAAGAAATTGGAGAGCACAAATAAGAGCTGCATAAGCCCCGTTCCATTCCGTATTAACTTCACAAATTCAGAATTGACCCACTGTCCATGAAAAATAATATGCGAAATTAGTGAACAAGACTTTTGAGTACATTATCTACTTTAAATTCGATTTAAGCTCGAAGTTATATGTTATCTCGACCAGTTTGGTGTCGGCCTTCGTTAATCTTCTCCAACATGATCTAATTCTATCTCATCTGTGGTCTACCGACTTGTGTTTTACCTTCCTGTGGTCTCTATTTCCAGAGGAGCTCGCACCGTTACTTCATCTTTCTTGCAGTGAGACCAGCCCATTACTATTTTAATTCTGTTACCCTGTTAACAATGTCCACAATTTTGTTTGTCTTTCGTAACCATCTATTTGTCTTTCGATCTCTATATGTGACCACACCAACTTCCTTCCCAACACCCTTTGCACGACATTGCGTTTCGGTTAGTAAAGGATAGTTATTTTGTACTTTTCAGTGTTTTTAAAGGCGGTTTAATTTTTTCCATAAAATTATTAAGTACATTCTTTTTTTAAATCGTGAATTTGCGTGTGCCAAACAAAATTTGCTTGCGACATGTAAATTTATCGCATTCAAATTGTAAAATGAGAAAATAGCTACTTATCAACCGCAAAAATGTGCATTTAGATACTGTTTATCCCGCATGAGTAATAAAATATACTATAAGTCGTGAATTTGCATGTGCCAAGCAAAATTTGCGTGCGACAAGTAAACTTGTCATTCGATCGATAAACTTTTGGAAATGAATAGTCACTACGGAAACAATAAAACGTCACATAACTATGTCTGACATTACTAGGGAACCGTTAGATTGGTGAAAACGAGTATTATCTAAGAACCGGTTTAGGAGTCCTTTTAATCTAGGGAGTACATAGTTATGTGACGCTTCGGGGGTGGACTACCTGAAGCTAGACGACGGCATCTCGTGCTAGATCTACATATTATGTTTATTGACCGTAATCAAACAGTTTTTATTTAAAAAAATCTATTATTAGGATAAAGTATAAGTATGTACCTACTTCTTGTATAAAAAAATAATATAATGATCTTACGTTTTCGGTGTCACGTGGATTCTGCATATATAGTACTTGATGTTTATGGTGCAGGCGTGCCCGAACACTACTATTAGTAGAAAAATTACCCTGTGAGGAAGCATCAAAACATAGTTATAAAATAAGTTTGTTGTTCACCTTAAGAGTGAAGAATATAAGCGCATCCAATTAAATAAAAAATTTGGAAATCTGATACAAAGATAATAAGCAGGTGGGTTTACTATTTTCTGTACTGGTCTGTAAGTTTGGTAAAAATTTTCTATTATTTATTTATTGTTATATAGTCCTAAAGGACTTAGAAATGATAACGGACTGTATCTGTTTATGGTGTACATTGTACAGAAGACATATAAATAAATACAATTTTACTGTTTCCTATGTACCGACGACTTCCAAGTCAGCAGGTGTCGCGGCCAGCACTGCCGAAAACTTGAAGCCGCGTAAGTATGCTACTCTCTCTGAGAGTTTCATATCCACGGCCTTTGCAATCGAAACTTTGGGTCCCTGGGGCCCCGAAGCCCATCGACTGGTTTCTCGTATTTGTAAGAGATAACAATGCGGTGTTGGTGCCAACTTTATTGTATGGTGGTAAGGCCTGGATATGCCCGAAATTGAGCGAAAGTAAGATAAATGCAGTAGAAATGCGATCTCTTAGAAATATTTGCGGTGTCACCCTTGCGGACAGGATAAACAATGAAGAGATACGCAGTATGACAGGGTTGCATGACAGTGTTAT
This sequence comes from Zeuzera pyrina, assembly GCA_907165235.1. Classification (NCBI taxonomy): domain Eukaryota; kingdom Metazoa; phylum Arthropoda; class Insecta; order Lepidoptera; family Cossidae; genus Zeuzera; species Zeuzera pyrina. The sequence goes on along the minus strand of OU015635.1, from coordinate 21,784,125 downwards.
TGTTACTTAGCTAATAAAGGAATGCTAAGATGGTTCGGCACATAGAAAGAATGAGTGATGAAAGACTGATGGAGAAAATCTACAGAGCGAAAGTGAGTGGTAGAAGAAGCCAAGGAAGACCAAGACTAACTTACGAAAATGTGTGAGGAGAATGATGAGGTTTGAGAAAACGAAAGAAGTATGTAAGGACCGCGACGCTTGGCGCTCCATCCTCTCTGACTTTTCCGTTGGGGATGCGGCGTGAAGATATGTATGTATGTATGTATGTATGAATGATACATAATTAGATATATTTCATTATTGTCTGCCCCTTTAGATTTATCACTAATAGTATCACTAATAGTATTGCTTCAATCACTATAGTATTATTCAACGTTACGAATTGTTTTTTTTTTTTTAAAAGAGGGAGTAAACTAGCAAGCGATTCCGCAACGTCCGGTGAATCGCGGGTGCGTTGCCGGCCTTAAGGAAAGAAGGGACAAGGGGGAGATGGGCCGCCGGCATTCTCACTCACGGAACAAAACAACAGCAATAGATGCTGGTATTTCACGCCGATATTCTGTGAGAGTGTGGTATTTCACTGGGCGAGCCGGCCCGATTCGTGGTATAATGCAGCATGGCTCTAACAAACATTATTATACTGAAAGAAATATATGGTGTAAGCCTATAATGGCAAGGGATGGGATATACATATTTCGCCTTTTCGGTATCAATGTTTTAAGACTGTTATGCTTTTGCATTTAAGGCAACGCATTGACAAACAATAATTTAATCCAAAATAGACCTTCTGGTCTATGAAAAAGTGCGCGCGCTAGCTTACGAAAAATATAAAAAGTAGTTATTTTCGTTTATTTTGAAAACTATCATTAATATTAAAATCCCCAACTGTAATTTTGAAGAATATTTTTAGAGTAAAACTATACGTAAAATTTAGAAACATAAATCGGTCCCGTTACTTCTAAAAATGTGTCTCTGTTTAAAAGAGGTTTCTTTAACATTTTTTTTGTGTTACAAAAGTTAACCAATCGTATATCGCAACTGTCAAAATAAATTCAATTAAATAAAGTCAGGTTACCAAATATCACTTTCTGACATGAATTTTTTTTTTTTTTTGTAAATATAGTGGCAACTACCCGTAGATAATTTTTGCCAACGTCTTGTTTGGATTAGACACTGTGCGGTATGCTAAAAATGATATATAATTTTGGCCAAGTGACGATTCAGTTGAGGACCTAAAAACAGACAACACAAACATTGAACAAGGACAACACAAATTAGTTAGCATTCTACATGAAATTAGATATATTGTGTTAATTACAAATACATAATATGCGACACAAAAGGGAATAAGAGTTATTAAATTAAAGGTGAATTTTGTTTTCAGCAATAAACTTTGAAAGGGTTTAAATAAATGGGGTGTCAATATATGTAAGAAAGGAGTTGAAATTCGTGGGCAAAGGAATAAAACGGGGAAGAACGCTATATAGGGCATACTTTATGTTTGGACAATTGAAGAAAATATGGTCAACCGTGCCGTCCTCTAGTCCACACTCACACAAGGAGTGATCTCGAACCCGAATTTTAGATAGAAAGACTGGTGAACTAATATGACCAAGCCGCAGTCGGATAATGGTGGAAGTAATGTGTTTGCTAGCAGAACGGAATTTAAAGAACCAAGGTTTGACAGGTACATTTGGTTGAATGTTCCCATATTGCTTGCCTTTGTTAAATCCAGAAGAACCCCAAAATTCATTCCAGTTCTTACAAAGCTCTGATTTAGCCATGTTTCCCGAGATCCCGAGGAATTGACTTGAAATATATGTGAGAACCTGTTTGAACTGCATCCTTTGCACAAGAATCTGCCATTTCATTACCTGTGATACCAGAATGGCCGGGTATCCAGGCTAGCGTGACCTCTAAGCCTTGAGTATAACACCGATATAGAGTTTCTCTTATTTTTAGAGTGATAAAAAAATTATCCTTAGCTTGAAAGGGAACCTTATTAATGTCCTGAAGGGCACTATATGAGTCTGAAAAAATAATAGTTTTATTTAATTTATGAGCTTCGGCGTACGAAACCGCTTCGAGTAGAGCGATGGCTTCTCCTGAAAATACTGATGTTGAGGGGGGGCACTTAAAGTTTAAAATAATATTGTATTTTGGGACCCAGACAGCGGCACCAACTGAACTATTTTCAGAAAGTTTAGAAGCGTCTGTGAACATAGTACGCCATCCGTTCTAATTTTTATTTAAAATATGATTAAACATTGCATTTGCATCTAAAGAGTCTTTATCTATGCCAAAATTAAGAATAATTCTAGGTTGAAAAATGAGAGCATGAAAATCAGTTAAAAATAATGGGTTTTTAGAAAGTTGAGCCACAGGGGAATTATCTAGAAACTTTTTATAGCTTTTGATAAGGCATGGCGTGTCCTTATGAGTCCAATACCTGGATGAAGTCATTAATTGAGATAGATCAAACAATCTAAATAGTAAAGGATGGTGAGAAAACTTTGAACAATTAAAGAAGAAACGATCGGATAGATACTGTCTTCGAAGATGAAGCGGAGGATCGACACATTCTACTTGCAATGCCTTAACCGGTGAAGATTTCATTGCGCCTGTGATAATACGTAGGCATTTGGCTTGTATTCTGTCTAGCTTTCCTAAGGCCATTCTACTACATGGCTCCAAAAGAAAGGATCCGTAATCAAGGTGACTTCTGATAATGGCATTATATAGCATCTTTTGTGTAAAAGGATGGGAACCCCAACAAACTCTGGATAATGATCTAAGAATATTAATATTTCGCTCACATTTATCGCTAATATAATTTAGATGGGAAATTCCTGATAATTTAGAGTCTAGGTTAATATCTAAAAACTTAACTTTTTCTTGGACCGGGATAATGTCATCGCCCAAAACAATCCTAACTTCGGGGATCAATCGTTTTCTGGAGAAAACAACCACGTTGCACTTAGATGGCGACAACGATAGACCATGGTCGGAGAGCCATTCATTCAGGAAGTGTAAAGCACTATTTAACCGGCTAGAAGCGATAGAATTAGATGAGGAAGAAACATAAAGAGCGATATCATCAGCTACAATATGCTGATCCTCAAAAAAGAATCAACGGATTTATCAAGGTCATGAGTGTATAAGCTATACAGAAGAGGGCTCAGGACAGATCCCTGGGGTAAACCCTTCCACACAGTTTTGGATGGGAGAAGAGCGCTCTGGGTACGGACAGATATAGAGCGAGACATGAAGATACTGCAGATGACGTTGACCAGCCTCACTGGAATACTCAGCTGAAGCATTGTTTGCCTGAGTAACGGAAGATGGACACTATCATATGCGGAAGTAACATCCAAGAACGCGCCAATGACGTGTTCCTCCCGAGAGAAAGCAAGTCGGATGTCAGCAGTTAAGACACTTAAACTATCCATTGTACCCAAACCCTTTCTAAACCCAAACTGGGACTTCGAAAGCATTCTCCAATATCCATTCTAATCTATTCTTTATGAGGTGCTCAAGGATTTTGCATAAACATGAAGACAGAGCAATGGGATGATAAGAAGATGATTTAGACGGATCTTTGCCTGGTTTTAAAATAGAGATTACGATATGATTTTTCCAAGAGTCTGGGATTAAATTCGTTTCAAAAATAAAATTGATTATGTTTAAAAATAATGTTTTGGAGGACTTGGGGGATTTCGTAACAAAGGAATATGGAATGCCATCGATTCCAGGAGAGGACTCACGTAAATGATCCATGGCACATTCCAGTTCCGCAAAAGAGAAGGGACCATCCGTACTATCAGAAGAACTAGACAAGCAGGTAAATGACGGGAAACAGTCCTCTGAGGGCACGAAAGGGGGAGCAAGTTTACCGATAAATTCATTGAGCCAAGAGGAAGACTCATTGGATGTAATATTGAAATTATCAGAATGAATGCCACGGAACTTTTTTATATTTTTCCAAACACTAGAAGCTGAGGAGCTAGGAGAAAGTTATTCGCAAAAAGATTGCCAGCCTTGACGTTTTTTCTGAGAAAGAAGTTTCCTAGTACGAGCGCAGGCATGTTTATAATGCAAGTAGGTCTCCATGTCTAAATTTGAGGTGTAACGTAATTCCGCCTCTTTGCGCTCCCTAATACTGAAGAACACTCAGCATCCCACCATGGAGGTGAGCGAGGTTTATTAATTACTGAATTTTTTAACGGGAAACTAGAATTAGCTGCGTCAATTAGAATATTGGTGAAATCCGAATACATCATTAGAAAGTTTTGTCTGGCAACAAGAGGTAGTAACTCAATTTTATTGTTAACTGTATCTGAGAATTCTTTCCAATTGGCTGAAGACAATCTATATTTTAGTAATGGGGGAATTTTTAATATTTCTTGGAAGTGGTGTAGTATAGAAATTAAAATGGATATGTGGTCACTACCATATGACTGGGAAAGAGTTCTCCAATTAAGGCGGGATGCTAAATCGGCAGATGAGAATGATAAATCTACAGCACTAAGATTCTGAACGGGAGAAACTATTCTTGTAGAAGATCCATCATTTAAGACGCAAAGATTAGATTTGTCAAGGACCTCAAGGAGGTGGTAGGATAAAGCGTCTGTGAGATGGGAGCCCCATGCTGTGTGATGGCAATTGAAATCATCCATAACTATAAGTGGGCCATTTAACGAAGATAGAACAGAGTCAAGCTCTGAAATAATATTAATATTAGGATGTGTAATGTAAACAGAAAGATAGGTGATGTTTTGTGATTTAACAGCAACTGCCTGGAAACTGGATGAATGTGATGGGAGAGGAATTTGGGAATAATTTAGTAAATTTTTAATGAGTATGCCACAACCACCTCGTCCATCCTCTCTATCATCACGGAGGCATGAATATCCTGACACCCTAAAACGGGAGCCAGGCTTGAGCCAGGTCTCCGCAACCGCAAGAAGAATGGGGTTATATTTTTGGATAAGATGATCAATCTCGTGCTTTTTATTTCGGATGCTCCTAGCATTCCATTCTAAAAGAAGGCGAACTTGGTCCATTAGTATTAATAATAGAGGATAGTGGGCGCAAAATTTCTGAGACATTGTTTGGTAAAACATCACTAAATTTGGAAAGAATATTAACTAAAGTAGAAACCAGAAGTTCGATTAAATTATCGTTAGGAGATGAGTTGTTGGAGAGACAACAGCCATTTGGCAGACTCGAATTTGGTTGAGAAACAATTGAATTATGGGCTTGAACATCATAGGGTTTACTTAGAATTGGTCTAGGTTGACGTTCCAGAATCACAGTTTTTCTAAAAGATCTATGAGAAGTGGGGGGGTAAGAAGGTTGGGAATACTGTTGGCTATTTGAGAGTGGGAGGGAGCTTAAAGGTAGAGAACTTAATTGTTGAGTAATAGTAGCATCAGCATAAGACATTCGCTTTATTGGAGGGTACCTTTCTGCTGCCTCAGAGTAGGAGATATTATCTTCGGCCATTAGGGATTTTATTGCTTTTTGTCTTGAGAATTCAGGGCACCTTTTGTTTGTAGCAAAATGTCGCGCCTGACAAAATAAACAAGTAGCCTCTGTTTCATCAACGGGACAACCATCTCCTGTATGAGGTTGAGCACAACGGTAGCACCGGGGTTTTGATCTACACTGAGCTTTAACATGTCCATAACGGCAGCAGTCATAGCATTGGATAATTGGTAATTGGTATACCTCGATATTAATAGCTGTATTAAAACAGTAAATTTAAGAAGGTAAGACCTGTCCCTTAAAAGTAATTACCACTGTCTGAGTTGGGACCCACTCTGCGACACCTTTAAAATTTTTCCTATTCAATCTACGTGCTTTTACAACTGTAGCACAATTACCATTACTAGGACACTTCAAATCAGAGACTAATTCTTCCATAGACCAGTCTAAGGGAATAAACTTTATAATTCCCATACGAGAGACTTGGAAGCGGGGGATCTTTGCCTCATATTTATTTTCTTTTATGAAGGGATTTTCTAAAAAGTCATTGGCTTGGGTAGCTGTTTTAAATTCAACTGTTGCCCTATTGCGGCCTGCCTGCTTAATGCCATTAACTACAATACCATGCACATTGTATTTATGAAGTAGTTGAGCAAACTTCAGAATGCGGATAGTTGAGCCAGCTGAACGATCGGTTTCTGTGCGTGTAATGTGGACTAGAAATGGACCGGAATCTGATGAGCTATACTTAAAACCATTTTCTACCTCAAAACCTGGATTGACATATATATGTTGTACAGACGAGGACGGGGGAATCTTTTTTTTTGTTGATTCCGCATTTCCATCAAGTGGGCAATCAATACGACGTTTTCTAGCGCAGGAATCAGACATTTCTACATCAACGGGAATGTATTGTGAATGCGATGGGGCCTTCTCATAAGGAGGCGGCCCTCCACCCCAATCGGGTGGATCGTCCTCCCCTGAATTCAACATTTATTCGAAAAATAACAATACTTACATGAACCCTCCACCAAAATACACAAAAACACAATTATAGGAACTCAACAGGAATATTGAAAGTAAAAAAGTAAATAACGCCAAATTGCACCTGTGTGTAAACCAAGACAAACCGCAGCAAAAAAGACATGAAATATGACTACAAAACCTAATTGTAGCCACTTAGAAAAATTGAAATCTCTGCTGTCAAAATTTCCAATGCGTCGCCTTAACACACCTATGACACGGAACGAATCTTTGTTCGTCTTAATTCAAAAATAAAAAATTTAAAAGTACTTAAATTGTTTATTTTTAAAATTAATTCTGAAACGTTTACATCATTTTTGAGAACCTTTTTAAAGGTACACGTTTGTTAGTTGTTGGCCGAAAAAGTGCGCACATTTTTCAGTATTTTTTTTTCATCCTTCAGTTACGTGTACGGAGCGCCTAATTTTTTTTTCGCAATTTCTCTACAGCATTGTATAGCGGTTCATGGAAAACAACTACAGTGACCTATACATAGAAGGACAGGACAAAATCAGGACGATTTCGTTTTTTGTTATCTGCCTTCGGAATCCTCAAAATTATACGTGATTGTTTCAATTTTCCAATACATATCCTCAAGCTGTATCCCTGACAAGGTAGCCAAAGAGAACGGAGCGCCCAGCATCGTGGTCCATGATATACCTCCTTTGTTTCCTCAAGTCTTATTTCTGCTACCACTCACTTGATCTTTCATCACTCGTACCCGAACCATCTAAGCATTCCTTTCGTCATTTTTACACTAACGCTTTCGTTCAACCTGTCATACTGCGTTATTTTGCAAATATTCCACACATTTTCTCCGTCAGTAATATAATAATAATAATACTCCAAACAATTACACAGATTGTGTGACCCCAAACTAAGCAGTAAGCTTGTACTATGGGTACCACACAACGAACTCTGGAGGAGCTCCCAGTAACACCCAGACTCCAAGCCAATTTAGAAAAGTTCATTACCTAAATTGACCCGACCGGGGATTGAACCAGGGACCCTAGCTTGGAACGCAGATGCTATGCCACTGCGCCAACGAGTCAGTCAAAATAATAATAATAAAAATAAAAAAGTGTGTGTGTCAGCTCCGACGCACGACTGGAGTTTACTGGTTTTTTCAATATTTTATATACTTTTATTCACTTCACTGTATACAATAATATTAAATATCAATATTAATAGATACAAGTAAAGTAAAACTTTAAAATCAAAACATAAATTGATCGTTGCTATTCGTATAGGTACAGTAAATAGTAAATACATGTGTCAGGTGTCGCACACAGTCGCCCAGCATACTCTGTACACGTCGACTGTATACAAGTATACACACACATGATTTCAAAGTGAAATGTGCGCAAGGTACGTTGAGGAAACGAAGGAGGTATATCATGGACCACGATGCTGGGCGCTCCGTTCTCTTTGGCTACCTTGTCAGGGATACAGCTTGAGGATATGTATTGGAAAAACGTAACGGTTTTATTTAACGCTTGTATAAATTTTAATCCTTATAAAATTTCCATACTGAGGGCCTTATATGAAAATCGATTATTAAGGACTAAACTTTAATAATGCAATAAGATGTGTGATTTGACCTCACGCCCTGCGCAGCCTGAAGCTCGTTGTGCGTCTTGAACGAAGTAAATCGACGCCAGTTCTCATGTATCGACCACGCCAAAAGCGATGGGTTCTCTGAAACAATGTTTCTTAAGATCAACATTTATTTACAACTGGCTGGTGCTTGCGACTTCGTCCGCGTGAAAGTCGGTTTTATTACGCAACCTTTACAATACAATGATAACTTTTTTCACTGTCATCTAATTTCACTAAAACAAAGGCTAAATGTTGCTCCAAACTGAGCTTAATCTATCTGTGAAAACCGCAGAAAAATGTATTCAGTAGTCTTGGTGATTAGCGTGTACCTACATACAGACAAACAAACGAAACGAAAATTCAAAAAAAAATGTTTTCTTGTGTTCTGTTACTTTTTTTTATCGCCCACGCACATTTTTTGATAAATTTATCCAATGTAGACACACGATTTCTACTGTTTTAATATTTGTATAGATGTGGCAAGACATGTTGTGAGTTGTATGTACTGCGATAGTAGTAAGTAGGTAGTAGGTTAAATCTACTGAAATAATATCAAAGATAGTACTGTGATTAAAAAACCTCAACAAAATGTCAGATACCGAGACTTTCGAAGCGCTTCAAATAAACACAAAAGGCAATACTTATTTTACATGAAACAGCCTAGCCGATTATTGCAGATGTTACTGTATAGCAATCATATAAACGTCTACCTCTGTATAACTCATGATATAAATCCGTATGATTATTTAAATGTCGAGGAACCCCCGTCAGAAACAAAGTTACTTTCCATTTCTAAAATTTTCATTGAAATAATGACAATAAAACTCACGTATAATTTAAAACAAAAACAAAAGAAGTTTTAACATTTCCTCGTATCAAGTAATAAGGTTATACAGACGGGAGCGCACGCTGCTCGTCTGATTGAATGTCGATACTCGCGCGCATACAGACACTCGTACATAGGTAATAGAAAGAGACAGAGAGATCATTGTGAATCTACACATATGTAAAAAGCTAACGAGCTTAATGCCCGCAGCGCGCGGTTCCCGCCCCGCGTAGCTCGTTAACTAACGTGTGTCACGACGAGACAGAGATAGAGAGACTAAGAGGGGACATACCGCTTTTTCGTTACGTGACGATTTCTACCAACTCACACCTCCTGCAAGTCCTATTATGCCCGCCGAACACGATAAAGTATGCTTGACCAAGCCCGTCCAATTGACACGAACCGTTGTTTGGCATGACGCCCCTACAATGCCACACAAGATCAAATTTACTTGATGCAAGCTCCGCTTCGAGCAAATTGGATGGGTTTGATCATGCGTACTTGATCGTGTGTGGTGGGCATGAAGGAACTTCGCTCCAATTTGATTTATTACAGTGCTTAAGGCATAGACTTTATAACTCTGACAGCCTGTCTCGAAGTACAGAGTGAGGTACCAAATAAAATGTAGAAAATGGGTGCTGCTTTAATAAAATGGTAGTCGATCGGCTTATTTCATTTGCTTTCTGGTTGCTGCACGGGGCATGGCGTCTCGTTATATTTATGAAGTCTGTCAAAATTCGATCTTCTATTCTTAGTTGTGAGGTTTACTTGAACGTTTAGAATTTGCATACTACTTACTTTTCTCGTGGGTAGTGTACACGTCGTAGAGGGTCCCGACGATATTGGCGGTGAGCAGCAATGTAACGACAGCGAGGAACAGCAGCGAGGGAACGTCGAGTGGAGCGGAGAGGGTGCGCGAGGAATGCGAGGTGCACGAGTGCTTCGGTCGCAGCGCCACGCGCAGGTCGTGAGGGCGCGAGTACCGAGACACGCACTGCTCGAAGCGCAACGACGCGTTCGGCTCACTCCTCGATTCTGGACAGCGCGAGCTCACGCAGTAGCCGCGGTGCAGCACCGTGTGGTTGTAGTGATCCAAATCATTTGAGTATTCCTGAATAAGTAACACACCGTAATTGATGAAGGGCAATGAAAGCAAGCAAAGGAACACTCGTAAACGTGAAAAAATGAGAAAGCATTAGCGGCTGCGCTTTATTTTATGCAATGTTCCTAAGAGTACCTATTAAATGGCTATAAAATACTAGTGACCCGTCCCGGCTTCGTACGGGTAGAGTTTTTTTGATAATAAAATATAGCCCATGTTACTCGCTGATAATGTAGCTTTTCGTAGGTGAAAGAATTTTTTAAATTAGTTGATTAGTTTTTTATTTTATCCATTACATACAAACAGAAAAAGTATACCTCTTTATAATATTAGTATAGATACATAAAATTGAGTATTTTTTTTCAAATGTTTCAATAACCAAAAAAAATGTATTAAAAAAAACAAATATGGCATAATGAAAAAATATGCCATAAACAAAAACAAAAAAAATATTCTTTATTTAAAAACACAGGCAACTTGTTCCGAAGTGAATAACGACACTGGATACGCTATATGTCCGCGTCGCCACGCCAACAGCCGGTCTGACCCGCCGCATAAGATGTTTCACACCAAAAAAATTGTACATAAAACTATTCCCATTTCGAAGTAATAAGCGAAAGCGAAAGTCTCCTTTGTTAAAAAATTCTGTCGAGAAAATTTAATCCAATTTTTGGAAGGAAGTTCCCTAACGCGGCTTGCGTAACGAAAAAGCGTTATGTCCTCTCCATTCGACTCTTGGCGACTTTCTCTCTCTGTCTGTTCCTAACACACACTAGTTAATTGGGCAACACGGAGCACGAACCGCGCGCCGCACGGCGCTCGGTTCGTTAGCTCTATACATAGATTCACAGTGATCTTTCTGTCTCTTTCTGTTATATACAGCATGTGTGTGCGTGCGAGTATCGAAATTCGAGCAGAAGAGCAGCGTGCGCGGTCGGCTGTGAAACCTCATTACTTTACACGAGGAAATGTTATTAAAACTTGTTTGTTTTTTGTTTTTGTTTTAAATCATACGTGAGTTTTATTGTTTCGTTATTGCAATTAAGTTTTGAGAAATGGGAACTGCAGCTAAGAAACTTCATTCCTGACGACGTTCTCCCGGCTGCACACGTTTTTTTTGACAGAATGTAATTGCATGATTAAAATCTATAATTTAAAAAAATTAACATCTGGCATATCTACAATTGTCATACGAAGAATTCATAAATCTCGCTTTTTGCTCCTGTAGCCCTTTAATGTCGTTCCAATTTCTACATTCAGACTAATCTGAGTTTCTACATAGGTGTATCCTGATGTCGTTTCGCTTTCGGAGATAACTAAGCGTCAAGACTCAATCAATATTTCAGCTTACAGATGGTAAAACGAAATTCTTCAGTGACGAGTTATTGCCCGTCACTTAAAATAAAAGCTCTCTGTGGTAACTCTTTGATCGACTCTACAAATCGCATAGGAAGATGAGTGATACTCAATTTTTTTTTCTTCAATACCAGTATAAAAGCGATAAAAGCGAACGAGGATGCATGGTATATGTACTATGATGGAGTTACCAATAATGTATCCACCCACAGGGATGATAATCTAATGTCTCTTTCATGCAAGCATGGAAAAAATCATGGAACTACTATATAATAGTGTTAGTTACCAAAGACTAATCCGCTCACCTTAAGTTTGTCGTAAGTGTCACTCCGGCCCGAGAGCGGTGATAGTTCAAAGTCCCCCACGCAGAACAACCCGTCGCGCTGCGACAGGCATCGCTTGTAATTGTCCAGGTAGCACAGCGGCGGAAGGCGATCGTATTCCTCATCTATAGACATTTTTGTTAAAATGGTAAACGGTAAGACAACTGAACGACTACGATGGCATCTTAAGACTTGCGATTTATAAGGCTGTTTACACTCGAAATTTAGTTGACTTCTTATATTAACGATTAACTAACTAATAACGTGTAAACCGAGAAATTTGCGAACTTAAAAACTTAATAGAGTAAAGAGGTAACAATCTTATGTAGTATATTTATACCGTGGCGTGGTTGTCGCTGTCTGCAAATTTTTTAATAGATAATAATTCCGCGGGATCTCCTATTGAACGTGTATCGAACACACCGGAGCAACGATTTGCCAATTACCGAGCTGTTATTATAATGGAAATTTAGTTGAGTTGCTAGTTACCGACTTACCAACTTAACTACCTAACTTACCTACAGTAATATGGATTGAACCGAGCATCAAAGTCTCAATACGCGATTCTCTGTTTATTCACTTATAAATTCTCAAGTTTTACGAGGATTTTTATTTTATTTTTATTTATTTTATTTATTTTTATTTCTTTGGAACACCAACAGCACAAGAAAAATAGAGCAACACATAAAATTTCAAGACAATAAATTATTATGTGCTAATTACAGGTATTCGCTTATATTATACAATGATGAGGATATAGTTGTAGTTTACAATAAGTATATATGTAATATGTATATAAGCAAAAATCAGAGAATGAAATAGTATATAAAATGATTATATAATATCTGCAATTTGTTGATTATTGTCAACAACCAAAGAAAGACGGCAATTATGCGCTTGATCGTCAATGGGCTGGAATTAAATAAGTCTATCTCTGGGTGTCTGCTGATCAATTTATTGATACTTCTACTAATTCTAATGAAATAGGAATTCTGGCGGTAATTTGTTTTTACGGGATTAATATTTAATAGTTGTTTGTTTCTAAAAATTAACGTAGGCACTCGTATTTCAATTCTATTTAATAGGTCAGGACTATCCACTTTTGACTGTGCAATTTTGAAAAGTATGTTAAATCAGCCATGTATCTTCTCTTTTCGAACGGCAAGAAATGATATTTTAAGAATCTATTTTCATAACCATGATTTTGATCTTTACATTTAAATTGTAAATATCTGAGAAATCGCTTTTGTATTGATTCTATCCAAGCAATGTACGTCATATACTGCGGGTTCCACACTTGAGAAGCATACTCTAAGATGCTGCGTACGTATGAACAATATAAGATCTTTAGAGGTTTAAGATTTTTAAAAGAGCTGGTCGACCTTACTATAAAACCAAGCTTCTTTGACGCTTTTTTAATTATGCTGTCAATGTGGGAATCAAATATTAATTTAGAATCTTGAATCAGGCCTAGGTCTCTGATTTGATTCACTCTGTCTAAAGTTTGATTTAACATGGTGTAACTGTAATCTATTGTTTTATTTTTCCTAGAGAACGTGATTACAAAACACTTTGATACGTTAAGGTCTAATCTGTTAATAGTACAATATTGTTCTAAACTACTTAAATCAAGTTGCTGATTAAGACAATCTTCTATGCTATGAATGGTTTTGTAAATTTTCGTATCATCGGCAAACTTTTAAAACAAGAGCTAATATCATTTATGAAAATTATGAACAGTAATGGGACAGTTTTAAAGTGGGTTTCATACAATCAACTTAAAAAATGTGTGGTAGAGCCATGCTGTATTGCAGCATGAATTGGGCCGGCTCGCCCGGTGAAACACCACGCTCTCACAGAATATCGGCGTGAAATATCAGCATCTATTGCTGCTGTGTTTCGTTCGATGAGTGAGACTGCGATGGCTATCCTCTCCCTCCCCTTCCTTTCCCTCCTTTCCCAAAAACTGGCAACGCACCCGTGATTCTCCGGAAGTTGTGGGTGTCCATGGGCGGCTCTTATTTTCCATCAGGTGACTCACTTGCCCGTTTGCCCCCTCTTTTGTATAAAAAAAAATATAAATTCTTAGCTAGTGACTATTTACTGAGTTTAAAAGTAAACAATTCAATAATTTTAGCGTTATGCTAACAAAAAAATATGAATATGTAAATTAAAATTCAATATCTATCGTAATTTATACAAATGAACCCTGTTGAAGGACTGAATGATAAATATTACGACAAATACACAATACAAAGGTCAACCTAAAAATGAAATGATGTGTTAGATCTGACAGGTGTGACTCAAGAATAACGAAAAAAAGGTAATTTATGTCTATACTATATATTTGTCTATATAAAGATACGCAGTATGGCAGGGTTGCATGACAGTGTTATTGTGAAAATTAAGAAAGGAATGCTTAGATGGTTCAGGCACATAGAAAGAATGAGTGACGAAAGACTGACAAAGAAAACCTACAGAGCAATACAACGTGAAGATATGTATGTATGTATATCTATATACGCCAAATACCACTCACTAACTGACTGACTCATTACAAGATCTCAGAGGCTATAGGTCGGATCGACTTGAAATTTAGCATAGTTACACTCCTTTCGCGGTATAGACGCTCACTAAGAACGAATTTTACGGAAGTCCTTGTCCAAAATGGCTCTGTTTTCTGTTACCAGTGCGAAGTTGGAGAGGCTAGTGTAGGTATAGGATAAATTCTTATAATTTATTTGGCTATCTTCCACAGGTATTCCCAGGTAATAGGTAATGAACAAGTCGAGAAGGTGAGGTGGACTTTAATTTTTATTAAAAAATATTAAACCGCCTTCAAAAAATACAATGAAAGGTATAAAATAACTATCCTTTACTAATCAAAACTCAAGTACAATTAAAATAACTATAAATAATCGTATTTACACATACCTATATAATTAAATTTGACAGTTACTGAAGTCGGTGCCAAGCCCACCAAACTAAGACTTTATGTTGTTGTACATTGATTTGGCACCGACTTCAGTAACTGTCAAATTTAATTATATAGGTATGTGTAAATACGATTATTTATAAAGTTATTTTAATTGTACTTGAGTTTTGATTTGAAGGCGGTTAATTTTTTTTAATCAAATTTTTTATTTCTCGCAGTGATTTTGACCTATATAAATATTTAGGGCAGGTTTGCAATTAACTTCATTCTAATTCTGGAGCGCAAAAATATACAAGAGAATCGTCAATATAAATAAAAGTTATAACCAGGTTGTGTTATCTAGTGTATCTTCGAAGCCCAAGTTCCAATACCGGTGAAATTTAAATCGGACCACCTCTGAAGTATTACCTACCATACGTAAAAAGAATATTCGAAATCGGTTCATAAATGACGGAGTTATGAGGTAACAAATGTACAAAAAAAAAAAAAAAATTAAAATACAACATACAGACGAATTGAGAACCTCCTCCTTTTTTTGAAGTCGGTTAAAAAGACATTTTGTCTCAGGCATGGTTTGACGCGATTCTCTAACAGAGTTGACATGAGTAAGTTGTTTAGTTTAGTCTCCTTTAAAGTTTATTTCTTTTAAACATGGATTATAATCTTTTTTATCTACTTATAACTTTATATAATTTTAATAGTAAGTACTTAGTTGCAATGTGCGAAAACATGTAATTGGTTACTAGATTTATATGTATGTTTTGTCTTCTAGCTGTATACAGCTGTTTGTTTTCCAAATAAAAAAATAAAGAAAATATTAAGAAAGCAAGAAAGAAAATAGTTTATTCAATACATTAAACTTTTAATCAAACCCATTGGTCCCCGCACTAGGCGCACCTTTATCGCGGGATACCTCTACAGCAGACATATTTCGAATTATACCTGTACAATGTTAGTGTTAATTATTATAATATTTGACAGACAACAGAAAACCTTGGTACATAAAACGCCTAAAAGATTTTAATCGATCTAATGCATGACAAAAATTCAATAAAGACGTCAAGTTTATTGAATTTTTCATGTGATTTACTATTTTTGTTCCTTTTTAAATTAATGTAAAGGTACACACCTGGTAGCTTACCACCATCTCTTAAAGTATTATTATTTTAATGTTACTTAACTTAGAAAGCTCGAAATTATGGCAGTAGGTTAGTGATTAGTTCTATCATTAGACATTCAATCATCAGTAGTCGAATGAAATACATAAGAACCGCGATGTATAGCCGTGCAACCTACCTTAACTACCCCGTAAGTCAAGTCAAGTAATATTAAAATAATTAAACTTAACTTCATTTAAATATAATAAAATTACTATATTCAAAGTTTGAATTTTCATGACTATGACAGGCAAAAAAACTGATCTTTACTCACCGTTTTATAATTAAAACAAACGCGTAAAAACTGTAGAATGCGGGACCGCGTGTTATGATCTGCTATAGGTTATCAAGGAACTGCAGACAGCGATAGCTCCGCCGCCGTCGCGCGACGATTGTTTTAAATTGTTATCACTATCACTTAATCGCGTGATTACGGTGCCATGAGGTAAATTGACTTTTCGTATATTTTGCATAATTACGATCGCTGGCAGTAGTTTTTAGTTTACTGATTAATCAACAGAGGCAGCAATAGCGATTTGCGACAGCATATTTACATTTAACAACATACCGCATTCGATCGCGTAAGATTCGGCTATCGCTTACTGGCTGCATTTGCGTAATAAGGTAACTGATTATCTTGTTGGTTACATCGAGATCGGACCTCGAACATTTGAGAATGGAGAGGCGAGAAACTATGGGCATGGTCGTCGTTTAAATACCTAATACTGTGCTAAACTATGTAATTTAGCAGTTATAGTGTGCGGCAGAAACAGATAGTAAAATGTTACCCCTCGACTGTACAAATTTGACGTGACAAGCCCTATTTATTTTTATATACTCCAGACAATTACACAGATTGTGTGACCCCAAACTAAGCAGTAAGCTTGTACTATGGTTACCACACAACGAACTCTGGCGGAGTTCCCAGTAATTCAGAAAAGTTCGTTTTCTAAATTGACTTGACCGGAAATCGAATCCGGGACCCTAGCTTGGAAAGCAGATGCATATGCCACTGCGCCAACGAGCCAGTCAAAGTCAGTTATTTATTGACTTATACGGCCTGCTACAGGTAATAAATAGCATGCACATTCTATATTCCTTATTTTAGAAAACCTTGGAAACTAAAAGGTACAGCACCGCTCAATTCTGCTCCAACTGCGCCGGCCAACACAGCGCACGCCATAATCACCAGTGCGCCCGTTGTAAGCGACATCTCGGACACACGTACGCTAAACACTCGGGTACTCACTACACGCCGGAACATACCTGCGCCATTATTTATAATCTCATTCTTTTCAGTCTTGGGCATACGTCATGAAATTCCTTGATCTCAAATCAAGGTTCCAGACGGATATTTTTAGGGTTCCATATTTCAAAAGCGATAGACTGTTTGTCAAGAGCCTTCTTCTTTGGAACGCATGGAGGTATCAAGTTGAAATTAATACCAAATACTTATCATCTCTGCGGCCCTTTGTGCTGTGTAAAAATCAAGCTTTAAACTCAACGCAATCAAAAAATACGGTAATTAATGCTTTATATAATATTTCGACATTCGTAAGTAAACCAAAACTTATAGCATACTTCCCAATGACCTAGAATCATAAAAAGGAAGAAGCACAAATATAGGATAAAAACTGAAAATCGTTGTTACATTACATGAAAAAAAAAATTTTTTTTGCGATTACAAACTTACACTTGCAGTAAGAGTGTATGAAAGAAAATGTTTTTCAATTGCAAAGTTGTTTGTTTTCGAATCTGAGTTACGTTTTTTTTGGTAAATATGGACATTTAACATAAACACATTATATAGTGGCACTCCTGGCACTGAACCCGTGGTGTGCTAGTCCGACAGGCACTTGCCTTTTTTTTTTATTAAACACTTGTATTATTCACAGTAATTTTGGCAAAATATATAAATATTTTTTTCAATATTTTCAGAAGTAAAATTTAATTTCGGTTCCAAAAACATACGTTCAGATAACAATGAGTGCAGAGAGCCTAAGAAATGTTGCAAACTCTATAGTACTTTTGTATACGATGACATCGTTTGATTTATAATATGACTTTTCAACCTGAGATCATTCTGTCACTTTTTGACATTATTATAATTAATTAAATTAAATTAAAATTAAATTAATAATAGAACAACTTTAATGGTTTTATTAAAGCCGCGTCCGCTACGACATGTCCTTGTGATTTTCAGACATCGAACATGTTTTAAGATTTAAGAACAAATAAGGTGAATACTTACAAACTGTTTGGTCGAACAAAAACAGGCGAACATGCTTTACGCAAGACGGAAAACGTCACCGCGTTGGTCTTGTGAGGGAAGAGGTTACTAATTTTTACGTACCGCTTTCTAAGCTGTACGATCACTATGCAGATACAAAAGCAATGTATTTTCTTTCTCATATTAATTGTACAAAAAGCAATGTATTTTCTTTTTGTACAATTAATATGAGAAAGACCCATTACTTGTAATTCGTCGTCTGCGAATCATAAAAACCAACATGAAATATTTACGCAGCAAAAAAATCTGTGAGGAATAACACAATTCAATAGAAAAAATGAAAATCTATTGTACTATAATGTACAAATGTGACTTTTCATAAAATATGATATCAATATCACACTACATTTGAACATTTGAACTAATAATCCAAAGGACAATGCCAATTTCTGCGGCGCCATGGACATTGGTCATATACCAAAAATTTGATATCTTCCATTAAATAATTCTATTGACTTTGACTTCGACTTCCGGTAAATATCGCAAATAATAACATACATTTTAAAACGCGATGAGTGAAATAATCGATTATTATTCATTTAATCGAAGCACAATAATACTCGTATAATGATTACGAGCAGAACTTATGATGAAAATAATATCGGAGCTAGTTTTGTTATAATTATTGACAAAATATTTAGATACAATGTTTTCATATGATTATAAATTATTATATTGGAAAACTTAATGCTGATATGATGCCATTATTCTGTTTTTTAACGTTATTGCTAAGTAATCTACGTTTGAGAGGAAGTGTAAAATCAAATGTGTCAAATAATAAGACACTGGTATTTCTTCTAAATGTCGTGTATATAACACTGCTATATAATTCGCTAGGCCACCAGTAGCAAAACACATTTTTTCCTCTCTCGACGCGATTCGATATTCCATTTCCTTCTCACTTTTGTAGCATGCAGTATGACTTAATTATAGTTTTACAAACAAATGTTTCTGAATTATGAGGGAATAGAACAGAGGTAGTGAGTAGCTGATAAACGCCTACCAAATCATATGTGCAATGTTTTTTACTGTATGTGAGATTGCTGCATAAAAGTCAATAGGCGTTTACGTGATATTTCGTCAGATATTTTTTCTCTTTATTTCGTAAACTGTAGTAATGCATAAGCTTTCGAATAATACATTCGTTGTAACTATTCATAGAGACTTTTGGTGGGACACGAGCCCATACAAAAGTTGGCATTATCCTTTAAAATCTTTTTTCTTCTTTTTTCTTTCCTTCTTTCGGCATTTTTGTAAAAAAAATATTTCTTAAATTTTCTCATTTGGATATAAAAATGTAAGCAAGTATTCTTTAAAACTTCGAAATTTCAAATCGATAGCATAAATTGCTCAAATACGTAGCTTCGTAACAGGCAGATATACGAACACGCACCATAAGGCTCGTTTGTTTACCATAACTTTATTATCATAACAATAACACGAATTAGACATTGCTATTTAAAGTTAAATTATAATATCATACACATATTTCCTTCTTGCTGAGTTAGGAATCTCAAATAATATAAAACAAAATTGCTATCTGCGTCTTGTTTGTCCGCTTTGTTCTTCTAAAGTACGCGACGGAATTTGATGCGGTTTTGATTAACTTTTAGAGAATTTCTTCAGTAAGATGTGTATGTAATGTAAAACATAATATATTCTAATTTTATATAGTAGTATAAAATTATATATATGTCGGAAAAGACAGGGGGCAATTCGTGCTTTTGCAACTCAGCCATGAGGAATAGGTACCTAATCTTACAAGAGGCGAACTACTCCATAAAATACAACATTAAGACAAAGTTAATGTGCAAGCGACAGAAAACTCTTCATAACAATTATTACGTAGGTAATTGGAAATTTAATAATGGCAAACGATTCGTCAAAGAAATGCTATCGCACCGGCCGCCGTAGTCTAACAGACTCGGCGCCGGCCCCGACATTCCGTTAGCGCGTCATCGGAAGTCGCGCTTTGCCATAGTATAGTCAAATGAGTGCCTTTTATTATTTCCACCGACATATATATAATATAATAGAGAAATATTATTTTGTAATCAACTCGTCGAAAGATAAGATTTTCGGGCGCTTACACGCCTTAGGACGTGTTCATATTACAATTCACTCGTGCATTATCACGTTATCAATTCTTATCCAATTATCCCATGCTGGCAGGAGCCAAAGGGTGACTCTTGGACCACGAAACATAATAGCCGAAGCCATAATAAGTTGCTGCTCTTATCACCGTGTGCCAAACAGATTTTCGTATTTCTTTTTCTATTTCATTGAGCATTACCACGAGTATAACAACAATAGCAAGTATGGTAATCTCGCACTGTTCGCGTAATTCGTGCGGCTCATGACTAAGTTCATGTTAATTAAATAATTATTTGCAAAATACTCATAAATCTTGTGTTTTGGCTACTGGTATTTACAAAAACAAAAATATGTCATGTTCAGCTGTGTATTGTTTGTACTGGGACCCCAGCCACGCACATTAGTAAAAGCCTAGAAACTCGCTCAACAAAAAATGGACAAATGGATTTGACTTTGATTTTGAATTTATTGCAACTTATATGTATGTGCAAAGAACACGTACTCCTGAACCTTCATATTACTTGATATATCGAAATATTTGCTGTATCAGTCACGGGTAAATCGATATTTGTCCATACACCGCAGTGGGATGGCAGTATTTTAGGTATTCACAAAAATAAAAATATGTCAGCTGTGTATCGTATTGTGACCTTCCCTAGTCACACACATTAGTAAAAAAGTAGAAAGTTGGTCAACAAAAAAGGACACTTTAAGGACACGCTCTTAAAGCAAATGCTCCGTCCATCGTGACACTGGCTCCGATATATCAAACTCAAACGAAAGCGATCACATGTTTGCGCTCGCGTGCACTGGCGTAGCCACTGGCGCTAGCTAGTCCGCGAGGTGACCGCTGGGGCAGCAGGCAACGCGGGATGATGTATACGATACGACTGACATAAATGCATTTAGAATATAAGGGTTATTGGAATTTTGTAATAACTACAGTTTATTTTTAAAATTGGATACGTGAGACTCCTTAAATATTTAAAGTGTAATTTCAAATAAAACTTGAGTATAATAAGTTGAAAACACGTCATTAGAAAAGAATTTCCATTTTTTTTATGCTAGTTTAAAGATTTTTTTATCGACGAAAGTAAATGTTATCGTGTACCAGCCCCTGCAGTCTCGATATAGATAGTGAGATCGCTTTACGACCGATTTCGATTGATAAGTCATAACGATTAATTTTTAACGATTTTTTAGTCTCTACATTAAAACTATCAATTGTGATTGGAAACATATTTAATCTAACTGTCAACTTTACGATTGCTGTAGTGCGATTCTCTAACGCAAATTAGTCAAATTCACTTCTGAATCCGCGGTGAGATTGTCAACTGTGATTTGGTATTCTCTAGTCGACAGAGATACTAGCGCCGCCTCGATGAGTGACGGCGGCGAGTTGTACTATCCTAAGTGAATTTTATGAAGTTTCGCTAAATATAACAATCCATATACATAACAATCCAATCTAAATAAACGAGTTTTATTTAACGTAATTATGTCAGAAGAAGTTAAAATACTCTAAGACGAAATATTGACTGAGATGTTTACTCTTAAAGCAATCCCCGACCAACTCGCATCTAAGATCACTTCGCTTCGCTCCTAGAATGTTTGATTTAGAGAATTCCATTTGAAGGTCAAGTGAGTTCGAATGCGAAGTGGGGTGCACTGTCGAGCGAGTCTTGTTTTGGGTGATTCGAGTTTTTTCAGAATTGCACGTCTGATAATGTTTTTACGATCTTTGACAGCTCGCAGTGTTCGTGCTTATCGTTATGGCAAGCGATTTTTTTCGTTATTTTAATCGATCGGTAGTTTACGAAAATAATCGCTATGTCGGGACTGTAGCCCCTGGTCTATAGGATTAGTGAGTAATTTGTAATTTCTTTGAGTATAACATATATTTTTTAGTGCGTCGAACAATCATATTTATTCATTATATCGAAACTCCCAGAGATTTACGTCGCTTTGTGCAAATATTTGTCATAAATGTGCAAAATTTCAAATTTTTCTGACATTTGAAAGAGGGTGAAATTAATTTTAATGATTTTGTTACATAATACATACATTAATAAATACATACATTCAAATAAAGCTAATAGAAAGAATACAATATTAACAATAAAAATGAACGGAGATTTCCAATCTACCTATGACTTTGGTCGACTTTTGAAATTTAGGCCGTCACTAATTTAACATAACCTCAGGTTTTTATACCATTGATATGAAACGTTTTTTAACAAACCTGTTCATCATATTTTAAACGTCAAGATGAGTTCATCAAATTCCTTATTCCTTTCCTAAGATTCAACTATTCGCAGTGGTTCCCGTATCATATCCCGTATATCCCGTATCGCAGTGGATCCTGTATAGGTCATGTTGCTCTTTTTTAGCCGACTCGAAAAAAGGAGGAGGTTCTCAATCCGGTTGTATTCTTTTTTCGTTTTTTTTGTGTTTGTTACCTCAGAACTCCATCATTTATGAACCGACTTGGAAAATTGTTTATTTATTTGAAAGGATATACTTTCAGATTAGTCCCATTTAAAATTCACTGGTATTGGAGCTCGGGCTTCGAAGATACACCAAATAACGCGAACTGCTTATAACCTTTATTTATTGATATTGATAACTCTGTTGTAAGTCATTGCGCTCCAGAATTAAATAAAAAGTTAATTGAAGACTTGCTCTAGATATTTATTTAGGCCAAGGTCACTCAAAAGATAGAAATAATAAAAAAATTAAATCAACTTTTAAAAAAACCAGTGATAAGTATGATATAACTATCCTTTACTAATTAAAACTCAAGTACAGAAATATCTTTATAGATACGATACAAATACCTATATAATTAAATTTGTCGGTTGTTTTGAAGTCGGTGCCAAATCAATGTGCAAGAACAGAAAGTGGGCTTGGCACCGACTTCAGTAATTGTCGAATTGAATTATAGATATTTGTATTGTATTATAGTTATTTTTGTGCTTGAGTTTTGATTAATGAAGGAACTTATATCGTACTTTTCAGTGTCTTTTTTAAGACGATTTAATTTTTTTAATACATTTTATAAAACAAGAGATACGCAGTGTGGCAAGGTTGCACGACAGTGTTATTGTAAAAATGAAGAAAGGAATGTCTAGTTGTTCGGGCACATGGAAAGAAGGTGTGATGAAAGACTGACGAAGAAAATTTACAGAGCGAAAGCGAGTGATAAAAGAAGCCAAGGAAGACCAAGGCTGACTGACTTATAAAGATCAAATAGCCAGAGTGTTAGCCGACGGAAATGTCAAAAGCACTGGCATACCCAGGCGAAAATGTGTGAGTAGAATGGTGAGATTTGAGGAAGCGAAAGAAGTATGTATAAGGACCTGGGAAGCTTGGCGTTCCGTCCTCTCTGACTACCACGTTAGGGATACAGCGTGAAGATATGGATGTATGTAATAAAACCGATAAACCTAGTGCATGCGTAATGCTTTAATAGAATTCGTTTACGCTCAGTTCATTTACATAATGATTCTAGACGGCCTCTACCTACCGTATTACGAAGTGAGGCAAACTAAATCACACAAAATGGCGGTCCATCGGCTTATCTGATGCAAAGCATGTCGTACGTACAGGCAGAGAATGGACGCTTTTATCAGGGCCGGATCTACCATATGGCTTTTTGGGTTTCAGCCCAGGGCCCTGTGGATTCAAGGGGCCCCCAGCTAAGTCAAGTCAGTCAAAAATAGACGATAATGCGAAAAAATCCATAATTTCATTAAATAAACAGGTCGTAGGTCCTAAGGATCCTAAGGCATAATATATTATAATTTAAATCAAATATTTTATTGTCTTATTTTTTTCTTATACTTTGAGTAATTAGGTTGGCCCCTAAGTAGTATTAGCCCAGGGCCCCCTAAACTCACGGTCCGGCCCTGGCTTTTATAATTTACCGTTGAACGTTTTTATCGCCACGTTATTACCGTGCAAAATACTATAAGTAAGCAAAATGCTTCCCTATTGTGTCTAGGATACAGACGCTTTTGCAACGTCCACGGAATGACGTTATCGTGTACGGAAATATAAAAGCGTCTCCATACAATTGCATACATTTTGCTTCCCCATTGTACCGTGGACGGTAATAACGTGGCGATACAAACGTGCACCGGAAAATAATAAAAGCGTCCATTAGGTAAAAAGGAAGGCAGATCACCAGAGTTCACCCGAATAGCAAGCCCGATAAGATGCACAC
The DNA here is from genome assembly GCA_907165235.1 of Zeuzera pyrina. Classification (NCBI taxonomy): domain Eukaryota; kingdom Metazoa; phylum Arthropoda; class Insecta; order Lepidoptera; family Cossidae; genus Zeuzera; species Zeuzera pyrina. Next base: position 21,759,708 of record OU015635.1, on the reverse strand, counting down.
AGGTGCGGAAAGCTCCCCCGGCGACGCCTTGAGGTCGAGGTCCGCCCTCCATACGAGGTATCACTCAGCTGGAGGAACCCTCAGGCGGTCGACCATCTGGCAGGGCGCCTTTATCGCTCGCCCCAACGCGACCTGTGACGCTGTAAAAGCCACTAGGGCTAACAGCAAAGAGGGATTTTGTTTAGTCTGTGCAAGTCCGACACTACCCAGTCGGCGTAGAGTCCGGCTGGGCGTCCGTAGGGATTTAATTTTGCCTCTCAGAAACCAAAAAAAAAGAAAAGCAGACTCCCGCCTCACGCGTAATTGAATTGACTACTCTCGACCGGATACGTAGGGTTGTTGCGTTGGGTGAGAGATGCAGAGAGCATCTCGTTTAGTCATACATTTAATACATAATAATAAAAAACAATGCACACAGATAAGTTTTTCATATTTATTAAATTAAATTTTTTGTAGAATATGTCGAAGAATGCACCTAGGATTCGAATAACGAAAATTATTTAGGCATCTAAGGGCGTTAATACATTCGCTTATGCGATTTTATTTTTGTATTTGCGACGTTGTGAAGAACGAATTAAAGACAAATAGAAGCGGCCACGTGTTTGCGTCGCGTGCGACCCCGACTGGCGCTACAATAGTTACCCTTATTCACCCAAAATACTGCCGTTGTGTGCGTGCCACGGCGCATGCGTATTAGCGCGCACACATACAAACCGCGACGCTAGCTTTCTATGAAGAGATCGTACTCGACAAGTGGCAAACGCTTCATAGACTCGAGACGCTTGCTAGAGTATTCCATCGTCAAGTGGCATTTGGCTACGTTTTATACGACGGTTTTCACATGAATTTACTTTTCGTTTGATTTAATAGAAAGTTAATAACGTTTAATTATTAATTAAGTTTTTAAAATTTGTTACGCTAGGTAACGTGGTATTTTTCATTCTATTTTACTAGCGTTTATGACAATTAAACCTCTTGTTTAGGCCCCCTGTTATAATACTGTTGCTGCTCGAGCACGGCATCTAGAGTTATTTATAAAGTCTAGGCCCCAGTCTTAGTTATTCTGTAAATTTTATTAAAGGTGACCAACTATTTAAACTCGATTTAAGGAACTTGCTTCACGCTTGCACAAATTTAGTGATGCAAGCGGGATGTCAGTTCCTTAAATCGAGTTTAAATAGTTGGTCCAAGCGACTATAAGAGTCATGCATAGACGCAGAATTCGTGACGTTCGGTGACCTAGCTCTCTATACCTAAAGAGATTGAGAGATAGACTTTTATTTCGATTTATTTAATATTATTTATAATATATTTTATAAAAATTACACAGTCATGCATTTTTATGGTTTTTATATGTGCAGTATGAAATCGCAGTTAATACATCATACATACAAAGTGAAAGTCAAATCAACTTATTCAGGTAAACCCAATTACAAGGTATTATTGAACGTCTAATCTATACTTTATTTCGGTTTGTAAAGAAAACCTGGACACAGAAGAACCGACAAGAAACTCAGTCAGGTATCATTTTTTCAACATCATTCTACAATAACATAGGTTTATTAAAATAAAATATTCAGAAAGCCAGTAAATGCATGTGCAGAGAAGATTATTTGCAGATTACTGTTTTGTCTTCAACGAAATCGCTTATTTTATAGTATGATAGTCTAATAAATGTGCGTTTTATTACATTACATTATATATCTTCACGCCGTATCCCTAACGAGGTAGTCAGAGAGGACAGAGTGCAAATGTACGTTTTGTTACAAATTTAAATTTATTTTCTGTTAATTGAGCTACTTCCTCAGGAACTTTATTATAAAAATTACGCAATTACCCAAAAATTAAACATTAGGCTTATGTAATTTAAATAGAATAACCAAATTATTATGATGTGGGATTTCCATACCATGAATATCGCCGAGCAAAAATTTATAATTATTATTGTTATATGCAACTACAAGCGGCAATGGAAATAATCGAATAAACGGATGTTCGAATGGTTGGACTTCGACTCTTTACCTTGTGGAAAAATGATTGGAAAAAAATTATATTATAAAATAATTATAAATGATAAAGAATAAAGATTCATTTGCGGTCTCCGGAATTCTAAAGAAATTCAGAATGATTTTTATTTTTCTCGATCTCGTGGTTTCGTATTTGTCTGGCCGGGAGCAAAACCACATCTAACTTCCCTCACACTATGTACTTCGGCGACAAAGTTGCCAGTTCTGTGAATGATATGAGTGAGCTATTCTCGGAGTTTTTTAATTCGGTGTTTGAAGAAAGGGCCAATTGCGATTGCACAGAATTGGATAAGCTGCCATGCTCGCTGGCATCGAGCATAATCTCTAACGTGTACATAACAGAAAAAAATATTAAAAAAATACTACTGAAATTAGATCCAAAAAAGGGTCCCGGCCCAGATAAAATCAGCCCCATATTTTTAAGAAATACCGCGCCGGCTATTTTAACCCCCCTCCGAATAATATTTAATAAATGCATTGTAGAGGGCACTTTTCCGGAATGCTGTAAGTTTGTCATGCCCATACATAAATCCGGTTCGAAATCTCAAGTCTCTCATTATAGACCGATCTCAATACAGTCTTACATACCTAAATTATTAGAATCTCTCGTACATGGAGCGATCTTTCCGTTGGTGCAAAATAACATTATACCACACCAGCACGGATTCGTAAAGCGTAAATCTGCGTCTACCAACCTTTTGGTGTACACTAATTTCCTATTTACATCAATGGATAAAAAAACACAGGTGGATGCTATATATACAGATTTTCGGAAGGCTTTTGATAAGGTAGATTATGCGATGCTATTGCAGAAGTTGGCGTTCAACGGGATTAAAGGCAACTTATTGAGATGGTTTGCTTCCTATTTAGAAAAACGTACCCAAAAGGTTGTAGTCGATGGTCACGAGTCTCAGGCTTCACATGTCTCATCTGGTGTGATGCAGGGCTCGGTTCTTGGACCCCTTCTGTACACGTTGTTTATTAATGACATCGGTGACTGTTTTCGTAATTGTTCTTTTCAGATGTTTGCTGACGACTTGAAAATATATAAATCTGTACATTGTGTCGATACACTTGCTGTTTCCCATGTGCCGGCGACTTCCAAGTCAGCAGGTGTCGCCGCCAGCACTGCCGAGAACTTGAAGCGGCGTAAGTATGCGACTCTCTCTGAGAGTTTCATATTTACGCCCTTTGCAGTCGAAACTTTGGGTCCCTAGGGCCCCGAAGCCCATTGACTGGTTTCTGATATTTGTAAAAGACTGGTCGAGGCTTCGGGAGACCGCCGGGCTGGCAGCTTCTTCCGCCAACGAATCAGTTTGGCTATTCAAAGAGGCAATGCTGCCAGTCTGCTAGGTACCTTGAGCAATGACAGCTTTCTAAGCGGCAACTTTGAGGAAGTTTATTATTTAAGATAATGTGTAGTTTTAAGTTTGTAAATATTAACAAATGTATGTACTTTTTATTAATAAATCTGTACATTGTCCAAATGACTGTAATCTTATCCAAGAAGACCTGGATCGTTTCCACCAATGTTGCCTGGTAAATAAACTATCTCTTGCATATGACAAATGTGTCAAAATTTCTTTCACCAAAAATAATAATAAAATTTTCGGTCAATATCGTATTGGAGATAAGACATTGCACGATGTCACGTCTGTAAAAGACTTGGGTGTCACACTGGACGAAAAACTGACTCTAGACAAACACATAGGCCAAGTTACAATAAAAGCATACAAAATGCTAGAATTCATCCTGAGAGCTGCCGAACCGCTAAAAAAGCGTTCATTCTACATGCTCGTGTACAAATCGCTGGTGCGCCTTCTCCTTGAGTACTCATCTGAGGTTTGGAATCCTTACTATGAGATCTACATAAACCAAGTTGAATCTATCCAAAAAAAATTTTTAAGAGCCGTTAATTATAGATTTCGTCAGCCCCACCGGTCGTATGTAGAACTCTTAATACAGTACGAACTTGCTTCCCTGACGGACAGACGTGTGGTGCGGGATGCTGCTGTTCTATACAATATATGCAACGGCGGCTACGACTACCATGACCTTCTCGACGGTATCAGGTTTTGGGCTCCGTCGTACAGAACCAGATCTGCGACTTTGTTCGCTGTCCCGACGAGTAGAACTATGGCAGGTGTCCGTGTGCCGCTCAGTAGACTCTGCAACTCATACAACAAGCAGCTAACCTCGGTTGACGTGTTCGGTAGTACGTACGATAAGTATAAGCGTCGAGTAACCCTATTGTTAAATAAAAAAAATGTAGCCTAGAAACTGTATTTGTAATTTATTTATTTTTTAGTAGTGTGCCCTGATGTTTGCGTTGATTGATATATTTTGGGCATTCTTCTGTAGAGTCCGCATGTGCTTAAGATTGTAATTGTTGTGTCTGTTAGTTTTGTTGTTTTGTTGCTGAAACATGTTATGAATTAATTGCCACGTCTACCAATAACTCTAAGTGGGACTTGGTTTAGGTTTAGGGTGTAGATTATGTATACAGCATTATGTTCTCATGTATTTTGTAATATTTGCGTCTGTACCTGTTTTTTTCCCCAATAAAGAAAAAAAATAAAAAATTAAGTGATTGTGAATGGGGTTTTCCCTGTTGGTTCGAACTTCGAAGTTAAAAATGGGCGTTCCCCATCAAGGATCAATTTTGGGACCTCTTCTGTTTCTAGTCTACATTAATACACACATACATACATATTATCACGCTGTATCCCTAATGGGGTAGTCAGAGAGGACAGAACGCCAAGAGTCGCGGTCCCTACATATCTCTTTCGATTCCTCAAATCTCATCATTCTCCTCACACATTTTCACCTAGGTATGCGAGTGCTTTTGACATTTCCGTCTGCTAACAAGTCAGCCCTGGTGTTCTTTGGCTTCTTTTACCTCTCACTTTCGCTCTGTAGATTTTTTCGTCAGTCTACATTAATGATTTCCCATTTATGCTTAAGAACTTATGCGAACTAGTTTGAACTTATTTGCTGATGACACTTCATTGCTATTTAAACTGGACAGAATGAACTTAGATATTACCTGGGTGAATGGGATCCTGGCGGACGTCTCGAGGTGGTTTGCTGTTAATAATTACTACTGAATGCACAAAAAACTAAACATATTAAATTTTCCCTTTCTAATGTACCCAGAATCCATAATAAAATAGAACTGGGTGGGAAACAATTAGAATTAGTTAAGTCTGCCAGGTTTCTTGGTTTAACAATAGATAGTAAGTTGCAGTGGGCGGACCATGTCGGGGCATTGGCTAGTAAGCTCAGTTCCGCGATATATGCTATTAGACGCATTAGGCAATTGACGGATGCGGATACGGCTATGTTGGCGTACTTCACATATTTTCATAGTCTATTCTCCTATGGCCTTTTGCTGTGGGGATTAGCGGCGCAATTTTACAAAAAAGAGCGATACGTGCCATCTACAGTATGGATCCACGAGAATCACTAAGAGATCGTTTTAAAGGCATTAATGTACTCACCTTGCAATCCTTATACATCTTTGAAATTATTACTTATATGAGGAAAAATATATTATACTATTATAAATAAAAGGCGATCTTGGTGGCATGGAAACACGAGGTCGTGATAAATTGATTATTCCATAATTTAAATTACATAAGTCAAATGTTTCGTTTTTGGGTAACTGCATTCGTTTTTATAATAAAGTTCCTCAAGAAGTTACTCAATTAACAGAAAATATATTTAGATTAGTTATAAAACGTACATTAATTAGACAATGCAATCATACTATAAAATAAACGATTTCGTTGAAGATAAAACAATAGTCTGGAAGTGATCTTCTCTGCACATGCATTTACTGGCTCTGAATTTTATAATATTTTAATAAACCTTTTGTAAAATGATGTTGAGAAAATTATATCTGACTGAGTTTCTTGTCGGTACGTCTCAGTATCCAGGTTTTCTTTTCTCTTTGAACCGAACTAAAGTAGATTTAACGTTCAAAAATACCTTGTAGTTGGGTTTACTTGAATAAATTGATTTGACTTTGACTTTTTACTACAATGGATATATAACTACATTAGTATTACATATCGTTCAAGAGCGCGCTCACATTTTTTGGCCGTTAAACTAAAAATATGTACTTTTTCAAGTCGCAGCTCTCTGCCATGGGATGACAATATAATAACATTTCAATGGACAATCATACTTAATATTTTAAAAAATACTAATTTTTCGACACCCGATTTCGAGTAAACGTAAAACATTTTTTTTTCTGTATCATTTCTATTAAAATGGCAGTACGTAAAAATTTGAAAAAAATTATAGTATACGTCATGTAGTCTTTAGGTTCGTGAGTGATTATAATTGAGACAAAAATTGAACAGACACTAAAAAAAATGGACATTCAAAAGCAGTATTGACTCGAAATGTGTGCTTTAAAAATATTGTTTAAACACAAGATAATGAAAAAAAGTTGAAAATATTTATCTTATCAATATATGTTTTTAATTTTTCTCTCTTTCCGCTTTTTATTTAAAGCCGCCTTAATCGGCCGCCTTAAGTCACGTTCATATTAATTAATTAAAAATCTGCCATCTTGGATTTTTAAATTGATTGTCATTTTCGTAATCAGCACCCCAAGAAACTTAAAACGTAGGAGCCATAAAATTTAATTCAAGAAAATATCGTCTTCCATCTTGAATTTCAAAATTGACGTCATTTTCGTTATCAGCACCCCGAGAAACCTAGAATATGACGCTTATGTCTATTTATTCAAATGATTAATATTCACTATCTTTAATTTGATAATCGATGTCACTTGTAACTGGCACAATGAGAAAAATCTAAAATGAAACCCGTGCAATTTTATACAAAATAGTATCCGCCATCTTGGGCTTAAAATGGACGTCATTGTTATAAACAGCAATTTAATTCAAAAAATTAATATTCGTCTCGATTTTATGCCATCAGGATCTATCAAGGAGTAAATAATGAAAGGTTACTAACACTATCCCGTGACACTTTTATAGGTATAAGTTTAAGAATGAGAAGACTGACTTTAATGCATTCATTTATTTATTTGACATTTTGTTTTAGCCAGGTACAGGGCTTATCTCGGCCAATGTATTGATGGCAGAACTAGCTGCCTAACTGACATGCCACGCCAAAGCCATGCAATTCTGTAAAAACTCGAATCACGCAAAGCGAGACTCGCTTGACAATTCACCCCACTTCGCATTCGAACTCACTTGACCTTCAAATCTAAACCAAACATTCTAGGAGCGAAGTGAAGTGATCTTAGATGCGAGTTTGTCGGGGATTGCTTTAAGAGTAAACATCTCAGTCGATATTTCGTCTTAGAATATTTTAACTTCTTCTGAGATAATTCCGTTAAATAAAACTGGTTTATTTAGATTGGATTGTTATATTTAGCGAAACTTCATAAAATTCATTTACGATAGTACAACTCGCCGCCGCCACTCATCGAGGTGGCGCTAGTATCTCTGTCGACTTTAGAGAATACCAAAGCACAGTTGACAATCTCATCGCGGATTCAGAAGTGAATTTGACTAATTTGCGTTAGAGAATCGCACTACAGAACTGCCGAGAATTTGAAGTGACATAAATAATTGATTTCCTCCGTTTCATATTGGCGCCCTTTGCAGTTGAAACTACGAGAGCTTGAGATGCTGAAGCCCATCAACTGGTTTTTGAAATACATAGACTGGTCGAGGCTTCTATGGAAGACCCTCAGGATGGCAACTTTTCCGCATGCAAATTAGTTTGGCTATTCATAGAGGTAATTCTGTTTGTCTGCTATGACCTTAAGCATTAACAATTTATCAAACAGTGACTTTTAGTAACTTTAATAATTGAAATAATAAGTTTGTAAAGTTAACATTCAAATATCAATCATATTTTATGTTTTTAATCAATGTTTTCTAACGTACATACATAATATTCACATTAGGTTACCATAATAATACATTTCTTTTATGTAGTTTTTTTTAACAATTAAACTTGTGTGAAGTGTGAACCATAGTGAAATGTTACGCACCTCTGCCTTGCAGCTGTGTGCGTCAAGAAGCGACCAAGTTGCACACAAGCGCATCACCACTGCGCGATATTCGTTAGTTACCTACCTAAACTTGAGTTACCCATTTTTACGAGAGCGCTCTTAAACCATTTTTTTCATATTGTAATTTTCTTGCAATATAACTGTGTACTAAAACAAATTTTGAGACTTGACTGTGCAAATTACAATTAAACTGCAATAACAAATGCGGAAGTCATCCTGAAAGCTGTATAAGACGCGTAGCGGGGATGAAGAACGAGTTCGCTTGCGTTGAGCTGCATAAGCAGGTTCTTAATTTAAATTATATTAAATAGAAAATTTGAGAGAACCTTACATAGTGCGATAGCGCGCTAACTATATAACCATAGACAAAATGCCAAAACAAGAAAAAACCATAGACAAGTATCCATACGGTACGATTTATTTGATATGTAACTCTATGCACGAGCTGCGCAGTAGTATATTGCAACAAAAATACGCTTTATAGCGTACAGGGTAAGGCTTATTTTTATTTGCACGAACTACCAACGTGTGGGAATAAATTTCATTTTTATTAGATAGAATTATTAAAAATCTAATACGTGTTAAAAATAGTTTAAACAAAGTTAAATAAGCAGTTTCTGTCTACATGTATATGTATACCAAATTACCTATGTGTGGTAATTTGTCGACTGTTTAGTAACGCATATAGGCCACTCGCCGGAGTTGCCGCTTCCCATCTCGGAGGCCTCCAATCTGCGTCGCTGGTAGTGTGTGGTAATGCTGGGTAGATATGTACTGGACACTGTCGAACCAAACGAACACCGAACAATCTGTCGAAAAGGTCTCTTTGTCAGCTTTGAACAGAGGGGTCATATAGTTGAGTTCTCGTCAGGTCAGGCTCGAATTCGAGACAACGAGATTAGTAGAATTATCACAAGTCAACCTAAACCCAGCCCAGAAGGTAAGGGGGTATTGACCCCAGTGAGCGATAACTCCGCTGATAAACTCCATAAATTGCCACGCACAGGTTTTGAACGTCTTTTTTTATATCTTATACATTAAAAATTAAATAGTAATATCCGTAATTGCGTGCAATCTATACATATACGAGTATAAGCGATATATATTGGTGTGCACACACAAACCACGCGTACTTTTCTATGAAGTGTTTTTCTATGAACTGTTATTTTGACGACCTCCGTGGCGCAACGGCTTAGCGCGTTGGAAAGTAAAACGGGGATGCGGGTTCGATTCTCGTCTCGAGTCTGGGTGTTTATGTATAACATGTATATATTTACAAAAGAAAAGTATATTAGTAGTATATCAGTTGTCTTGTACCCATAACACAAGCGCTATGCAGCTTACTTTGGGACTAGATGGCGCTGTGAAATGTCTGACAGTTTTATTAGTATTATTATTATTATGTTATGTTTGTACTATGATTATACAGAGTTAGTCCTTTCGCGGTGTCGACGCTCGCTAAAGATGTATTTTACGAAAGTCCTGTCCAAAATGGCTCTGCTACTCGTGCGAAGCCGAGGCGGGTCGGTAGTGTTATGTAAAGGCTTTATATAGTAACTATGTTGTACATTAGGTGGTGCTTACTTCCAAAGGTTCAAATGAATAACACGACCTCGTGAAAAATTATTCCGTAATTTAATTACAAGCATTTCGTAGTTCAAATTCAACTGTATAGTATACACCCTTAAAATTTAACTAATTCCTATATTATCTATATTCTATATCTATAGGTACTACCACTTAAATTTGAAATCTATTTTTGGATCAGACACATTTTTTTTACTCAATTTTTGTTTATCAATACATGTAATCAATATAGTAAGCGAATAAATGAAATAAGCTTGTTTTGCATACCAAATTAACATATTAGTATGGAAAGTTTTATTTCTTCCTAAAATAGTATAGAGGAGCATGGGCAAAGGTGAACCAGATACAAAATAAATTAAAACGATATCTTAGAACATACTACTACCGACTTACTCGTATGTAAAAAGTGGTATTTGTGATAGTAAATATCAAAAGATGAATTTCAAGTTACTTAAAAGTTGAAGATTAGTAGGTTTTCTTATATAAAAGAGAGGGCAAACGACTAAGCGAGTCATTTGAAGGACAACGTCCGGGGAATCACGGAAAAGAGGGGGAGGGGGAGATGGTCCACCGGCACTCTCGCTCACCGAACGAAACACAACAGCAACAGCAATATTTCACGCCAATATTCTGTAACAGGGTGGTATTTCACCGGGCGAGCCAGCCCAATTCTTGCGGCAAAGCAGCATGGCTGTACAAGTTAATAAAATATGAAATGTATATGAATCGTACTTTCTTTGACATTTATTTCTAGAAACTACTGATAATAGAGGATAATAGACGTCTATATCCCTAGCATCACAATGATTAAACCCACTCGTAGTACATGTTAATTAATAGAAGATTTTGAGTATCAAACATCGTCAATATTTTTTTCCTCTTTTTATTACGTACATTGAAATAAGTATTTTTAAATTATGAGTGGTAGTCATTATTAGCAGTGTTTTATTAAGCGTCGTATACTCGAAGCAAGAAACATAATGAGTTACACTGTGTTTAAAAAAGTTACGACAATAAAAACAATACAAACAACGGAAGATTTATAACAAAAAAATTCAAGTATGTGTGTACTCATGTACGCACGTAAGAAGTTATATTTCTTAACGTTTTCAAGATGTTAATTAGCCACATATAAAAAAAAACTAGCCACATATAAAAAATAAAACTTGCCGCTTGAAATGAATGAAATAAAAATAAATACGTGTTTTGTGGCCAACTTCATACTGTCGGATTGGCCCGTAACGGTGTGCGCGCGCAGCTCCCAGTTTTACTCTCAATTAAACGCGCCAAAAGAAGTATTACTTCAAACGTATCCAAATAATTTTCTAAAATCCAATTAAGGTAATGAATTTTAATGTCGTAACATATCTTAATTTCAGGAGATATGCCGTCCTTTATTACCCATGTTCCTCTGTAAAAAATAACTGCCTACGTCAATGGTTGGGTCCATCGACATTACAAGTATTTAAAAATAACTTCGTTTATCAAAGGAACGTTATACAAATAATAATACGCCTTCGCTTTTTCTCGAAACTCACAATAGCTTTTTTTGACACGAGATTAATTTACATACATAATTCTTCCTGTAGATACAACTAGAATTAGAATTCCGTAACCAAAATAGCAAAACGTTGCGCTTATAATTTTATACACATATGTATGTAGCTGATCACATCTTGGGATAACATGTCCAAAAATTCGACACGTTAATTAATTTAAAAATTAATCGGTCAAGTTCTAGTCTGACTACCGTATATAGGGTTTCAGAACAGAGCACGACATTTAAAATATAAACCAGTAAATATCGTAATTTTATTTCTGAAAGTCTATAAGACTTAGGACGGACTTTTTGGTGGGAAGGGGAGAAGGAAGTTGTCATTTTATTTAGATTTTCTATTTTTTACATTTTTGAGAGTTTTAAAGTACAAAAGTGATAGTATATTGTGTTTTAAAGTTCTGTGTAAGTGAAAAGAATGGAGTAGGTTTAAATAAACATGTGTAGCTGAAATTCTCGCGCTCCTCCAAGAAGTCCTTTATAACTTCAGTAAAGCCTACTATCACTTTACTGGAGTTTTAGGTTTTTTAAGTTTTACGTTATGAAAAAACGAATTTACTTGTAATTCTACTTATTAATACGTGACATTGGCAAATGCGCTCAACTGTGCGCCATGCCATAAAAAAGAAAAAAAAAAGACTTAGGACACGTTTAATTTTTCTTGTAAACTAGATAACGTTTTATATATCCGTTAAAACAAATGTGGTATGCAAACAGATTGATAACCTAAAATAGACATGATTAAATTAAAAAGAAATCACTTTTAGGCTATTTTTCATTTAATAAAATGTATTCTAAACTTTTATTCACTTCTCCGTCAAGTGAAGTATATCTAGATAGGTCTTCTGAGTAGACCTGTATCAATCGTTCATTTTCAAAGATTCAGTCAGATAAAAGTATTGATATAAAAAACGATTCATCCGATAAATCATTTGATTGACAATCAATGATTTAGTTTAGTTGGATCATTTGATCGAATCTTTTTTGATTGTGTAAGTACATATACGATCATGTATTTTTGATTGAAATGAAAGATTGAACGATTGTATCGATGTTACGCGTAAGGCGATCTTTTATGATTTTGATATTTTTAAAGTTTTTATTATAATTCTGGCACATTTATAATTTTATTGTTTTGTGTTTTGAAAAATAATGTAAATAATGAGTGTGAGTTTATCTTGTACATTTTTTTTAATTTCACCTTTTATTACATTAAACGTCATTGACAATCAATTAAATCGACAAGTACTAAGATTGAATCGGTCAAATGACCAAATCGATGAACAATGGATTCGTTCTAATGTGATTTCTGTCATCAACACTTTGAAGTGATATCAATCAAATGACATAATCAATCATGACTGACACAGGTCAACTTCTGAGGTCTCCTCCTATACCAGGAAAAATACGCATGTATGTACTTTATTAAAACATATATACACGTATTTGTTATTTATTTATTTTATTTTATTTTAGTTGATACCAAAAACAGTTACAAGAACTAACATGCTGAAATAACATTATATTTCTAAGCCTGTGACATTCTTGTGACCAAATTTTGCATAAACATATAATTACCGGTTATAGGAAACAATGACACACAGTATACAAAGCTTAAAGACTGATTTAAAGTAATTACATAGCGTCAAAAGAGAAAATAAAAAGGGAACAACACAAATTCCAAACTACGCCTGACACTGGCCCTAAACGCATCCAATCTGACCAAATATATGATATGTACCTAAATTATTATTCGCTCGAAAGAGTTCATTGTATAGAGTGCACATTTTATATTACGAACCACGCAAACGGATGTTTATGGTGACTGGTAACGTATGGAAAACTTTAGGCTGCCGTTATATGTATACATATATATATACATAAAATATACATATATGAAAACATATATTAATACTAGCTTTTATCTGCGGCTTCACTCGCATTAATGTTGATTTTGTCAACCAATTCTGGTTGTTGGTCGATACAGGTAGAGGTTAAAATACTTACAAAAAGGAAAAAATTTACTACAGAATTATAAGTTCTGCCTCGCCGCAAACTGAACAACCCCATTTCACCCCTTTTAAGAGTAGTTTGAAAAAAACAAATATGCATATTTTAATTATTAATTGTAAACAATAATTCTGCAAAGTTTGAAGCAAATCGGATGATGCAAAAATGTATCATACAAAAATTACCCCTCCACCCCCTATAAGTATTTCACAAGAAAAAGTAGCCCATAACTCTCCTGGGTTCCATCTATCTCTATACCAAAATTCATTACAATCGATTTAGCGATTTAGGCATGAAAGCGAAACAAACAAATAAACAAACTAACTTTCGCATTTATAATATTAAAAAAAGTTAGGGTAATTACACATAAAAAAGCGAATTTATTTCTATTGTAAAGAATATCAGATTCTAGATATGCTGTTCGTTATTCTAGGAAATTGATGTGTGTGAAATGTAGGATATATGGTATATATGGAGATATGACGAAAAGACGTTCTAATAGCTCGTGTAGTTCTCGGTTGGCTCATTTTCCGACTTTCAAAAATACCAATTGACTAAATCACAAATAAATTAATATGTAGCAACACTCTCATAGCGAAAGTGTTGCAATTTATCGAGAATTATGATTACAGTATTTAACAATTATAATATTGGCAATAAGTAACACTACGAGAGATTTCTACCAGCTTACCCCACACAACAGTGTAAATAACGTTCCAAGCTTTTTAATTTTAACCCTTCAATCACAAGATATTTGCTATCAAAGTCAGTGAAATATCCCGTTTTATTTGTACATACTAAAGACATCAACGCGATCACTTACGTTATTCTCAATTTTCTGTATATTACGAACTTAGACTTTTAGGCATTCGAGCCTTATAAATTTACTTATTTCAGTCTGGTTATTTGTCCGTTTTTCATTGTTGATTTTCTAAGAATAATATATATCAGAAATTTGGCGCAGTGAATAGAAATGAATCTTATTAATCCGCATATTTTATACTAGTTAGCATTTTAAAATAAGAATTACGAAGGGACAAATTGGGTAAGAGAATTCAACTACACCAAGAGCAGAATATGGTAAAAAAACATAATGTCTGAGGGAGTACAATTGTATAACGATTTGTCCGAAATTGTGTGTGAGCAAATTCGACTATTCGCAAATATTCGCGTACTTGACCAATTTGGATACTAGGGTCTTTGCTTTGATCTTTGATAATCCGAGTGTTTTGGTTTTTTAAATGAAAAAAGGATCCCCAAAAAATATTGATACAGCGCGCGTGTTTTTAACATTGTGAACAAATGACAATACGTTTATATTTTTAAATATCGTGCGGAACTCGCAATTCGTCGTCGTAATTTAATTTAATACGGAATATTGAACGTTTGTGTTTACACTCTTGACCGTGTAACGTTACATTTTATCATCGAATTTTTCTCATTACTCTCTAGGTCAATCTTTTTTCTAGCTATATACCATACACACGTATGAATAAAATTGAAATGTCTGTCTGTGATTTCGAAATAAAGCCTTTTTCTTAAGTCTATACCTACTGTAATTTGCACGTAAGCAAACCCAAACACATTTTTTTTTTCGTCTATCATGTATGTTTGTCTGTTTGTTTTACCAAGCTAATCTCCGAGGCGGCTGAACCGACATTTACAGAATTTTCAGTGGCAAATAGAGGATTTTTCGGATAGTAATCTAGGCTATTATTTATACCAAAAAATGCCAAATTTAACACAAGCGAAACCGCGAGGCACAACTAGCTTTTACATATATTTAAACGGTTTATCAAACGGTTGATAGAGCGTGAGGTTAGGTTTTTGTCGCTGTGACGTCATGTTACTCTCGTATATTAAATCGTAGCGGCTTAGCTAAGGCAGTAGTGATACAATATAGCTATAACATACAAGTCATATACGTTCTGAATTACACTGCAGTTCTTACAATGTCGCTTGCCAGGACAAGTGTGTTTATACTGGTCACATTGATGACAGCCAACGCCATCACCGGTTAGTTTTAATAATTTTCATTTCATCAAAATTACGAGGTATTTTTGAACGTCTGATCGCAAAGAACTTGCACTAAAGAGAACCTGGAAGAAAGTTAGACAGATATAATTTTTTTAACAGTAATTATTTTGAAATAAAGGTTTTTAATTACAGTTTATAGAAACATTATTGAACATAAGTTGCAGAGAAAATTATTCACAAATAACGCTACTAATTGTATTCGATGCAGGGTATGCAAATAGAGCTTTTATTCAATGTTTGCTTTATAACAAGTATAAGTTTTGTATTAATTGGACTTCCTTAGGCAATTAATTGTAATAAACATTATTATTTTACACATGATATACATATGAAGTTTAATAAATATACTTATAATAAACATAATAATTACAATAAACGTTTGATTTTTTTTAACTTTAAAATTTGTATTCTATAATGTTATTTATTTTAATATATATATTAATCTATAATAATAAGATATTCATTAAAAAAAATAACCAAAAAAAAAGTAAATACGAGTTAAGTATGTTTACTCGATAGAAAATTTAAAAGGATGAAATTAATTAATTTTTTTATGAAATACTTCTAAAATCTTTATAAGCAGCCTTGTTTTAATTTTACAGACAATGAAACTAATTTGAATTATTAAGTAATAAAAAAAGAGAGGTTTTTGCTCTTCCGAAAAATTGAGTTTTAACTTACGCGATGTAAGGATGGCTTGAACCATTTACACTCAATTTAGGGATTTGACATCTCGCTTGCACCAATTATTTAATAGTTGGTGCAAGCGAGATGTCAAATCCTTAAATTCAGTTTAAATAGTTGCTCCAAGCCATTCTTAGAAGTTAAGCGACGGTAACGCTGTGTCCTTCCCCGGGGTTTAATCTACATTCTAAATTTCATCAATAGGTCAAGCCATTTAGAAACAGAAGAATTACGAAAACGCGCACACACCAGATTATTATGCATACCTACATGTATAAGATTATTCAATATATTTAAATATTATGTTATTAGTAATATTCAATCGATGGATGTCTTATTTTAGCAATAATCTATCTATCAGAGCTTAGAACTGTATCAGCGATGCAAAAGGGGGTGCCAAGAACTCTACAAATAGCAACACATACATAAATACACACATACATATCTTCATGCTGTATCCCTAACGGGGTAGTCAGAGACGACGGAGCGTACGTCTTTCACCTTCTCAAATCTCATCATTTTCCTTATACACTTTCGCCTGTGTTTGCGAATGCTTTCGACATTTCGGCCAGCTAACGCTTTGGCTATTCTATCCTCATAAGTCAGCCTTGGTCTTCCTTGGCTTCTACTACCACTCTATAATAAATATAATAGCAATATATTTTAATAATCTTTGGTCAGAATTTAAAAAAGTGCGGGTTTTTGACATAAAACGGTGAAAGAGCACATTATTTTGAGGAAATTTTAAACGAAAGTTCTAGAGTTTTTACCCAGTATAGATACTTATATATTACATAAACATTTAATCATGAAAGACCGATGAAGAAAATCTACACAGCGAAAGTGAGAGGTAAAAGAAGCCAAGGAAGACCTAGGCTGACTTATGAAGATTAAATAGCCAGAGTGTTAGTAGACGGAAATGTCAAAAGCACTCACATACCTAGGCGAAAATGTGTGAGCAGTATGATGAGATTTGAGGAAGCGAAAGTAGGTATGTAAGCTCCGCGACGCTTGGCGCTCGGTCCTCTCTGACTACCCCGTTAGGGATACAGCGTGAAGATATGTATGTATGTATTTAATCAAATATATTACTGTCCCATGCCCAGTCACATTATGACAGCTCTAATCAGTGAAATGTCCAGGCCTCTAAATAATGATCTGAACACCCACGGTCACACTCAATGGAATGACTTATTGTTTGTTTCGCAATGCTATATCCTTATGAGATCTAATATACACATACAGCCATAAATGAATTACTATAGCATGTCCTATTAATTTTCATATGTGTGGCCTAAAAAAGTTTATAATGGTATGTGGTAATTTTCCTTTAATCAATATTTTATTATGAATGTTTATGATTTGTAGGATTCCGTAGGTAATCCGTAGGTAAGGTCCGTAATGGCATAAAACGGAAGCCTTATATTTTCGTTCTGTTCGTCTGTCTGTCCATATATGACAACCATTTTTCTCAGAGGCTCAGAGGCACTATGATGAAATAGCCAATAGCCTCCAAAATGACTCTGACATACGGACCCCGCTATACAATGCTGTAGTGTAATTTTGAAAAAAAAAATTAGAATTAGGTTTGGCACTCACTCAATTACTTAAACGAGCAATGAAGAAAAATTTCAGTCCATACAAGCGTGAGGTGCGTTCTTCAAAAATAATATATAGGTCTCAAAGTAACTTTTTTATTTAAATCAAGTTACTGAGACATACACTTCTAGAATCATAAAAAGCGTGTCCTCGCCTCTAACTGTTCAACTTTGAGGTGGAAAATTCTTTAAAAATTCAAATCAGTATTACTTAATAAGCACTTTCAATGAAGATTGATTTGCATACGATATGTTGAGTAATTTTTGAAATATGCAATACGATATTTTTGGTTACATGTTCAGTGCCCGCAGAAATAAAACTTGTTTTTGTTGCAGATTAAATTAATATTGATTATCTCGACTACGGAACCCTTTACTGTTCGTATTCCGACACACTCGATCAATTATTCATATTTTTCAAACCGCCACTTTTCGACACAAGGTGTGAGACAATAATTGTTAAGCGTAGTATTTAAAAAAATTGTTGAATGAGTAACACGAAGATCGTTAAATACCTTTATAAATTCAAGATTTATAATTTTAATTTAGTACGCCACATAATTATTACTCAAAATAAGATTACCAAAACCTAAAAAAAAAGAAATGGCATGCAATTCCATCTGGTGCTAGATTATACTAGACTTCGTACTGAGTTAGTACGCTTCATTTGAGATTCATAGGATGATGCGAATATGGATACGCGATTTTAACCATGTTCTCATCCTCGGTCCAAGGTCTAATGATAACTTAGGTAGTGATGGCTTTTTAGGTTTCCGTAGTAATAGAAGAAACGCTTATATTTCTATCAGCTAATACTCGGACAGCTTCATCTTCAGAAGTCAGTCTTGGTCTGCCTCGACCTATACTCACTCACTGTCAATCTCTTGATTTTCTTCATCAGTCCTTCGTCACTCATTCTTTCTACATGCACGATTGCACGCACCATCTATGCAATATAGAGTATAGACCAGTCGCAATTCTATAAATAATATGATATGAAATTTCTGTTTCTTCATAGGCCTAGTTCTTCTAAACTGCGTAATGGCTTTTGATTTTCACTTTAATTTAGATAACTAATTTCTTAAGGGTTATATGTACAACACATTATAATTGAGTTTAAATTAGTAGAGAAAAATTGAAGTTTTGTAATCTAGTAGTCAAGAAAAAGATTTTAGGGCACTTGCTCGAATGGATAAGATAGTACGCGTCTAAATCGATCAGACACTTATAAGTACGTAGTACTTTTTAAACCTAAATGACTCTACTTTAGTCAAAATAGCATCCGTGCAAAGCCGGGGCGGATCGCTAGTATTATAATAATTCGATTTGGATATCAACAGATCAGCAGTACTACAGCATGCCGCGCCTGTTCCACTTAGATGATTATGACGAATGCGTGTCTATAGACGGCAGTTACTGTGTCGGCACATTTGATCTCCATGTCGAACAAAATTATAAGCTTTACGATTTCACTAAGGTAAATATTTGAATTGAAAATATGTGTATCCAAGACTTTGTTCAAACGAAGTTGTATTATCAGATATGTCTGAATAAACTCTTGTTTCTTAAAACACTACACGAAGGAATACCTACATATGCGACTTTGTGCAGTTAGAACAACGTGTAGAAAGACTTCACATCTTGAAATGCAGTGTATGAAGCACGTGTGCAATGTATTGCACCGTTTTTGCTGTATCGTCTCATATACAGTTTCATGTATTACGAGTCATTTTTCCTGCTACATGGACCGCATACAAACTGCAACTCGACTACAACTAAACTGAGAAAAGCCGGCAAAGAGACTCAGATATATCATTTCTTCATCATCATTTTACAACACGTGAAATGTTTGTTACGAGACAGATTTGTAAATGTCAATGAACCTCAGCTCATTTACCGATAAGTGAATGGTTTGCTTATTCGCCTTCCTAGAGGTATATAAGAAAATAAAGAGCGCGTGTAATAATAGTTGGAACATGCAAGAATAACCATGTTTTTTTTTTGCAGCAATATTCGGGCGACCGCCTACATTTTAATCACACTCGCCTCCACCGGGGTTTGTGCATCAATACAAGTTGCTCTGAAATCGAAGGTACGACACTGGAGGATCGTTTTAAAACCTGTGTCGATAGATGGGCTCAGACCCGATATGGTCTACAAGCGAACCTGGCTGACTTGAACTACTGCGTGCAAGCAAAGGGCCCAACGTGGGCGATTGACGGAACGACGACAGGATTTGCATGTGCAATAACTATTCTTATAGCCGCAAATCTCCTCGGCACAGCCTATGATGTCTTCAGAAATCATGATAAGAATGGTAAATATAAAGAATACAAATTTTTTGAAACACAAGTAGCAGCTGGTTTTTTCCATGTCGCTCGTAAAAGTTAGACAAGAGTTAAGATTTATTACAGGTAACTAGTATATATGACCATCTACCAATCTACAACTGTTTTTACTTTGCCATCTGTAAAAACATATTAGGAGTAATTCTATGTAATGAGAAAAGATATAAAATTATTTGTAAGTTCACAATCAGACATACCGTATATTTTTGTGTTTTACTTGCTAATTTCTTCAACGCCCATCTCAAGACTTCCCATAAAAAATTAAATTCATATCAACCAATACTGGGGCTATGTGATCTTGCTCTGTTTTTAATTCTCGTAACAAGACGTCTCAGAAAAAATATAAATTCCCTTCAGCCATTATGGCTACATATAAACTGTATAACGTGTCGTTAATTTTAGTTTATTTCTCAATAAATTTTTATTGCAGTAAACATTAAAAATGATTAAATTCTTATTGCAGTAAACAGTTATCTATTGGCGTGGTCGCTGATTGCCAATTGGAAGCGTTTCACGGCGACGCATGAAGACGGAGATGTGAGGCTCGCCGCACTTAAACCAGTACAAGGAATGAAGTAAGGATATTGGTGATAACTGTTTATAACGAAATGAAATCAAAAGCTTACTACTGTAAAGTATTACTACAAATAGAAAGAAGGAGAGTACGATACGAGCATCTTGTACTTGAATCTCATGAACGAAGTTTAAAGGTTACAAAGTAATACGTATCTGATCAGTTTCAGTGAAGATTCTGGTAGAATTAAGCGTCATAAGAGATATCTTGTTTTTTCTCTACAATCTATCGAGTAATTTTGTCTCTATAATTGATGACCTCACAACGTATTGTTGCGCGAATAATACCTTTGCGATAGTTGACATGTCATGTTCAGATGTACACGTATTTCATAATGTTCCAACGTGCTGCATTGTCACGGGGTTTGTTTATGTGTAGTAGATAGGGTGACCCGTGCACAGGTAGGTAGATAAAGTGATAGAAGAGTGGGTAAAAAAAACCACCTATAATAGGTAGATAGGGTGGTTTATTAGATAAAAAGATCACCATACGCCGCACAACCCGGTCCCCTGAAGTTACGAGGAGTCACTGGCCTGAACGGTGAATCCAACCGCTGCGCTCCGGTTTGTCTGCGTTTTGTTGCGATCCCGATCAGACTGTAGGTTTCCACCGTCAAGCCTCTGGCCCGTCAGTTGTTCTGGGGGAGGTCCAGGAAAGAGTATACGAGGAATCCTCTAGGTCAGCAGAAATTCTTATACTCAGAATCAGCAATCTAGTATCTTATACGTATAATATCTGGAGTATCTGGAATCCTGAAAACCAATAGTGTATGTATTAGATCAGGCGTAGGCACGATGGACAGACAGACGAGCGTCCCAGGACCTGGTTCAAAAGCAAAAAATTAACAGTGCAGCGTTTACCAAGCGTTAGAACAGCTTACAATTACTGAATTTATAATAGCTTCGAGGAATAGGAACTCACCCCAGCGGGATTCCAATGTAGAATGCAAGCAGCAATTAAACAAGTAAATAAGTAACTATCTTTAACAATACACGTGATGTCTATTCAGAGGTGTGATTATTACTCCGATAACCATACGACCGCTAGTCCAAATTACCCTCAACAATGCAAAACTCACGACGCGCTTCAAGTTTACGCAGACGCAGTTTCGAGAACCTCTCAGCGATTACATTTATTATGAAGGTTCTGTAGACATTTATTATCTACCTATTTTATTAAGTTATGTTATTTGTTTACGTAGTGTGTTATTTATTTAATTTATTTATTCATTTTTAGTATTTATTATAAATTTATATTTAATTTACGTTACAGCATCTTTGCTTTTATTTATATCAATAGGTATTGCCCAATATAAAAGTCAATGAATTAAACGTTCTATTGTGCTGCACTTAACTGTACTTCATTACACTGCACTTCATTGGACTTCATTGCAACTTGCACTTTTCTAAAATGGTCGCGTTAATAAAAGTATAACACGAGATCTGTAGGTTGTATTCTATCCTATTATTATATTCACAGTGGTTTAGGTTATTTTTCACGTGTGTAACATCAGGATAGACATGCGCATGTTCATACAGAAGTGGAATAAAGGAGAGGCCTATCACTTTACCACCAGTATGTATCGACGACAGCAACGATTATTACGCTTTAATATTCCGTCCATTTTGAATGGAAAGCGATTTAGAGGAATAAGTCAGTGTAGTTGAAAACAATTTTCAAATCGGAAGTACCATCAAATTTTTAGAGGACTTCTTTTTAATAACTTACAGAACTTTGACACTCTTGCTGGTGTTACTGGCGCATACAGTCTTCGCGTTCCATCTCACGTACGTGTATAATCCGGAGTTCCTGGAGAAAGTAAGTTCTGGGAAAGCCTACAATATGCATAATACTGTTTTATAGGGTGGATTGCACCAACTATTTAAACTCGATTTACAGATTTGACATCTCGCTTGCACCAGGTACTAAACGCTGCAAGCGAGACGTCAGTTCCTTAAATCGAATTTAAATAGTTGTTGCAAGCCGCCCTCAGTATAAAACAATGTATAGATAGATAGAGAGGTAGAGACGAAATACGACAGGATCGCACAACAGTGTTATTGTAAAAATGAAGAAAGGAATGCTTACATGGTTCGGACACATAGAAAGAATGAGTGACGAAAGACTGACGATGACAATCTACAGAGCGAAAGTGTGTGGTATCAGAAGCTAAGGAAGACCAAGGCTGACTTGCGATGATCAAATAGCCAGTGTTAACCGACGGAAATATCAAAAGCACTTGCATACCTAAGTGAAAATGTGTGACGAGAATGATGAGATATAAGGAGGCGGAGGAAGTGTGTAAGGACCGCGAAGCTTGGCGCTCCGTCCTCTCTAACTACCCCGTTAAGGATACAGCTTGAAGATGTGCATGTATGTAATTAATGTACATTAGCTACATTCTGGAAAAAGTTTTAAAGTTATTGATCGACACGTGTTTCACTTCTCAACGAAACATCAAATCAAATTCTAAAACTCGGACTAGGTCCCCTGATTAACACCGATCGAACGAGTAAATAAATTAAATAATTACAATAATTACAAATTGTGTGAACCCAAGCTAAGCACTAGATTTGTATTATCGATATCACACAACCCGCCGGGTGAATTCCCATTAACAATCGGTCTCCAGGCCAATTTAAAAATTTTCATTTCCTAAGTCGATCTAACCGGCGATCGAACCGCCGGGCTTATTACCTAAAAAATTGCAAACAGCGACAGCCACGCGATTACTGCGCGACCAGTGACTGATTGAAGTAAGACAATGGTTATCATGTATGACGATTGCCTATCTATTATTCTATGACCGTAAAATGCACTTTTCGCAGAAGATTTAGCGCCATTATACAAATTACATTACACAAATTATCGTTTTGACAGCAGATATCGCGCGATATTTGGCTGTGCACGCTGACTGCAAATTACGTAATAAACGCGCGGGCTGGGAATACAGATGCTCTATGCTCGTTAACGGGCCAGTCGTTATAAGAATAAGGTTTTGAATGAATTAACTACTGTTCCCATTCTGTCCCATTTCCATGGCAAAGCGTGAAGATATCTATATCATAAGTAGAAACATAATTTTAATATTTATCTTTGCTATTTCAGAGTGCTCATCACCCTCTGTCGGTGTATCTTCAGAACGGATCAGTGATCATTCAAACGTTCATCATGGTCACAAGCTTTTTATTAGCGTATAACTTATTGCTACGAGCTGATAGCGATAGCAAGAAAGTTAGCTTCAATATGCTGCCTCTGTGCTTACTTCACAGAATATGCAGGTACCTAATTAATCCTTTATGTACATTACCTATCTGTGCTTCTATTCTAATATTATAAAAAGGTAAACTTTGTCGGTTTGTATTGTAATGGATAAACACTAGTCACGTGCATGAAAGAAGAATGTGAAGTGAAAGAATTGAACATGAATGTGAACAAAACTAAGGTTCTTGTGTTTGAAAGGGAAAAGTATAGACGAAATGTGAGATTTGGGTACATGGAAAATTTCTAGAACAAGTGAATGAAATTGTGTATTTGGGGAGTGCGTTTTCGAGGGATGGCAGATGTGAACTAGATGTGGAGAAACGGGTAGCAGCCGGCAATAAAGTGAACGGTGCTCTGTCCACATTAGTAGTTAGTGTGAATATATCTAACTTAGCTAAAGTGGCCATACATAATGTGTTGTGTTGTGTTGTGTTGGTGCCAACTTTATTTTACGGTAGTGAATCCTGGATATGCCCGAAATCGAGTGAAAGTAAGATAAATACAGTAGAAATGCGATCTCTTATAAATATGCTCGGTATCCGCAAGAGCGGACAGACTGAGCGATGAAGAGATATGCAGTATGGCAGGGTTCCACGACAGTTTTATTGTTAAAATGAAGAAAGGAATGCTCAGATGGTTCGGGAACATAAAATGAACGAATGACGAAATACTGTATAATAATTAAAAAACCAAGGAAGACCAAGGCTTGGCACTCCGTCCACTCTGACTACCCCATTAGAAATACAGCGTGAATATGTATGCATATGTATGGATAAACACAACAACTACTCTACAGATTTCAAAAATTCTTTCGCCTATTTTTTATTTAATAATATTCTCTGACATTTCACACAGCGCCATCTAGTCCCAAAGTTAGCAGCACAGCGCTTGTGTTGTGGGTACTAGACAACTGATATACTACTTATATACTTTTCTTTTGTAAATAAATACATATTATACATGAACACCCAGACTCGGGGCGGGAATCGAACCCGCAAACCCCCGTTTACTTTCCGACGCGCTTAACCGTTGCGCCACGGAGGTCGTCCTATAGAAAGCTACATTATCAGCGAGTGACAATATGTGTTGTATTTAATTTAAAAAAAATAATTCTACCTGTGCGAAGCCAAGTTGGTTCTGATGAGACCTGCAGATATAATCGCTGCAGATGCATAATTAGAACATTTTCTGGTTTTATTAAGAAATATCAATTCTGTTATACGTATACTTATTGGTATATTTTTGTATACGTAATATGTTTTATTTATGTAATTTATAAATGTATCTATGTAATTTACATATACTTAACATTTACTCGTACATATTTTCTGTTATTATACGTTTGTTTTGGTATAACTTGATGTGTACTTGTATCTATTATTCATTATTTTTATTATTACAAGGTTTTGTCATTATTATTATTACTAGAGGTCGCCTACTGTGGTCGACCTTCAACTGTAAATATAAACTTATAATATAAACTCTTTGGCGACAATTTAATCCGCCTGTTTGATCCAAGGAGGTTACGTATACCAAGTGTGATCACTAGAGACTGGATTATATGCAACATAAAGAGTTTGAAATATGCATGAAAATTGTGGAAATATGCAACATTAAATCATATTAAAAAAGTTTCTTTCATTTCAAAATCAACATAAGTACAATTGATAAATTATTCATTCATAAAATATCGACATCACAAACGAACAACATGATCGACGATATTTATAAAATTATCAATCATATAACAATTTGTAGCTCTTGTAAACGTAAACAATCAAGTACTGTTCCAAATGTTTAGTAGTAAGATTATGTCTTCGATCACTTAAAATATGTTTATAAGTGGAAAAGGATCGTTCGACTTCCACTGAGATCACTGGACAGTATTTGAATTTGGGTGCTATGTTAGCACTTATAGTTGCTGGCAAACGTTATAGAATATAGTGAAAATATGCATCATTACTAGATATTAGATGAAATATGCAACGACCTCCGAGAAAGGGCTAAATATGCAATTGCATATGCAAATATGCAGATGCATATAATCCGGTGATCACAAACTATTATGCAGGACTTTTTGGCGGGTATGGGAGAAGTGAGGGTGTCATTTTATTTAGATTTTCTATTTTTTACATTTTTGGGAGATTTAAAATACAAAAGTGATAGTATATTGTATTTTAGTTCTGTGTAAGTGAAAAGAATGGAGTAGGTCTAAACAAACATGTGTAGCTGAAGTTCTCGCGCTCTTCCAAGAAGTCCTTTATAACTTCAGTAAAGCCTGCTATCACTTTACTGGAGGAGTTTTACGATAAGAAAAAACTAATTTACTTGTGATTCTACTTATTAATACGTGATTTTGGTTAATGCGCTAATCTGTGCGCTATGCCACAATTTTAAATATGATTGGCCAAAGGACTCGTAATAGCCATAAATAAATTAAAAAAAGAAAGAAAAAAAACTATTATGCATCTATCATCTATTATGAGTTTGAAATCGACAGTCTTTTTGACATTGGCAGATTGGCAGTATGAACGTAGACAATAAGTGATTTATTTTATTTTATTTTATGTATTTCTAATGTATCTTCTATCTATACATAGTATAAAACGAAGTCTCTTCCCGCTGTCTGTCCCTCTGTACGCTTAGATCTTTTAAACTACGCAACGGATTTTAATGCGGTTTTCATCAATAGATACGAGTGATTCAAGAGGAAGGTTTATATGTACAGTTTAATATTCTTTCATGTTAATTTGTTGAAATATGACGATAATAGTTCAAATGTCGGAAAAACTCAAGCCGACTGAGAGCTTCCATCGAAAATGCTGTCTTATTCCAAAACAATGTAAGATGGAATAGTTCCTCTTTATTAGGTCTACACAAAAGTCAGGGATGGCATATGTCTATATTTACGGATAGCCTTCTATAACCATTTTAATGTTTAAAAAAATGTATACAAATTATGTGGAGTTTGAAAGCTATTTATTTAGACGGATACGATATAATTGTCCTTATCAAATTAAATACTTTAGTTACCTTAAGCATTTCATGAACATAATAATTGCCTTTTACACCACACAATTTACATTAATATCTTATGAAATATCTTAGAATTAAAATTATCACCCAACAAAACTAAATAGCGCGTCGAAGGCCGCGCCTCGCCCTATAGCATTGTACGATTTGCAGCGATTACATGCGTTTATCGGAGCTCTCCAGCAAGGAAAACAAAAATAAAAACATTACTGTCTACATTGCACCCGTGCGAAGCCGGAACGGGTCGCGAGTATTATATAAAAATATTAGCTTTCTTCTGTCCTTCTCCATATAAACTTTAAGTGTATATAGGTACCAAATTTCACACTCGTCCGTCCGCGCAATTTTCTTAAAAAGGGAGCTAACGTTTTCGCTTCATGTATTCATGTATAATATAATATATTATATGGTAGGTTGTTTTAACTTGCAATGTTCGTAATGTAAGTTGTCCTTTTCAAAATTAGCAAAACATTTTTCAACCACTTGCTGGTATCCTGTATTGAGCTGAAAGGCGACGTAAGTTCGGTGGCAATGCAATATTATGGTACCATCGAGCTGATCTGATGATAGAACCGGGATGTAAGGATTGGAACTCCCTGATAGCAAATGGTAGGACAGTCGAATTGGGGCTAGTTTGTTTTGTTATCATGAATACTTTCCATTACACATGATGACGAGGGTCTTAATTCAACATGATGACGAGGGTCAAATATCTTTAATTCAAATCTAGCGAGCCTTTGAACCACTTCCTCTGAAGTTACGACTTTGAAATTTTGCATGCTTGTTCAGCTCTGATGACAACACACAAAATAATAGAAATAACGTGATACTGTGCCCAGGACTACCATCTCATGAGAGCACTCTTCGAAAATTATAAGTAACTAGCAAACCCGGACCGTTTCTCTGGGCGTTAGTTGAAGTTAAAATAAACTGCCGTCAAACACCGGTGCTTTTGCTGTTGTTTCCGGCGTGGAGTGTAAAAGTGCCGGCTATATATCTTAGTCCTGAGGGTTTCCAACATGTTTTCAATTTGTTCTTTCTTAGTCTTAAAATGCACATAAGCTACAATCCACTATCATCAGCTGGATTGTTTTCTTTCCGAAGGTATAAAAAAAAATTACACGCTCGCAGATGCTCTCCCCAGGATATCTCCCGTGTATATGCTGGTGGTAGCAGGTGTGGCCATGATTCGCGTCAACGGCGGTGCTCAGTGGTGGCTTTTTGACAATGAAGCAACTCGCTGCCGAGACAACTGGTGGACCAACGCGCTGTACATCAACAATTTGGTCGGAACCGATGCAAGGTGTCTCATCCAAACATGGTAAGCTTCAGAAAGTTATTTCATTTTAGATAAAGAATTTGCTATGGCTTCGCAACGTACATTATGTACATAATTATATATGTGTGTGAAAGCTCTACGTTACACGCATATTCTTAACACTAATGAAGACATATTATTCAACAAAATTGGGCAGTGCGTAGTACGTATCAATTTTATTTTGGTAGTGCGAGAGAACCCTTGAAAGGTACTTAGCCCCTCGGGGAAGAGACTAAGGTTATATGGGAATTGAACATACAAAAACTCCCGCGATAATCACCTATGTCTACACCAGAGATTCTTTCGCACTTACCACAGTACGTCTCGAAATATAATGAAATATCATGAGGTCGTAAATAAGGGAAAATATAATACATAATCAAAGAATTCATTATTGAATTAACCGACTGAGCGATCGACCAACCGATCGACCGACATATTAATGGACTGAGTTTCTTATCGATACTTCCAGTATCTAGGTTTTCTTTTCGAACTGAACTAAAGTAGATTTAACGATCAAAAATACCTTGCAATTGAGTTTACCTGAATAAATAGATTTGACTCTGACTTTGAATTCAATTCAATAATGAATTTAAATTTATTTCAATGGTTACTTGAGCCCCAGGCAAATGCAATTTTGCAATATTTTTCCTTTCAAGGTACGGAATACACAGAATATTTTTGCGAAATGTAAGCTATTGTTTTATTACCTTAGTCGGGTTGTTAAGGTTTTTCTCAACTCCCCCAAGAACACCCCAGCGAATTTTCTTGTTACGTCAATGGTTAAATTGCGTCCAATTATTCCAGGTTTTTAGCAGTAGACATGCAGCTGTATATTGTGGCGACCGTGTTGACATTACTTCTAATTAAATGGCAGCATTCGGCTATCAAAATCCTAAGCGGATTATTTGGATTGTCGATCGTAATCAACTTCGCCATCGCATATTATTGGAACCACAAACCGATGTTAATGCTAATGACTCCTGAGTAAGTGTATTAATATCGCCGACTCAAGATATCTTTATTTGCAAGCACCTACAACTGCTCATAGCTTCGTAACCATTGAATTATGTTACACTAGATTAGTATATAAAAAAAAGAATCGTCTTAAGGGGCAGTTTATGAATTTGCTAAGCACTTATTTTATGGCTCACATTATAAAATAAGTGCATAGAAAATTCCGCGAAAAATTATTTCTATAGTTTCCAAAATAATAGTATATAAGCTTCATTACCTTTGCAAAAATTCAATTTCTTAAAAAATGAATTTTTTAAATTTTTCGTCAATTTCAGTCTAAAGAATTGCTTTAAATTTGTTATATAAATGCCACCTTTTACTTATCTGATTTAAACAGTAACATACTCAGAAACAATATGGGAACACAGAAATATCAATGTAATTTAACATTAATTATTTTATGATTTTAAAAACATGACTTGTATGTACATTTACCTACTCTTATGTGATACGTTCCACTGCTAAACACCGTCATATTAATAAGCACAATATTAAACTTGACTTCGTCATTTTGAAACAACCTACTCCCTACACGGTAATAAATATTAGCTAGCAACACTAATTAATAGCACAGCAATACTCTAGTTCGACTCTACTCTAGACGAACTCTAGTACATTCTCCTTCTACGGTCACAATACAATCTGAACATTGCATAGCACAGCTGACCATGACATATTTTATTTTTGTGAATACCAGTAGCCAAAACAATAAAGATTTACGAGTATTTTACAAATAATTATTTTAGTAATGTAACGTTTTGACCGTCGGGCCGGTCATGAGCTGACACGTACACCGACAGTGCGAGATTGCCAAACATACTACAGCTAAGTGTTTTATTCGTGGTTATACTCAATGAGACAGACAGAGACGCGAAAATTCTTTTGACACACGTAGATAAGAGCGGTAATTCATTATGGCTCCCTTCATTATAATTCTTGGGTCCAAGCCTAGCACTTACACGTGCTGAGAGTATGCGCAGTACGAGGTTTCAGAGTCAGACTGGTTTCCCTTCTCGGTTTTAATTTTCACTGCCCTTGTTACAGACTATTGCGGCGCCTGTTCGATGGATCACGATCTTTCACGTGGTCATACTGCGCACCGTGGGCAGCGCTGCCGACCTCGCTACTGGGGCTGGCGCTAGCATTCCTTCACCACCACTACCAGAAAAACTGCTTCAAAGCCGCCGAGAGCTCGGTGAGACAACTACTTTTTAAGTGACCTAATTCTTAGGAGGTAAAGGGAATTATGTTCATGCAGCCTATATCTTCGTTATTAATCTATATATATCTATATAATGAAGTTATGTTTTCTTTGTGCGTCAATCACGTTAAAACTACTGAACGGATCGACATGGGACCACGACCATTCGATGCGGAATCGTTTGTAGATGGTTTTAGGCTACTTATTTTTTGAACTTTTTTTTTTGCCCAGCGAAGCGGGCAGGAAACGGCTTGCCAGATTATAAGATTATAAACACATTTGTCTGATGTATAGATTCAGATGTCCGCAAAAACAAAATGTACGGTGAACGAACACACGTCGTAAAGGTATTCCGTTGGCAACGTTTTGGTATGGAAAGTAAAAAACGGACTGAGTGAATGTAAAGCAAGACAATTTAAAAAAAACTACCTACCTATGCAAAGCGCAATGCTCAATACGTATTTTACATAAATTTTACTATTTAGAGCCAAACAATAGGAAAAGAAGGTTTCTTTTATTTTTTATTTAGGAAACGGCGTTTACTATTAATTTCCTTTCGTTCATTCATTCATTTAATCATTATCAATATTTTTGTATTCATCTGTTATTGGACTCATCCAGTAATAGACCATGCAAAATAACATTAGTCCTAAACCCGCGGGATTATTATCTAAAAATTTGCAGACAGCGACAGCCATGCGATCATTGCGCGACATGTGACTAATTATAATAAAAAAATTGGTATCATGATGCACAACATGATGGTGTGCGTGTCTATTGCGCCGTGACCGTAAAATGCACTTTTCGTGGTAGATATAGCGCCAAAATTACATTATACTATACAAATTCTGGTTTTGACAGCAGACATAGCGCGACCCGATGATGCTTCATCTTCTCGTGCTTATACGGTGCACGCAAAAAACTTTTTATAACCAATAATCAAAATTTTGTATAGCTAATACATGTACTTACAATGTATTGTGTTGAACAATTTTTGTTGGGTATTTTTTTTGTATGCATCGTTCAAGTAAAAGACAATATCATCGCGTTAGCGGGTTCAGATCTCATGTTATTGTGCATGGGTAATATAATATATTATGTATACATATGTGTGTGTGTATAATCTACATAGCGAAAGCGAGTGATAAAAGAAACCAAGGAAGTCCAAGGTTGACTTATGAAGATCAAATAGCTAGAGTGTTAGCCAACGGAAATGTCAAAAGCACTTGCATACCTAGGCAAAAATGTGTGAGGAGAATGATGAGATTTGAGGAAGCGAAAGAAGTATGTAAGGACCGCTACGCTTGGCGCTCCGTCCTCTCTAACTACCCCGTTAAGTATGAAGGTATGTATGTATGTATGTGTGTATATGCCGCTTCCTGTTTACACATCTTAATACTTACTTATCGCATCATGTATGGTATCGTAGTTGGTGCGTATCTTGTACCGCGCGTCGGTCCCGGCGATGTTCGCGTGGGTTGCGGCGGGTTACTGGGTGCTGGGTGCGACTGCCCGCGCACCCGCCGCTCTGTACGCTACCCTGGATCGGCCTGTCTTCGCCGTCTTGACTGCGATCGCAACATATGGTTTCTTCAACAAGATTGATAGTGAGTTATTGATGCGTTCATAATTTAATTGAAGGTGCCAGTGTTTGACTTAAAAAAATAGAAATAAATGATTTGTATGTTAATCTACATTTAATAACTAGCCGTGATATTCAGTAATGCTATATTATATCGACGCTTATTGAGGAGTCAGTGATATAATCTGTTAAAACTTTTGGCCTAAGCACCGAGATTAAAAATTTTGAGAAAAACATTAGAGCAACTTCAAAAAAAAACCACTGAAAAGTACAAAATAACTATCCTTTATTATTCAAAAGTCAAGTTTAAGACTGGCTTTATAAACACGATATAAATATCTAAATAATATTCGACAGTTACTGAAGTCGCTGACGAGTCTACCAAAGTAGTAAACTTTCTGTTGTTATTTGTTGCACATTGACAGACGAACATAGAACCTTCTCCCTTTTTTGAAGTCTGTTAAGAAATACCTAACCGCAAATATACGTGGTTTTATTCTAATCCCCCAGAAGTGGTTTTTGAGTAGCAAGGATTTTGTAAAGTGAAACTTTATATCTTTTTTTCTTTCTTCATGGCATGGTGCACAGATTAGCACATTTGCCAATGTCACGTATTAATAAGTAGAATCGACATGAAGCACGTTCGAAGTAAATTTGTTTTTTCTTCTTATCGTAAAAAACTCCTCCAGTAAAGTAATAATAAGCTTCCAAGAAGGACTTCTTGGAAGAGTGCTAGAATTTCAGCTACACATGTTTATTTAGACCTACTTCATTCTTTTCAGTTATACAGAAGTTTAAAACACAATATACTATCACTTTTGTAATTTAAAACTCCTAAAAATGTAAAAAATAGAAAATCCAAATAAAATGGCAACTTCACTTCTCTCGTTCCCGCGAAAAAGTCCAACTTTATATTTGGAACATTAACTTATAATTTGTGCCATTGTAAATGTGTCATCGTACTACCAAAGAGGTTATTATGATCTTCTTCTCTTCTTCTCTTTTGTATAATGGCAACTCCTATAAAAAAGTTGTGCATCTCTATGTGAAATGTCTATCTTCTTTTTACCGAGTTCCTAACACTCTCCAGTAAAGTTATAGTAGGCTTTACTGGAGTTAAAAAGGACTTCTTGCGAAAACGCGTTGCACGTATTTATTCAAACTTTTCAATTCCCAGCACTAGCACAGAACATAGAACGCACAATATACTATCTCTTTTGTACCTTTAAACTTAAAAAATATAAAATTTAAATAAAATGCCAACGTCACTTCTCCCGTTCCCGCCAAAAAGTCATTATGTTCTAAAATGGATCCATTGAAGATAAGAACTCGAAAGAAGAAGATGTGTTATGCGATGTATCGTACGCAGACGTGTGGTGGCGGCTGCTGTCATGGGGAGGCTGGCGGGTGCTGGGCCGCCTGTCGCTGGCCGTGCTGGCGGTGCACTGGCCCATCATGGTCGCACTCGTCGCTGGGTACACGCGCCCCCTCTATAGCTCCGTTTTCGATATTGTGAGTAGATTATTCCTTTTTATTACATATATGTATGTATATATTACACCTTATTTAAATCACCAGAAAGACAACGGAGCAAAAAGTCTTGGTGAGTGGACTGATGCCCGATTTCAGCAAAGTCCCCCAAAACTTAGAGAACCCGTAGAAAAGGGCAGGGGTCCACTTACGATGATTTCGCTGAGTTCGCTAAGTATTAGAGTAGGGGGCTTTGGTAAAGCAAGCAGACTCATCTACAATATTAAGGTAACGAAGTACTTCGAATTAAATTAATAATTAATTCTTTGGCAACCCCGAGAATTCTGATGCATTTTGAGGAAATCCGCGGGGTTATCGCGTAAAGAACCGAGAAAGATAGCTGCGCGGCAGTCGCACGACGATTGTTTTCAATTGGCGACTACGGTGCCATCTGGTAAAACGATTTTTTGTAGTTACTAGTATTTTTTGTAGTTATTACTAGCTGATAATAGTTTTGTAGTTATTGCTAGCCGACTTCTCCGCGTTTTATATTTATAAAATAGCCTATATCGTTCCTCAGGATTCAAGCTATCTCCATACCAAATTTCATCGCATTCGGATGAACAGTATGGCAGCCCATAAAATACGAACAAACATACATTGATTTTTATATAAATAGATTATTAAAAGGGTCGTTGGCAGTACTTTTTAATATAATCCCATGCTAGAGCCCTAATTTAGTATCCTTCTCGAAAATTCCACTGACAATATTTCAATAACTATAAATTGACAAATTGCTACGATTAAATTTAATACTAAATCGATATATTAATTTCGTGACATCTCTATAATAATATTTGACATGTGTATCCCATACCCTTGTAACAAGGAACAGAGTATATCAATAACAATAATTAATGGTAATTCTCTAACAGGCTGGTAAGTGGCTAGTGGCCACGGTCCTGAGTTACAGCATAGCGCTGCCGCTGACTCTGCTTGTGGAGCTGCCCGCGCAAAGATTCCTACAGATAATATTTCTTGGAAACGCCTGATATGTTTATATAGTTTTATAGTGCTATTTATAAACTAAGAAAGTCTGTGCCACATTATACAATTTGTAACAAAATTAAGCAGACAGTGGGCAGGTACCTACTTCAGAAAAGTGAATCTGTGGGCTTCCAAGCAAAAAGGATCCAGTAGTGGGGTATTGAGTTAAGACTAGATTTGAAATTTAGAATAGTCAATTGATAATAAGGATTAAAAAAATATTCAAAAACTGACATATATTTTTTTTATCAGACAGAAGTTGAAACTCTAAAAAAACTTGTTTTAAGAAAATACATTATTAGTTTGTTTGAAAAAAAACACACTTCTACTTGTGTGTTTTTACTTAGATATATCATATAGAGTCAGTTACTACATGAACATGTAGATTATTGAGCATTAATGAATAATCAATTAAAATCGCGAAATGTCATATTTTTTAAGACACTGCGTATATCTCGAAAACTAAATGCCGATCACTGGATCCTTTTCACTTGGACGCCCACATATAAATACTTCTAACTCAGAAGCAATTTATTACCAGCCCCATACATTTAACGAACTGATAAAAATTGCAAAGATATTTTTACAATTGACACTGATTTCTCGAAAAATGTTACGAATATTATATAATTGTTATACATTCGTCATAAATTAGATTTTGTTTTATCTACGGATACCACATATAATGTGAAAACGCTTAAATTATTATAAACTTCTATAAAACTTGCGCAGTGCGAGATGTAGGTATTGTCTTATGTCTTTTGTAAATTAGATCAGTAATTTACGAAATAACTGAGACTGAATTTTACAAAACCATATTTTATTAACCCAATATGTTAAAAAATTGATCAATTAGCCAAGGTATATAAGCTTTTTAATTCTGCCAATTAATTCTGTTACATTTGGCATTTTCTACCATATTCTTAGCATAACTTGGATAGACTGAGATTATTCATAGGGAACCAACGATCGCGAAGCGGTGCATCATTTCGCATCTACAATCGCAATAAATACGATTTAAAACAATGCAATACACCGTAGTATCTTAACATAACATATCTTCACGCTGTATCCCCAACGGGGTAGTCAGAGAGGACGGAGCGCCAGGAGTCGCGGTCCTTACACACCTCTTTCGCTTCCTCAAAATTCACCATTCTCTTCACATATTTTCGCCTAGGTATGCGAGTGCTTTTGACATTTCTGTCTGCTAACACTCTGACTACTTGATCTTCATAAGTCAGTATCTTGACGATTATTATAATTAATATTAGGAAATCCGACAACGTGATTTCTAAATAAAGCATAAGGAACTATAAGTAATAAATAATAATGCTAGTATGCCACCTACCTAATTTATAAAAATGTGATTACCAAGACCGTAAGTACCTCTAATTAGGGGCGCCGACTACATGGGTGCTCAAGACCCAGAGCATCCACGAGAATAATTAGCGTGTGCGGAGCACCCACGACCTGAGGCATACAAATATAATTAATCGGTGATATAAATCCGAAAGGAACAACGACGGTCAATAAGGCCTTGCATATAAATCATTGGCAAAAGTTTATTTTTTAAAATACTGTCTAACAGAATCATCATCAAAGTTTCTAGCTTTTAACAGTAGAATTCTACAAATCATTTCTATAGAAATACACACCCGAAATCCGTAAAAGAAAAGAGGATATAATGTCGATCATATTAATTCGCTTTCTACACGCATTCTGAAGAGCTAAAGAAAGAGAGAACTATCATAAACCCATAATGTCTTTCTTATAATATGAATTTAAGGC
This sequence comes from Zeuzera pyrina, assembly GCA_907165235.1. Taxonomy (NCBI): domain Eukaryota; kingdom Metazoa; phylum Arthropoda; class Insecta; order Lepidoptera; family Cossidae; genus Zeuzera; species Zeuzera pyrina. The sequence continues at coordinate 21,723,507 of OU015635.1, read as the reverse complement.
ATACGTTGAATATAAGAAATCATAAGTAGCCATTACCTATTCCTAAAATAATGAAATCGTCAACAAAGGCTAGAACTTAAATAGTTTCATTTCTAACGTGCGAGAGTCTCACGCATATTTTGTTTTTTTTACGAATTTTTTATGTGAAAATTGTACATCTATCATAGGAGAGGAGCAATAAGCAACCATGGCTTTGTAAAAGTCGGCGCCCCTACCTCTAAAGCAGATTTAATATAGAATTTATCAAGGCTGATAAACTTACAATAAGCAATGAAGAAATACGTATAATATGATAAAGTTGGACGACAACGCTATTTTAAAAATGAAGAAAGGTATACTTATAGATCAATGATGTTATAATACATCTTTTGTATTATAATATCATTGTTATAGATAGTTCGGGCACATAGAAAGAATGACTGATGAAAGAACGAAGAAAATCTACAGAACGAAAGTGAGTGGCAGTAGAAGCCAAGGAAGACCAATAGGTTGACTTATGAAGATCAAAACCCAAAGTACTAGCTGACGGAAATGTCAAAACCATTTCCATACCTAAGTGAAAGGGTGTGAAGGGAATAATGAGATTTGAGGAGGCGAAGGAAGGTCGCGCAGCGTGAATGTGAATAAATGTTATCGCTTTTTCGTTGCAATGGACATAAAAACTAGGTATGAAAACGAATTATCGTTTAACACTTTTTTTTAATAATTTAAATTCATCGGTTATCCTAATTAATAATGTTTACTAACGTAATCGTAATGGTCGGATCGTTGCATTCCTATTTTTTACATTTTATGTGCATTATTGGCGCAGGCGTTATGGTAAGTACCTATGTAATTATGAACACCATTTTTTCAATTATACTTAGATACTTAGATGACCTATGCAGACCAATGCACCGAACTTTATTTTTGTTAAAAATGAAGTTAGTTTTCGCAGTTGCTGTTGCATTTTTGTTTTTGGACATAATTGTAATTTACAAGAAAATTTAAGGCACCAATTATAAAACTGGTTTTAGAGATTTGAGATATTATAATTACCTATCCATTTTGGTAAAGATCATTTCAAAATTCTGTAGGATTTCGGAGATACAACTGGATCTTTGCGTGAAACAGGGTTTTTCTGGATTTTTTTTTATCTAGATTTTTTCACCAATCCACGTTTGAGGATTCCAATATAAAGAGTTGAAGTTGTATGTATTCAAATATCTAACTCTCAGTCTTGTTAGATATCGAGGTTCAGATCGCAAAACACACCAAAATCTGCAAAGGTGGACTTTTAATTTATTACATTTATTTATTTTAATGTATTTATGAAATAGAGCCCTAATATTGTAAATTAATTATTATTTATAAATGAATTGTTATTAATATTAGGAAATAAAAACACATAGGTTGCATATTTCAATAGTTGAGCACACGTATAGGCAAAGGGGAAATCTAATTGAAACATTGAAAATATTGAATGGACACTACAATGTTAGAAATTGTGTGGTATTATACTTAAGTATAGTACAATGTTAGATTTTTAGTGTGGTAGAGCCATGCTGTATTGAAGCACGAATTCGCCCGGCTCGCCCGATAAAATACCACCCTCTCACAGAAGACCGCCGTGAAATAACAGCATCTATTGCTGTTGTTTCGTTCGGCGAGTGAGATTTCCGATGGCCCATCTCTCCCCTCCCCCTCCTTTCCCTCTTTCCATAAAGGCCGGCAACGCACCCGTGATTCTCCGGATGTTGCGGGTGTCCATGAGCAGCGGTGATCACTTTCCACCAGGTGACACGCTTGCTCGTTTGCCCCCTCTTTTATAAAAAAAAAAAGAGAAATATCAAAGACCTAATGAATCCAAATACATGTTTAAGAGAACATTCATTGAATCTAACCAGGCCTCTGTGTGCCAGCAACCCCAGGACCTATTTTTTGCCAAATGGCGTAGTAAACCATTGGTATAAATTACCTGAATAAGTGATTAGTGCAGCATCAGTGAACAGCTTCAAAAGCAGAATAAATGAATATGTAGAATCCAAAAAATAAACAATGAAAAATTGAACACTAGTGCAGTGACAGGCATGTATCAGCTCAATGAGCTGCTAGTGCATTATTTAATAATAATAATAATACATTTTATTTATTTATCTGTTACCCCGTTGGGGATACAGCGTGAAGTTATGTTATGTTTTGTTATCTGTTTATTTTAAATTTGTGAGAACTTGACATTATTGTTGAATAATTTATTACGTTGTATCACTGCGCGCTGCGATCTGCTTTAGACACAGTAGGTATACAAATGTACTTAGTGAGGTACATAACTATTTAATCTAAGTACCCAAAATTTATATATTTTAGGTAACCCTTAAGATGAGTTAAGTGATACATAGCGCTAGTTTGAGGGATAAATAAAAAGACATAAATAAAAGAACAGTTAGTAAGAGATGTATTTCAGGAATATCTTCTTATTACTCTAAGCCTCCCGCCGCCCTCTAAAAGTGCTTCAATAAGGCACTGGAGGGCCTATGATGCATTCCGTAGAAGATTCCGGATCCCCTCGACATACACTTAGGACGACAAACACGGAAGTTGATAAATTTTGGAAGTAAAAGTCTCAAATAACGCAGTCTTACCCCTAAGGGGCTGAGTACTTTTCGAAGGTTTTCCCCACTGGTTTCTCCTGCTTACCAAAAAAGACCTCTCTGGATTTCGGCTTCCGGGCTCGATTCCCGACCGGGCCAATTCAGGAAAACGAACTTTTCTAGATTGTCTCGGGTTGGGTGTACTAGGTGACGCCCCCAGTAGTTGCCGTCTGGTTCTCATAGCACAGGGATTCCACAGTTTAAGACCAGATAATCGGTGTGTACTATCTGGTGTTTCTTTTATTATTATTATTATTACAAAAGTGTCAATTTTACACGTTAGTTGATAAGTGAAGTAAGTAGCGAGTTCACTAAAGCGGCAACTTACGACTTGGTATTTATTGAGCATACATTTTAAATACCCCCTTGTAGATTTTGTACTTATAAGCTGCATGTAGAATGTTACAAAATGCTGCGTGTAGTTGACTCGTTACTCGTTACCGCGAGCTACCACCACCTTGTAATATGTAAACACGGTATTATAGTTGGTCGGTAAGACTTGTGATTGGTTCTATTTTTTAATGCATCAAGGAAATCAACTTAACTTTGTTTTAATTTTAATCTGTGATACTTTATTAATACTTTAAGAATTGCGTAAGTGTTATTACTTAAATGCTTGCCTAGGTTATACAAACAACAATAATATATTGTCAATAAAATTAAATTTGAAATTGAATGTCGTTTCATTTTATTCGATGATGTTAGTGTAATTTTTATTAGTAAAAAGAAATGTACATTTCTAATAATTTCATAAAGTTACAGGTATAAAATTTATTTGTTTCAACAGTACCCACAATATTGATAGATATTTATATTCACGCTTTATATTCACATTCATAAAAAAATGAGCCGTCGCGAGACGCCTGGCAGAAGCGAAACATCTAAACTATTTTTAACCGACTTTAAAAAAAGAAGGAGGTTCTCAATTCGTATGTATGTTGTTCGTATTTTTTGTTTTTTTTTTTTGTATGTTTGTTGTCATTTATGAACCGATTTCGAAAATTCTTTTTTCGATTGGTAGGTAATACTTCAGAGGTGGTCCCATTTAAATTTCACCAATATTGGAGCTTAGACTTCGAAGATACACTAGATAACACGACCTGGTTATAACCTTTACTTATATTGACGATTCTCTTGTATATCGTTGCGCTCCGGAATTAGAATGAAGTTAATTGCAGACCTGCTCTAGATATTTATTTAGGTCAAGACCACTCATGAAATAAACAATTTTTATAAAAAAAAATTAACCCCCTTCAAAAAAAAACACTGAAAAGTATAAAATTACTATCCTTTACTAATCAAAAGTCAAGTACAATTAAAATAACTTTATAAATACGATACACATATCTATATAATTAAATTTGACAGTTATTGAAGTCGGTGCCAAATCAATGTCCAACAACAGAAAGTCTTAGTTTGGTAGGCTTGGCACCGACTTCAATAACTGTCAATTTTAATTATATAGGTATGTGTACCGTATTTATAAAGTTAATTTTATTGTACTTGAGTTTTGATTAGTAAAGGATAGTTAATTTATACTTTTCAGTGTTTTTTTTGAAGGGGGTTAATTTTTTTTAATAAAAATTTTGCATAGAAAATATGCAGAAAGGATGGTTTATTAATCGTTTTCGAAAAAAAGTCTATGTCTAGCCTACATCTGTCTCCAGACATACTATCTCTGTACCAAACAATTGGTTCGGCGGTTCAGCATTTTCTATTCAGTCTCATCTTCCTTTTCACCCCCTAGAGGTAGTTTTTAGATAAAAAATTAGCCTATGTCCGTTTCCGGGTGTCAAACTATATCCATACTACATCACAATCAGTTCAGTGTTTTAGTATTTCCCGTACAAAGTTTCGTCCCTCTCCCTCCCGTCCCCCTTTTCACAGATTTTTGATAAAAAAGTAGCCTATATATTTTTGATAAAAGAAGTCTTATCACCGCACCAAATTATATCATTACCAAGATTTAGCGTTTCCCGTACAAAGTTTCATCCTCCTTTTCACCCCCGTAGGGGTAAATTTTTGTTAAAAAAAAAGTAGCTCATGTCTGCTCTCTGATGTCAAACTATCTTTCTGCCTAATTTCACCATAATCGGTTCAGCGGTTTACCATTACCCGTACAAAGTTTCATCTCTTTTTTTCACCCTTTTAGGGGCAAATTTTCTAAAAAATAAGTAGCCTATCATGAGCGCAATCACATGTTCTTACTACGTTTGATTTTAAATCATGATCGGTCAAGCCCACAGACTTTTTATAAACTACCAGGCTGAACATTGCTGTTCAATGCATGGCAGCTTTACATACAAAAAATGCACTCACATTAATACATTATCAGGGGTGTATTAGGGTACTGTGTGAAAAAAAATAAAACAACTGAAAATTATTACAAGTTTTAGGGCAATCCTCACGTATATGCATGTTCTTTATTATTTATCTATGCTAATATTCTAAAAAGTTAAACTTATTATTAATTAATTACTAATTACTCAAAATTATTTTGATAAAATAAAAAATAATAGTCTGACAAAAATAGTCATTCAAGGATTACTACGTATTGCATAAAATATGAAAACAATCATCTTAGGATAATAATTATATAAAACACTAGACTTTATGAATTTTACAAATTAAAAGTAGCCTATGTGATTCCAGATCCTAAGCTATCTCCGTGCTTTTCGTCCAGTGGTTTGGGTGTGATTGAATTACTTTTGAAACAACATTAGTTCTATTCGATGGCTCAGGAACATCTTCGGGGGGCTGAAAAAATTAATAATGTGTTACGTTTATAATAATGCTTTTATTCAGAAACTCAGACCATTAGTTTTGTTTTCAATAATCAATTCTTTATTTTACTGGACGTGTGTAGATAACGTCAGGCCAACTGGCGAGAAAGAGAAAATAATACAGGTACGAATTTTTGTTTTTGCGAAAGAGACATTACTATGTTGTTTATTATTTATTACACATGTAGATGTGATCGATGTTTGGTCTGCTGGTTTAAAAACTCTGTGGTCACGCCGTTCTTCAGTTATAAAAAGACATACATACAGACAGACAAAAATTTAAAAAATGGTAGAATCGAAGTCAGTGAGTCATAAAATAACTATCTATCACAAAATTTGACAGTAAAATTATAATTTTTACGCTAGAGATTTATACTAGTATAGAAGATGATATAAAATTAGAAGATTTATAAGGGAAATACCTACTACAGAAAGTTTTTCAAAAACATAATATTCACAAATCATACACTCGCAAATTGTTTTTTTAAAAACATTAAATTACAAAACTTCATTAAGTAGTTGTTATAAATAATTGCGAGAATATACATACATACATATCTACGCGCTGTATCTCTAATGGGGTAGTCAGAGGAGAATTTAATATGCATACATTGTCAACACTAAATGAATTTTAGCGATAAAACAGACGCGCAACAGACCATATAAATTATTTCTCTATATGTAATATACTCTGTGGCCAATTTTAATTATGCTTAAATTTTGAAACTGTTGTATATGTATTTTAATTTCAATAGCATTATTACAACACTAAAATTATAAAAATTGTTATTTGGCAGTTTCTAAACTTTGAAGACATTTGCGTTTTTAGGTTTTTATTTGTGATCGGAAGCAGTATTTGCTACGTGTTAGCTACACAAGGTAGAAACCTTATATTTCTGAACGAAGTTCAGTTTGACAGTTTCACAGACTAGTTTAGCTGGCAATTTGACACATTTCTTGCGAGTTGTTTTGTGTTCTGTGTGTTTATGTCAGTGTCGAATTGTCACTAACCAATATTCAATGCCATTTGTTTTTGCAAATAAGGACGTGCTGGAGTTTTCCATTTGTGTACATAAGCGATTGATTACGTAATAAGCGCGTGTATACTGCAAAAAACTTAAAACAGTACTGTCACGATGGGCAACCATCACAGCCACGAGCTGAAAGTTGGCGGCGATCAGAGCGGTGGCAGTGGGACAAGCACCCCCCGGGGGGCTTCGCGGCGGGGCACGACCGCTGGCATACCCCAATCGAGCTCCGGCGCCGATCTACAGGAACCTGAAAAGCCATCTCCAACCTCCATGGTGCCTGTCGAAAAACTTGCCAAGGTACGAATTTAACACGTTGTCAAGGTCGGTCTCAGGGTTGTTTATTGACATAACAATAACTTTTCTTAGTGCCTCTTTAAATACAGAAAAAACTGGATATTTACATTTGTCTTTACTATAAAATTAGTGCTATTTGGTTGTATTTGGTACAGTACTGATAATATATTATTTAAAATAGACAGTTCTCATTATGAATATTCAAGATCTAAAATTTGAGTCTTGTAGAACAACACTAATAATTTTATACAAACATACATATCTTCATGCTGTATCCCTAATCGGGTAATCAGAGGACAGTGTCAAGCCAATTATTTTACAATTTCATTAATTCACAACAAATGTTAGGCTAATTGCAATAGATACAACTATTTTAATCATTCATATTTATAGTGTATTATATTCCAGTAAATAGAATACTGTGAGGTATGTGTAGTGGGATTGTGTATCTGGGTAATGTGTTTTCAAGCAATGGAAGATGTGAGTTGGATGAGTAGAGATGGATAGCAGCTGGCATTAAAGTAAACAGTGCTCTGTCCGCATTAGTAGGCAGTGTGAATATATCTAACTCAGTCAAAATGGCCATTTTGGTGGCGGTGTTTGTGCCAGCTTTATTGTACAGTAGTGAGGTCTGGATTTGCCGGAAATCAAGTGAAAGTAAAATTAATTTAGTATAAATGCGATCTTTTAGAAATTTGTGCGGTGTCATCCTTGGGGACAGGATAAACAATGAAGAGATATGATGTATGACAGGTTAGCATGACAGTGTTATTATTAAAATGAAGAAAGAAATGCTTAGATGGTTTGAGTACATAGAAAGAATGAGTGATGAAAGACTGATAAAGAAAATCTGGAAAGCGAAAGTGAGTGGTAAAAGAAGCCAAGAGAGACCAAAGTCGACTTACGAAGATCAAATAGCCAGAGTGTTAGCTGATGGAAATGTCAAAAGCAATCGCATACCTAGGCGGAAATGTGTGCAAAGAATGATGAAATTTGAGGAAGCGAAATAAGTATGTAAAGACCGTGAAGCTCGGCGTTCCATCCTCTCTGACTACACCATTAGGGATACAGCATGACAATATGTATGTATGTAAATATATTGATTTTAAAATTGGTAAATTCAAACTAGATTTTCTCATATTGTAGGTTTTTAATTCTTTCATTTTTTTCTGTCTTTTATTTGGATAGGATGCTGATAACTTCGAAATGGAATACTAATAATAATAACAACATTGGTCTTACACACAGCTAATTTACGTTGAAATGAAGAATTAAACATACAAAGTCACAAAGAAATAATAATTCTTTTAATGTTAAGTAGCAAAGATTAAAAATCCTCATCCCCATGGTTTTTTACTAAATACATATCTCCAAGTTTTACAGTTTCATACTTTAAAAAAAATGAAATATTTATAATTTTTCAATTTAGGTATTTTATCAGACAAACCAACAGTATACATTAAAGTACAACATCACATAATATAACTTATAATATTCTAACGACCCGCCTCGGCCTCGCACAGGTGCAATGTAGATACTAATTTCTCTCATATCTGTCTAAATAGCTTTCCAAACTCCACATTATTTGTATAAATTTTTTTAACATTAAAATGGTTATAGAAGGCTAGATCCGTATAAAATAAATATATGCCATCGCTGACTTTTTAGTACCCGTAATAAAGAGGAACCATTCCATCATACATTGTTTTGGAATAAGATGGCATTTTCGATGAAAGCTCTCAGTTGACTTGATTTTTTCCTAAGCCTTGAACGATTATCCTTATATTTCAACAAATTAACACAAAACAATATTAAACTATATGTATTGTACCATTCCCACCACCACGAAAAGGGAATGGATAAAATAAATTTCGAAAATTAATTTGGATATTTTTTTTTAAATATAATTCTTTTTGAAAAGGAGTATATGTATAATGAAATTTACCAACAAAAACAATACTAATTTTACAAATGAAAAACAGAAAAGTATGAAAAGTGAGTGTGATGGTGTGGTGTGGACATGTCCACGGCAGGTGGAAAAATAAACATATATATTGTTTTAATAGTAAATATTATACCATTCTTGGTTATGGAATTTTTGCGATGATTATTATCTTCACATCATGTTAATTTTTCTGACTTTTACTGAATGATATAAGTTTGTTACATCGTCTTTGTTTTATAATGAAATAGAATATAATATAGAGGAAAAAATCTAGTACTCACCCCATCACATCCTTCTCAGTCTCTAATTCTCTCCAGGCTTTTGTTTTTTTTTTTATTCTTTAAAAATTCTTTTCTATTCTTCCAAAAAACATATTTAAATTTTTAAATTGCCAGTTCTACAGTTAATTTCTCTGACAACCTCTAAGCTCATAAAAAAGGTAGAATAGGAAAAAAAATGTTACAGTATATCTATTGATGAAAACCGCATTAAAAATCCGTTCCATAATTTAAAAGATCTAAGCGTACATACAGAGGGACAGACAGCGGGAAGCCACTTTGTTTTATACTATGTATAGAAACATACATAGCAACTAAATGGGTGTAAATAATAAGTCCACAACAACTGCATGAATACTGCATGAAAACAGAAATAAACTAAGCAATAAAATTAGCAGCCATTAAATCAAGTGTGAGCACATCTAAGAAAAGCTAGAAATGACTGAAAAAATACTTCACAGTGAGTGAAATTGTTGCCATGCCATTCTCAGAAATGGGTTATTATAAGAAACATTTATTCAATATTAGTTGTAGGGATTTTGAATATTATTAGTGTGTATGTGCATAATTATATGGAATATGATTACTATTGTTATTATCCATGCATTCATCCACCCATTCAACTATTTTGTTGTATGGTAGTGACGCCTGGATATGGCCGAAATTGAGTGAAAGTATGATAAGTGCAGTAGAAATGCAATCTCATAGAAATATGTGCAGTGTCAACCTTGCGGATAGGATAAGCAATGAAGATACTCAGTAAGTCATGGTTGTACAACAATGTTATTGTAAAAATGAAGAAAGGAATGCTTAGATAGTTCGGGCACATGAAAAGAATGAGTGATGAAAGACTAACGAAGAAAATGTACAGAGCAAAAGCGAGTGGTAAAAGAATCCAAGGAAGACCAAGGCTGACTTATGAAAATCAAATAGCCAGGATGTTAGCTGACGGAAATGTGGAAAGCACTAATACCTAGGCGAAAATGTGTGAGGAGAATGATGAGATTTGAGGAAGCGAAAGAAATATGTAAGGACCGCGACGCTTGGCGCTCCGTCCTCCCTGATTACTTCCTTAGGAATACAGCATAAGATATATATATATATGTATGTGTATTAATCTATTCATCTATCAGAGTATTTGCTCAGTGACTATACAACTTAAGAACTTTAAACAACTTGATTTTCGCATACTGATATGTTTTGTTAACCTACTATTATACACTAGTTAACATTTTAAAATATCCATAGAAGAATTGAAGAAGGAACAAATTGGGTACACTATATATATCTCCAAATCTATTGGAAATTTAAAAAAATCCAGGGAATATGAAGTTTTACTTAAAATGTACAACATTATAACAAATAAAAGTCATTATTGACCTCCAAAATTAAGTTTTGAAATCCATTTCATGATTCGGTGACGGGTAGCTAACCAAGATTGATCTCTGAAAATTTCTGAGGATGTCTCGTCAAGGAAAACATATGTGAATCAAAAAGGTTGAAGCTTTGAATGTAAGGTAGCTTAAAATATGTTTATATTTATACAAATTTACACTTATAATGGATTTTATAAATATTCTCAAACTTGTAGTTGACCTTTATTAATAACAGTATGAATGAAATTAATAGGAAAACGATAGGGATATGCATACACAAGGAAAGGAGAATTCTAAATATACTTCAGCAATGTATGTAGTACATAAAGTTTTACCTATTGTTAATGTCAAGGTTATAGCTATTACAACCACTTGAAGATATTTATAGTGCTTAGTATTTATGGGATTACAAGTGGAGTATCATATATCAGAATCATCCAATTTAAACATGTACACACTTCACATTTGGTGGTACAACCAACTATAACTCTATTGTTGTCATATTTAGGGATGGAAAAATAACGATCTTGTATTCTGAAATTAACGGATTTTAAATTAATACTAACTTGTATGTTCATCAAGACACAATAATAAAAGATATGCTCATTTATCACCTGTGCATGCAACCAATGCTGCTTCATCTCTATATCCACTCGTCAACGGGTCAACGAGGCGATGCCAGGACGATTTGTCGCCGTGTGATTAAGACCAACGAACTGTAGATTGATGACTGACAAGTGAGATTTGTTATTGAACTAGACGTGAACACACTCACGATCGGCACATTGCGGATGGACGGGGATTTGTTGCTCTTCCATTCGCATACAGACAGCTTGTGAGTAAGGCGCTCTAGTGGCAATACAAAGTGGCAAAATATGTATAAGTTCCAGATAACCAATGCCAACCATTTGAAGACAGACACTGCTCATCAGGTTGACACATGAGCATAATAATAATAATAATACACTCAGACATTTCACACAGCGCCATCTAGTCCCAAAGTAAGCAGCACAGCACTTGTATTATGGGTACTAGACAACTGATATACTACTTATATACTTTTCTTTTGTAAATAAATACATATTATACATAAACACCCAGACTCGAGACGGGAATCGAACCCGCAACCCCCGGTTTACTTCCCGACGCGCTAAGCCATTGCGCCACGGAGGTCGTCAAAAAGCATTGTTTATAATTGTACCAATTTTCAAAATACCTGACAAATGATATGTCTAATTTTATTGGACTAGATATCATACCTAAAACAGAACAAAAATAACAGATCTGTGTCATCGAAGACATTTAATAATATATTGAAGTAAATCTAATAGCTGTTCATTAACAGATGGAAAAGCCAAAAGAAGTTGCACAGGTATACATATTCTCATTTTTGCTGAAGTCAGCAAAAATGAATGAAGAGATAATCTTTTCTACATATACATTTACTGGCTCTCTGAATATTGTATTTTAATGTAGGTACCCTGACTGCACATTGGCTACCGTGTGAGCGATAGTTACATAGGCTAGGATCCAGTCAGCTACAAAAATTTAAACTACAAAAGTTATACAAAAGCTACTGAGCGTTTGTATCGCATGGATGTCCGTACTGTCGTTTGATCGACCGAGCGATAGCACAATTAGCTAATTTATTTCATTGATTCCATAACACAAATCGCGCACTTCTTTTATTAACGTCTGCTGCTTCTCCAGATGAGCCACAAAGCACTGTTTGATTTCTATTGAAAAATCAGTTGCTGAATCTACACGATCAATCGTACACTCATGTGTATAGATGCGTTAACTTATATGTAGAAGTGGAGCAACTGCCGATACCCAACCGCTAGTCTACTTAATCGCGCAATCTACCAGTTGCTCAGGCGAAAGTAGCCAATGTGCGGTCAGTCTAAGTTTCTCGTCAATTCTCAGTGCAGGTTTTCTTACTGAACTGAAGGTGAATTTGACATACAAAAATACCTTGTAACTGAGTTTACTTAAATAAATTAATTTGACTTGGAGAATGATGAGATTTGAAGAGGTCCAACAGATATGTAAGGATCGCGATGCTTGTTATGATACGCGATGATAATTAATACATACATAATACGATAATTATGTATGTATTAATTATCACATTATTAATATTGGGGAACCAATACAAATTTGATATTTTAACATAAGCGCACATGTCCATTAGAGCCCCTGTAGAAGTCCTAATTAAATGTATTGGTACATACATGAAGCAGACTTTGGTGCTTGATACCATCAATTATATGCTGAAAAACAGATGAAGATCCCAAAAATATATTTATTAAAGCCTATTACGAGTCTACATATCTCAATTTACTATTACAGATCAGTAAGGCCTTGATGAAGCTTAGGGCGGTACCTATGACTACCCATAATTTAGCACTATATGACTTAAATGTGGGAAATGTTAAGTATTATTAGTATTGTCTGCAACTCCATAGACACAGAATTGGGATATGGGTCCGTGGAGGATAAACATCATACGAGTAGAAGTACTCTGTGTTAGGAAGTTACAATAAAGTGCACGCAGATCCACAGATACGGAACCTGGATGTAGGTCTGTGGATCTACATCCAGGTGTACGTTAGGACCTGTGTCCTTTAAAATGTCGGACCAACCCAGGTTTAGTGAATGTAGTAATAGTTTAAGTTTAAGAACCAAATAAGTTTTTATAATGCCTGTCATGTGATTACAGCATCACATGAATCCATTACTACCTTTAATATCTCTTATTAACTAATAAAAACCATGAACTTTCTGTTACAGTGGTTTGTAATTGGCCAGTGATCATAGTTTGTTGTTGTTGTTGTTTGAGTTTGCGTTGTATATTTTTAAATAATTAAAATATTATAGAGTTTAAAACTACATTTTACTACATACTACTTTTTACAAGTGTTTACTCAAATCCATCTCGAATGGGTAATATGTATTTTGTATGTTTAACTGTCTTCAGACAAAAATTTCAAACTTGTTATAACTATAAATACATAGATAAATAAAAAAATTGTTACATAAATTTCATAGCCAAGATCATTCTCAAAAACTACAGCTTTCGAACAGAAAACTGTGTGCAATACCGCTCTTTCGAACGCTACAATACCACAGACGAAACACATGGATATACAACGGCGTCATACCTATAATATTTATTTTCCGTTGGGAGTTAAAAATATGTAGTCACATGCAGTCGACTCGTGTCTCATGTGTTGATGTAAGATTTGAACTATAATTACAATTTTCCTATAAAATTCATGTAAGGCGCTTACGAGTAATTATCTGAAATGCTCAGCTGTGTTCAGCTAATATAACCACTGCAAAGCATGGCAGAGTTCGGCTAATACAAAATACTTTAAAATGTTAACTAGTGCAAAATGTGTAGATTAACAAGATATATTACTCTGCCCAAGTTTATTTGTTGCATAGTTTCTGCAAAAACATATCCCCAACAAACAAAACAAAAATGTTTAAAATAAATCTGTAAGCTACACCGCGAATGTACAGACTATATAGTTATAGTTATAATAGTAATCTTCTATCTATATCTATATATATAAAAGGCGATAACGGCTGGACCGATTTCGATGAAATTTTCAGGGAATCTTCAGATTGGCCTAGCGGGTGATCCTTGGTAGTGGTAGGTAGAGTTTGGTAGCGATCGGATCAGTAAAAATTTTTTTTGTTTTTTTACGCCCAGTGAAACTAACGCCCAGTAAGTAAGTAAGTAATAAATTTCTGTAAGCATAGAATTGATGAAAGATTATTTTTTATAAACTCAGTTTTAGATACTTACCATTGTTAATCTCAAATTCTTAAAAATTGTTAATTGTTGCAAATTGTTTATAAAAAAAATTTTAATCCCGTTTACATAACACAATTGTGGACATCCCCATAAGCGCGCTAACACACCGATATGGGTCCAACAGCATACGTTCCTGTAGATTATCGGACCAAAATTGTCTTTATCGCGCACTGTATAAAGTTTATTTTCATTCGTATTAACTCGTAGGATCTCGATTTAATTTTATTTTAATGGAATTATTAAAAAAGTGAAAAATTATTTTATTAAAATAAAATTAGTTAAAAATAGTTGAAACGGATTCTCTTAATAATTCTAAATAAAATACTTTTTCCTTTCTGGTTAATTCTGTTACATGTATGTCATGTATAAATGCCAAAGGCACACGTATTTATATAAGACTGAGGCCTTTATCGTATTGTCAATCATGAAATTTAATAATTCATTTCTGTCTAGATTAACGTCTTATCGTTTTGTGATAACACAGCTTTATTCATTTTCTTTATTTAGTCTTTTATAAGTCAAGGTGAAATAAACCGCGTCATTCGTCTTATCAGTCATAAAAAATTTACAAGTGAATAAACATTAGCCCTTGATTTAACGAGGCTGCGTGAGTGCTTAACTAAAATATATAAACTGTCTTAAGTGATTCATCATCTCCGAGTTGAAATTAGAAAAGATAAAAACATGTGACGCTTCCATGACGCATAGATGCATTTAAAAGCGCTTTAGAATTGCTAAAAATAACTATAATAATGCTAGCGCTATAAAAATGTCTTATGTTATGTAATGTAAAAAAAATGTACCCATTCCATTAAAAAAAATATTTTAAATATAATGACGCTATAAAATAATTAAAATGCAATGCCGTATGATTATTTTTTTTCAATATAAATTCTATCTCTTTCTGACAGTGATATTTCCCCGTGGTTTACGTGTTTAAGTTAAAAAAAAATGTGTAAAAACTATTGATTTTACAAATTACTGTTATGATTAAAATTACATAGTAAATTTGTAAACGGACACAATTCTAAATTGTATAATATTTTTATACCTGAAATAGTAAAATAGTCGGAAATATCAATTTTAAATGTAACGAGATTTAGTTTGAATTACTAATTTTACATATTTGTATTTCCCATTTAATTTCTGTCTAATCTGTTACATGTAAAATATACGGCTCGTTATATTTTTTCTGTGAACTTCAAGTAAGCGTTTCATTTCTTTTTAAGTCCTTACCTTTGGACTTAAAAGGGGGAATAATCGGACAGAGTTTGAGTACCAATTTGGCCAAATATAATTCTTATTATTAATAATGTTAACTAATTAGAACAATTGCAGCTTAATTCCTACTAGTTTTTCACACGGTTGCGGAAAAATTCACTGTGATAGACAGCGCGAGTGATCTTATCAAAACAAAGTTAATACTGTGAAAAAGGCTGCAATCACCTAAAAATATTTATGTATACATGATTCACATTTCATCTTATGGATTTTTGGTGATACAGTGAAGATTTGTCTCCAATGGATAAGTGGTACGCACGTATGCCCGCGAAGGGCACTCTCCACCTCACCATAGTCGGTATCCAAGTGCACAGACTCAAGCAGATAAGGGCAGCACCAACTTGTAAGGTGCGTCTCACGATTAAGCGTACCGCACATTGGCTCCTATCGCTTAAGCAACTGGTATAGATTTCGCGATTAATTAGTGGTAAACTACTAGCGGTGACATCTCAACAGTTGCTCAGCTTCAATATAGTAGTTAACGCGTCTAAGAAGTGCGCGATTTGTGTAATTGGGCAATTAAATAAATTAGCTACATATGCAACTCGGTTGCTCAAATGAGAGAATAGACGTCCGAGTGGCAAAATAACAGCGTATACAACTGCTCAGTAGTTTATTAAACGACAGGTCGTTAGCCAACGCCATTATCGCTTACGTGATAGTAGCCAATATGGGGACAGTTAAGCGGACGCCGCGCGGTAACCGCGTGCAATATCTAGGGACCGTGCTGTTACAGAAAAATACACTATTTATTCACATATTTAAGGCCCTTTGGACCGCTAAAGTACGAGAATATGGGATTTTGCTGAGTTTTGGGTAGAATTTTTGGGTTAAGTGAATTATACAAAAACCACAAGTTGAAATAAGTAGGCCATTCTTTCATCTACAATTCTATAGATTGAAACTTTTAAAATTAATAGTAGAACTTTTAGTAGTAGAATTTTTTTTTTCTCAAAGAATATTTTTGCGTTTACGCAGTACGTGAATTTATTGATTTTCAAGGAGTCCGCAAGGGCTATTTAATCAAATTACACACAAATTAGACGGCTTTACTAGTCTAACATCGTATAGGTACCTATATACGTCCTATCTACAACCTATTTTGTAAGATTGTATTGTTATTATTTTGTTATCTTTTCGTGCAACAATCGTCTCGTATAAACGATATTAGTATTTACCCACTTATATTTTTATTATATCCTAGTAACCGTATTCTGCAAACCGTAGTAGTGGTAGTCACTAATTTATTTGCATTCATTTATTTTATTTTACATCGATTGTTTTCAATCATTTAAAAACAAATGTCTTTGGCTGCGAGACGACGGTTAAAGTATGGGAAGCGTGGCTCAAGCTTATTTTCTGATACAGGTCTCACTGTTCAGGATTTACCTGTGTTATGACGCAAACGCACTTTGGCATTAAATCGATTAAAACGGACGTTGGAGATCGCTGAGTTGGCTAGTGAAGATCGTTCTCAACTGGATGCTTTTCTTGCTTATTATTCTGCGGTACCTAAGTTATCCGATAGCTTCGTGGAGGCGCATTCAGATATGTTGTGCATTGTAGAAGAAGAATCGAAACAAGCAGATGATTTAATTCGTGAAGAGTTTGATAATGTTTATTTTAGTGTAATGACCATTTACTGGCAGTTAGTTCCAAGCAACGATAATAATGAATCAAAACAGTTAACAGAATCCGTATTAAATCGCATAAACGAACGTATTATAATGTCCTTAGATGCCTAAATAATTGTAGTTATTTGAATCCAGAGTTATCATTCTTCAACATAAATACAAGAAATGAAATTTAACTAACATAAAAAACTTTGATATCAAATAGCCAGAGTGTTAGCCGACGGAAATGTCAAAAGCCCTCGCATACCTAGGCGAAAATGTGTGAGGAGAATGATGAGATTTGAGGAAACGAAAGAAGTAGGACCGCGACAATTGGCGCTCCGTAGCCTCTGACTACCCCGTTACGGATACAGCGTAAAGATATGTATGTATAAAAAAACTTGTCCGCGTGTATTGTTTTTTTTTTTAATTTTTGTTATTATAAACTAAATGTATAACTAAACGCCATGCTCTCAGCATTACACTCCCAACACAACAACCCTACGTGTCCGGCCGAGAGTAGGCATGAGGCGGAAGTCAATCTTCTTTTTTACATAATCTCTGTCACACTCAATTACTTGATGAACCACGCAACGCGGGGAATTTCTTTTCAAGTTATGTCCTCGGCAGCCGTTAAGCTTTCTCTTTTACTCTTGTTGTCTTAATCACAGTAATATAATAACAATAGTAATATACTCAGACATTTCACACAGCGCCATCTAGTCCCAAAGTAAGCAGCACAGCGCTTGTGTTAGGGGTACTAGACAACTGATATACCACTTATATAGTTTTCTTTTGTGAATAAATCCATATTATACATAACACCCAGACTCGGGGCGGGAATCGAACCCGCAACCCCCGTTTACTTTCTGACGCACTTAGCCGTTGCGCCACGGAGCTCGTACAGTAGTATAGACATGACCTAAATGCAGTACTGTGTTCAGAGAATTGTTTATGTGTGTGTAATGGTTACGCAATTTTAAGTACATGTTCAGTCTGCTTACTCTTAGATGTCAGAGGTCTTAATATACATATATTCCTTTCTAATAACACTTAGATACGTTAATATTCTTTGTTTGTGTAATATAGTCAATGTCTTAATTCGAGGATCACTAAAAGTGTTCGTTTGTAGGAGTAGAGCATGTCTACAGTTTATTTACAAGTCTTTGCACAAAACTCACAAATTATTTCTCTTATCTTGTTATTTTGTTTGATAACAAAGGGCTTTCCATTTTTTGATTGATAGCTCTTTTAATCCTCTTATAATTATTTAATGACAGGGTCACGCGACAGTGTTATTGTAAAAATGAAGAAAGGAATGCTTAGATAGTTCGGGCACATGGAAAGGATGAGTGATGAAAGACAGACGAAGAAAATATACAGAGCGAAAGTCAGTGGTAGAAGCAGCCAAGGAAGACCATGGCTAACTTATGAAGATCAAATAGCCAGTGTTAGCGGATGGAAATGTCAAAAGCTCTCGCATACCTAGGCGAAAATGTGTGAGGAGAATGATGAGATTTGAGGAAGCGAAAGAAGTATGTAAGAACCGCGGCGCTTGGCGCTCCGTCCTCTCTGACTACCCCGTTAGGGATACAGCATGAAGATATGTATGTATGTATGCATAATTGTTTTTTTAGTATCCAATTCTATATTTGTATACAATTTACAATTAGTATGTTTTTTAGAGTATTAATGAATATTCAATAACGAATTCAAACAATTACACAAACTGTGTGACCCCAAACTAAACACCAAGCTTGTACTTTATATACCACGCAACATTCTGTGGGGGCTCCAAGTAGACTCGACGACCTCTGTGGCGCAACGGCTAAGCGCGTGGGAAAGTAAACAGTGGTTGCGGGTTCGATTCCCGTCCCGAGTCTGGATGTTTATGTATAATATGTATTTATTTACAAAAGAAAAGTATATATGTAGTATATCAGTTGTCTAGTACCCATAACACAAGCGCTGTGCTGCTTACTTTAGACTAGATGGCGCTGTGTGAAATGTCTGAGTCTGGGTTAGTTATAGTTACATTTAGAGAAGTTCGCTTTTTCAAATTAACTTAACTGAAAATCTAACGCAGAGCCCTGGCTTACAACGTCTTACAACCATGCCAACAGATCAATGAACCCAAGTACTAACTAATGCTATGGGATCTACACAACAAACAATTCAGTACTCAGTGAACAAACCATGACCAAACAATAAAATAAGACACTATGCATACATATATTTCTTGAAACCATTTCGCATTCGGTGTAGACAGAGCACGAAATCGCAGCAAAATCACAATTTAACCCCACTTCTGTACAAATGATAAAATTTAAGTGTCTGTCTGTGATTTCAAAATAAAGGCTTTTTCTTAACTTCATATAGTAGTCGCACATTACCACAATCCAACACTTTTATACATTTTTGTTAGTTCGTTTGTTAACTAATCTCCGATATGGCTAAACCGATTTTGTCAGCTTTTTCATTGGCAGGTAGAGGGCTTATCAAAAAGTAATTTAGGCATCTTTTATCACGTGAAAATTTCGAATTAGACGCGGGCAAAACCGCAGTATACAGTTAGTCTAACAGTTAATGAACTTATATAAAATATCTATAACGAGAAATTTAACGCGATTACCTTTATATACTGGCTTGACGTTTCAATCGAGTTTCATCGGCCGTGGTCTCAAGCAAAAGTGTCGCAGCAAGTTTTATAACTTAAGCTTACATAATATGACGGTTTCAATAACAGCACACCGCTCCGCGCCGTGCAAGATTCTGATATCTTTGATTTCATCATAAAACTTAAAAAGTGTCCATAGGTGACTTTTGAGAAATTTTATGATGCTTTTTTTTATTGTCACAAACTATATAGACCAATTGTTTCGCTTGCAAATGTATATTAGTTGTACGTTGCTTACAGTTGCTGGTTCAACGTTCACAAAAAGAAGAAGGCGTTAACGGCGTCACGGAAAATTCATTTACCGTGAGTATGTGTATCGACTAAGATTTATCCAGCCATTATATTTATCTGGCTTACGACAGCTTCAAAAAGTCTTTGAGACAGACGTCAGACAGACAGACACATGGACGTGATACCTTTTTTTTTCAAATCTTTGGATGGAACATAGACAAAGAAGAAGGAATACATAATATAAATGTGTGTTCAATTTTTGTAAGTTTTGTGTTTCTTATTTTTCCACTGCATGTAAGCATCTACAGCTCTTTACGTCATACATTACGGTCCTCTCTTTAACGTCCGTTCCCTATTGCGGCCCGCACCCAAGGGATAGTTTAATGATTTATGATGGCGAGATATTTTAGTTAATTGGTTTGGTTGTTAAAATAACTATTTCATACATTTACTCGACAGAAACTATCACGTCAAGCCATGGCGTCAAGTTAACTCAACAGCAACGTTCGAATCGAATCCAGTAGGACGATACAATCGAGTTAAAAGGACATAATTCTTTAAAGGTTAATTCTTTCTTCGGATTTGAAAGACAAGACTTGTTTTCTAGACGAATGAGTCAATTATTGACTCGACTGAAAATTTTGACGAATTCGGTTATAGCTTTGTTGAAATATCTCAGAATCTGCAATAACTAGGACAGTTTGTAACTAACAATCCCCTTTTTTCGACAGCCGCCGTCCGTCACTACACAGTAGTGAATATTTTTTTCCCTCTCGTGCATATATCCACTTATAATTTAAACGGTTCCCAGAAATACCTGTTCCCGATGTACCCGGAGCTGGCGCAGCAGTTCTACAAATACCTGCACCGCGGTGGCAAGTGCAAGAACAAACACATCCCGCTGGCGGCCTTCCGGCTGCAGTGTGAGCGAGTCATGGCGATGTTGGACGACGCGCTCATCATTGAGACATACGTCAGGTATGCTGTGGGCATTCGCCGGGGCATTATGTTGTCTTTTTTTGTACTACTGGCAAGACGCGAGCAAACAGTCTAGCTGGTGACAAGTGGACTGAGAGGCCCTTGGACTCAGATTTCTCGCTTTAGATTACAAATGCGTTGGCAACACTGAGGACTGAAATATGGCTCTTGTGCCAGAAATTTCACTGGCTGTCTCACCCTCCACACTGGAACTCAACACAACAGTGCAAACTTTGCTCTTTGGCAAAAAATTAACGAGTAAAACGATGGTAGAGACCCGAACGGATTCCGCTTAAGGTCCTACCAACATAGTCTTCAGACAGTCGCATCGATTAAGGTCTTCTTTTTAGTGCGACGTAACCAAAATGACAAAAATGGAGCCCTTAAGGCGACGCATTGGAAATTTTGTCGCCATTGATCTCAATTTTTCTAAGTGACTACAAAACGTATGACAGTGATATTTGGTATCCTGCTTCTTCATTGCATTGACTTCATTTTGAAAGTTGCGATACACGGTTGGTTAACTTTTGTAACACAAAAAATATATCAAAAAAACCTCTTTTAAAACAGATTTACATTTTTCGGAGCAACAGGACCGATTTATATTTCTAAATTTTCTCTATAGTTTACTTGAAACATATTCCTCAATTTGCAAGTTGGCTTTTAAAACGAATTATAGTTTTTAAAATAGTAACTGATTTTCGTATTTTTCGTAAGCTAGCGCGCGAACGTTTGCATAGAACAGGTCTATTTTAGATTAAATTATTGTTTATCAATGCGTCGCCTTAATGAGATAGAAAGAAAGACACGAAAGTTTGTTTGACACACGGCGATAAGAGCGACAACTCATTATGACTGCGTTCACTTTGATTGTTGGTCTGAAACCAAAACAAACAAATGTTAATTATTATTATTATTAAGCCTTTTTTTCCTATTTCATATCCAGTTTTTACAATTATAAATTACAAATGTAGTGTTAGTGTAATTACTGTTGCCTTATTAATTAAAGCGATTATTAGTATTTGTTAGTGTTTCTATTTTTTCTAAGATATGAATCCCTTTTGGGTAAAGGCCTCCTCCATCTCGTACCATTTCTCCCTATTTTGGGCAAGATGCATCCAGCTTGGTCCAACTGCTTTCACAATATTATCGGCCCACCGTTTATGTGGTCTGCCTTTCCTTCTCTTTCCTTTTGGTCCAGACCATTTAGTTGTTTCCAGGGCCCATCTTTTTTCTTGAAGGCGTGAAATGTGACCGGCCCATTTCCATTTTTCTAAAAATCAGGAAAATACAAATATTAATTAGTGGATATTTTTACAAAAATTTTTTCTACTTTTATTTTGTCGGAAGTTGCTAGTGTTTTAAGTTCACATGTATCCGAGACGGTCTGAACTGGGTTTTTTTATACTCGGTAAGCGGCAGTACTAATATGGTGCTGTGAATAACTATAATATAATAATATCAGTCAATTGTGAACTTGTTCTAACAGACACCAAAATTATTTCATATATGTTGTGCTTTTTACTTTTAAAGTGGAGCTCTAAAAGTAATTTGAAATGTGGTTAACTACAATAAAGAAGATAACGTAACGTTAAATATTAAAGTGAAATAATATATCTCTTATACAGGATGTTTAGTACGGACACAGATGACGGTCTGGGGCGAGTGACTCCGGACGATTTTACTAGTCTACTATACATAAGCTACAAGTTGTCTATGGACCACTACCCTGAGGGACCACAGAGTTGTCCAATGGTTAGTATATTAACTAACCCTTGCACTTAAAGATAAAAGTGCTACTATGAGTTTTCCCACTTGTTTTCAATTACTTAGTAACAAATTCATACATGTTTTGTAGCCATCCTTCGCCCAATATGTCAAACTTATTATGTTATGTATTTTACTTCTCGGCGAAGTATCCCCAAATAACAACATCCAGAGTTGGGTTTCGGTTAGCAACCCAGCACTTGCTGATTGCTAGCTGACATATATTAAATTGATTCTAATATTGGGTCCTTACATATGAAATTAGCGTTTTGTCATACTGACCACTTTGATCTGAAATATCTCCTCTTTGGTTAAGAATTCCAAATTCAAATTTATAAATTAATTTAGCTGGTACATTTGAGTTTTGAAAACAGTCATTCATTTGTTTTTTTCTCATTATTTTTTTCTTTGGCGTCGCTTATTACCGCACAATGGAAAACATGAAATATCGGTATATTTACGAGTACGAGTTCTACCGTGGCACCAGTGCTGCAGAAACAGCTCGAAGGATTAATCATGTGTACGGCGCTGGTGTCGCAAAAGAAAGCACGGTACGTTTTTGGTTTCAACGTTTTCGTTCTGAAAATTTCGAGCTTCAGAACCAACCCCGTGGACGGAACGAGACCAAAGTGGAAAATGAAGAATTAAAGGCTATTGTGGAAGCGGATCCATCACAAAGCACTTCAGAGATAGCTGCAGGCTTCGGGGTAAGTGACAAAACTGTATTAATCCACTTGAAGCAAATCGGGAAAGTAAAAAAACTTGAACGATGGGTACCTCATGAATTGAGTGAGTCGAACTTGCAATCACGCGTCGACTGCTGTGTTACTTTGCTCAACCGACACAATAATGAAGGGATTTTAAATCGAATCATTACTTGTGATGAAAAGTAGATACTGTACGATAATCGGAAGCGCTCGTCGCAATGGCTGAACCCTGGAGACCCAGCCAAATCCTGCCCTAAACGAAAATTGACTCAGAAAAAGTTACTTGTGAGTGTTTGGTGGACTAGCGCCGGTGTCGTTCACTACAGCTTTCTAAAATCAGGCCCAATGATTACGGCAGATATCTATTGTCAGCAACTGCAAACCATGAAGGAAGAACTAGCTGTTAAACAACCGAGATTGGTTAATCGCTCTAGGCCACTGCTGCTTCACAACAACGCAAGACCACACACTGCACAACAAACAACCATTAAGTTAGATGAGCTACAATTGGAATGTCTGCGACATCCACCGTACTCCCCGGACCTTGCTCCAACAGATTACCATTTTTCCGGAATTTGGACAACTTCTTACAAGGAAAAAAATTCAACTCCGATGCGGCAGTCCAAACCGCCTTCAAAGAGTTTATTGATTCTCGCCCCCATGGTTTTTTTAGTAAAGGGATCAATGAACTACCTATGAGATGGCAAAAGTGCATAGGTAACAACGGTGCATACTTTGATTAATTAAATATATTTTACAAAAAAAAAATTGACTTTATGTTCCTCCCGTACAAAACGCCAATTTCATATGTAAGGACCCAATATTAATTATAAATCTGACCCTGTTATCTATTTGTGTTTGTTCGTAATGCATTAGCTCCCGAACGGATAAACAGATTTGCATGTACTTTGTTTTGATTAAAGCTATGATTTTTGAGTTTTTCTTAGTTATGTTTAGTGAATATCGATCCAGCCATGCTCAGGATATCCATTTCTGAATCTTGAAGGAATCTTAAGCCCTATTGCACCTAAAAACTTTAAATTTAGTCTTTGTTGTCAGCCGAAGATCTGATGATGACCAGCAAATATGTAATTAAAAATAAATAGTTTCTTGTTATCTAATTTTAAATAGTGACAAAAGTTATTAAATTGTTATTACATTTCAACTCTGAAACCGTGAACTGTGATGACAACTTTGTAGATCAGAAAAACAATGGCGTCCATAGTGAAGGGGTGTTTCAACAACAAAGATTCTCACAGCGTAGGCTTCGTAGTTCGCTGGCTGGAGGAACATTGCCATAGAGTTATATTCCCCATACACAGGTTAGTTTGCTATACACTCAATTATGTAAGTAAAATTTTGATGAAACCAGTTGTAGCAACTGTTACATATACTTGTGAATTTCTTAATATTATCGCATAGTGTATATTTTAATAATTTTTTTTTTTTTTTTTTTTTTTTATTCATTTAGGTAACAAACAGTCATATACAATTTCGTACTTAAAAGTTTAACAGAATACAAACAGACCTAAAGTACCATAAACTTACATACATTAAATGGTTTCAAGAAAAACACAGATGCCGAAAAATATCTAAAGAATTTATACATTAACAAATACATATTTTTAATAAATATAATTAAACTTAATTAGACATAATTAAATTGAATATATAATTTACTATATACATATATAATATAATATATATTTTTACATATATTTATATAACAAATACATAATTTATAAATAAAACTTTCAAATAAATTAATACTTACACATATCATTTGAATAAAATTTTACCAACTTCTTTTTTATAATTATTTAATGATTTACAAAAAATATCCACTTCATGCAAATTCTTATTGTAATGTTGGCACGAGCGTCTGAAAAAGGTATTCTTTGCATAATTGGTATGAGAAAGAGAAATATAAAAAGTAAACTTTGAACGTGAAGAGGGGCGAGGAATATGAAAATCGACTTTTTCCAGAAGAAAATCAGAATCTATATGATTATTAATTATTTTGTACAAGAAAATACTATCCAGATACGTTCGCCTGGACTCTAAAGTTTGCACATTATGCCTGGATGCACTCTCTTTGTAATCTGTGTAATATGATCCTTTGCGATATTCCAATGACTTCAAAAACTTTTTCTGAATTTTCTCTATTCTATCTTTGTGTATTGCATACTGAGGACTCCAAACTACACTCCCAAACTCTAGGATACTTCGGACGTACGAGTTAAATAGTGTTTTCAGGGTATTATCCCTTTTAAAAGGTTTACTTAATCGCAGCACGAGTCCCAGTTGCTTGTATGCTTTTGCTACTATATTATCCACATGTACGTTAAAGTGCAATTTGGAGTCCAAAGTAATGCCTAAGTCTCTGATAGAAGTTACTCGGTTAATTTGTTGATTGTCCAGAGTATAGTTAAATATGATTGGTTGATATTTACGTGTAAACGTTATAGTATAACATTTCTCCGTATTAACATATAATTGATTGTTTGCGCAATACATTTCAAAGGTATGCAAATCCTTTTGCAGTACATTACAGTCATCAATACTTTGTATAACTTTAAATATTTTTGTATCGTCTGCATACAAGAGATGACAGGAACCGTCAAAGCATTTCCCAATATCGTTAATATATAACGTAAATAAAAAAGGTCCCAGAAGGGATCCTTGAGGGATTCCTGAGGGAATGCTTAGGAATCTGGATCGATAACCTCTAAGTGCAACAGCCTGACTACGATTATTAACGTAAGATTCCAGCCACCTCAAGAGATCGCCATGCATACCGACTCTCGACAGCTTCTTTAAAAGAATATTATGATTTATTTTGTCAAATGCCTTCGAGAAATCGGTATACACGGCATCCACCTGACAGCCGGCATCTAGAGCATTTAGAATAAAATCTGTATAAGAAACTAGGTTGGTGTTAACACTACGACCACGGAAAAATCCGTGCTGTTCCACCGCCACATAGTGACGCATATGAGATGTTAGTGCAGTTGCTACTATTTTCTCAAAAATTTTTGCTAATATAGAAAGTTTTGAGATAGGCCTATACTGTTTGACATTATGTTTATCACCACCTTTTGGTATAGGTGTGATCAGCGCTTTTTTCCATATATTAGGGAAGCAGCCCTCTGACAGGGATTTCTTAAAAATAATAGTAAGTGGAATGGAGAGTTCTTTGCTTAATCTTCGTATGATGATTGGGTGAACATTATCATACCCTGCGCCTTTATTTACATCAGTTTGCTCTAATAATTTCGAAACTGTTTTTTGCGAGATACAAATGGTACAAATATCAGCTGAAGAAGATGGTTCTGAGACGGACTTTTCATTACAAATATCTGTGTTGTTATTTTTCACAAAAACGGAATTAAAATAAGTATTGAACATATTAGTTATTGTTTCTGTGTCCGTTGAAGATTCGTCATTATAATGCATATAAGATGGAATACTACTGACGTTGAATTTTGATTTTATAAATGACCAGAAATATTGAGGAGAACTAGTAATTTTATCTTCAGAAAATTCAATATATTTCTTATAGCATTCCTGAGCCAATTGCTTCTCTCTGGAGCGCAGAGCAGAGAATGTAATATAATCGCGATCGTTTCCGTATCTTTTCCATTTAGCATGCACTCTTAATTTCCGACGAACCAGTTTGATAAGGGCCCTAGAATACCACGGTGGAAAGTTTGAATGCGACGTAACTAACTTTTTTGGAATATATTCGTCTATTAGTTTATGCACCTTACCATAGAAAAAGGATACAGACTCCTCCGTTTTTAAATTTGCTAATTCAGTCGCCCAATTTACGCTAAGCAATGCTTCACTTATTGATTCAAAGTTAGCCGCGTGATAAATGAGCTTATAGTGCTGTTTATCTCTATAATGCACAAAATTAGGTAATATTAGCTCAATCTCCAACGATTTGTGGTGCAAATCCTCTGGTGTTAGAGGTGTGATACAATGGCTTACGTGACAATTGCAATCGCTTAACACTAAGTCGAGTATGCGATCGTTAACATTCGTACAACCATTAAATTGTGATAAATCGGTTAAATTAATGAAATCCGAGAGACATGCCGCTTTGTTGTCACTATTAGAGTTCAATTGAAGCTTAAGGTTATCGTCTAAAGACCATACAGCATGTGAGATATTGAAATCGCCTAATATCAAAAAATGATCGGATGAAAAGTTATGTATTAATTCGGCAGCGTTGTCATAAAAACACTGAAGCGAGTTGTAATGATTACTGTTATGTGGAAAATAGCAACAAGCAAGGTGAACGATGGTAGCGGTAGGAACAGGTTCACGCGAGGAGCGCGGGCGGGGTCGAGAGGGGGCTGTTGACTGGGAAGCGGTCGGGCGCAACTCGACGGTCAGCCACAGTTCTTCAGCGACGCGCGTGGAGCACCACTCGTCACGGCGGCGCGCGCACAGCCCGCGTCTCACCGCTACGAGCACGCCGCCCCCGCGTGAGGCCGCACCCACCTCACGATCCCTCCGATACACCTCGTAACCGATATGAAAGTACTCGGCATCGTTAAAGTCCGGTGTTAACCAGGTTTCGACTAAACAAACTATATCGTAGCCAGACTGGAGCAGATTATTTAAAAAGGAATGTGATTTTGTACGAAGCCCTCTAACGTTCTGGTAATAGATATTTAAGGAATTTATCTGCGTCATGGTATATAATAATAATAATACAAACGTTTAAGAAGCGTGTTTAAAGGTAAACAAATTGCAAATACCTTATTCAAAACGTGTTTGAAGTACAAGTAGAATAACTTAACATTGGCTATATTATTTAAATATAAAATATATGTTATATGGTGTTTTGTAATCGTTGCATTCATATAGTAATAAATAAATAAATAGATAAATAAATAAACAAAAAAATAACGAAAAATACAAAGTGGGGAAAATATCATTTTGATAACATCAGGCATTGCAATATCAGACAGTGTAAAATACACCATGACAGTGTAAAATACTATGGATAGTCACTTTATCTTAAGTAAATCAGATTCTTTGCTGATACGTATAATGCTGGAGTTCTCACTTTTACGCATCAATATTTTACAGTCCTTAACCCATAGGAATGAATAGTTCTTCTCTTTCTTCAGTTCACGAGCTTGTTTGAGAAGTAATTTATTTGTGGGTGTGAGGTGTTCGCTAATGTAGACTGCTGCGGCCGGCCCCGGTAACTTAATGTCGGCTGTGGTAAGGCCTCGGCGCGCGCGCACAGCTGCGATCAGCTGATCCTTTCTTCGACGCTGCGTGAGTCTTACTATTATAGGTGGATGGCGCGCTGGTTGTTTTGGTTTTGTGGCATCCAAGCGGTAAGTACGTACACGATGAATTGTGTCTATGTCATTAACTGTTAATTTATAACCTACCAGCTGACACAGATCAGTAAATATTGAGTTAAGGTTTTCACTCTTTGTCACTGGGATCCCTGAAATCTCAACATTATTTTGCCGTGAAAATTGATCCTGAAGATTATTCTCATATTGCAATTCAGATATCGAAACCTTTGCCTCCATTAAATCCTTCTGAATAATAGACACACAAGACATCCTCTCCTCAACAAGGACTATTCTATCTTCTAAACCTGTGAATCTATTTTCCATGTCGTTCCACTTGTTATTCAGCTCCTCAAAGCATTGTTTCGTGGTGCGTATATCCAGTTTGACAGTTTCGAAATCATTTTTCATGCCAATAAAATCGGCGCGAAGACTCTTTATTTCTTTTAGCACATCTGCCAATGAAGCTCCGGTATCCTCAGGTAGACTACGACACGATACACATCTCCAAGTGGCTTTCTTCTCAGTTTTCATTTTCCTATAGGTAGCTTCAGACATTCCAGCACATCCGAAATGGAAATGACCAGCGCACTGTCCGGTACAAGATACACAATCTGTCACTGTATCAGAACACTTAGCACAAATCATTATAAAAGCTAAGAAGTTCAAAAATATATGTATATGATATATTAAAATAGTATTTAATATCGTGTTATTTATTTAACAATTTAACGAGTAGGTAGACGCAAGTTTAAACGGAACGTTAACTTCCATACACGATAGCCGGTTCGGTAAGCGGCCGGCACCTGCGAGATCGGCGGTATACTGTAATTTTAAAATTAATTAATTTTTTTTTATTCTTTTGCTAAAAGGACCTCGGTGAAAAATTACACAAACTAGCGAAAACGTGTATTTTCATTATATATTTCTAATCCTTTTCCGTTTCGCTGAGCGTAAATGATAATTTTGTACTTAATGGTAGATTTTTGTATGAAAAATGGCGAAAGATTTGAATATGTAATATATATTCATTCAGTCTATATCCAATTGGAATGTGCCTTTTAATTGGTGAAAGAATTATTTAAATAAGTGCAATTGTTCGGGAGATTATCTTCCACATATAAACAAACTCACAAGATTCGCACTCTCTTTTTATAACGTTAGTGTAGATGTAGATATGTAAAGATGTAGATAGACTACCTAGACGCAGTGGTTTAGACGTTAAACCAAGCGCGGAAAGTTCCGGGTTCGATTCCCGGTTGGATCAAATTGGAAAATGATTTTTTCTAGATTGTCTCGGGAGTATGGGGAGATGCCCTCGGTAGTCGTCGTCTGGTTCTCATAGCATAGGAAATACCCTAGTTTGAGATTAGATGATTGGTGTGTTGTTTGGCGCATTATTAAAAAAAAAAGATATTCTACATTTTCACTCAAAAGCTTATCTAGAATCCGAGTTTGTTTTCATACGGAATCCCGAGAATGTGAGTGTATAGCCGTCGGGTGCGGGCTTATGTGCGCAGATACTGCGTACACGTGCTGGCCACGCGACATCGCGAGTTAGAGGCGGGGGGCGGCGCGGCCGGCGCTCTGGAGCTGGGCACGCCCGTGCTGGAGCGGGCGCCGGGGGGCGGGGGGTTCCTCGCGGGGGGCGCGGGCGCGGGGCCGGCGGGGGGCGCGGGGGGCGAGGGGGGCCCGCTGGCGGGCGCGCGCGCGCTGCTGCCGCTGTCGGCCGCGTGGCTGCTGGCCGCGGCGGTGCCGCCGCTGTACTCGCGGCCCGCGCGGCCCGCGCCGCCCGCGCCCGCGCTGTGGCTGGCGCGGCTGGTGTGCGCGGTGCCGTCCCACTGGGTGCCGCTGTACTCGTCGCGGGACCACGGGCTCGCCGTCAACCGCTTCCTCCACCACACCCTCGCCTACAGGTGCGCAACCACTGCCCACAGGCACACGCCGACACTACCTACTGTTACACATTTACCCGCCACGTAAAATTACGCACCTACACTGCATACATTCACGCACCGAGACAATACGTACAATTACATATCAGTGTCCTAAGAACAGGCACGCACATACCTAACTACATACCTATACATAAAGATCTATAAATTACATCATACGAATTTCATAACTTGCGGTCCCCCATTCTTGTCTTGCAACCCCTCTCTTTTGATATGACGTCATATATTTTACTATTTTATATTTAGAAGTTATTACATTAAAACAGCATTTTTAAATTTATTTGTGTTTTATTTATCGTCGATTTGATATAAAATAAATATACTTCTATTAAAAATATTTTTTCTTGTAATCGACAATAAATGAAATATTTAGCAAAATTTTTAAAACAACTAATATTATTAATGAATGATTTTCAGAGGACCAACGATAGTACTACTCCAGGCGGACGAATTGGTGCTGGTGATTGCGTGTCCGCAGGAATGGCGCGAGAGTGTGCAATACTGGGGAGGACCCGATACTATGCTCGTGCAATTGAACCCCAGGTGTGTGTGTGAATCGCTGTGTAATTACACACAATATTCCTAGAAACTACACGTCTATGGACGCAAAGCAGGTCATTGTACGCATTGTGCAACATACTACATACATATTATATAATATCGAGAGTATCAGTACCAGTAGTGAATTGAGAATGATAAATTAAATCCATTTCCCTTATTTTAAGAATTCCTTTTAATCAAAGTGATAAATACTAAACTCTCATTTTTATCTGCCTATCTGTACGTTTGCCCATTCGTTTGTTTGTGTATGTGGGAATTACAGAAAATCTGGAGTTAAATAGTAAATAATAAATGCTATACTGGACTGTTGGGGCTGGGCTGGATGTTAAATGATGGAGTAAACCGTGTCGCGCCCAAGACTGCTTGCAATTGTACAGTGTATACCTTAAAGTGTATTTGTACATCTGTCTGTCACAATCGAATTACTGAAGTGAAATTTGTAAACTGCTAATCGAAAACCATGTATGAGGAAATAAATACAATCACATTTGATATACATTTAATTTACTATGAAATCTTGTGCATGTTCAAACATTAGTCGGTTTTTTATTTGCCTTCCTCCTGAACCGCCCAAAACTTTGTTTCAAGAAAGCGGCATTCTAATCAGCGTGACGTAAGCGAATTTCGCGTGTACCGCCATTTTGCAGTTTTCATGTTGCCCCTTTTTTAAGAAATAAGAGTTGAGGCGTTCGATTCATATTTCTTATTTCTGGTCTGCTTATGCGTATGTGCGTGCATGTGTGCGCAGTTTCGGCGTGTGTTGCCGCGGCGAGCGGCTGGTGTACCTGAACGCGTCGGTGCGCGGGCACGCGCGCGGCCTGCGCGCCGGGCCCGACCCGCGCAGCCCGCTGCTGGCGCTCGACGAGCACTTCGACCGGCTCACCTACGGCGGGGACACCCGTCCGCTCGCCGCCATCGAGGTGCGCACTATTACCCACCTCGCATATTGACCGCCCGTTACCCACCCACTCACCACCTCCTGACTCAACCCGAGCCGCCATCGAGGTGCGCACTATTACCCACCTCGCATATTGACCGCCCGTTACCCACCCACTCACCACCTCCTGACTCAACCCGAGCCGCCATCGAGGTGCGCACTATTACCCACCTCGCATATTGACCGCCCGTTACCCACCCACCCACTTACCACCCCCTGACTTTACCCGAGCCGCCATCGAGGTGCGCACTATTACCCACCCCCTGACCCACCCCGAACTACTCACCGCACACTGACCCGACTACCTCTATCATAAATAAGCAACTACATTCACAATCTATAAAATTTAAACAAATGATCGTCCGAATTGACGTATGTATTTTTAATATCGTATAGTACATATTATAGGCAATATTGTGTTAATTTAAAGTACACCTTACTGTCAAATCATAATGTAATAAACACTCGTAAACGACTCTTGCATGACATTGAAACGAAGTTTGTTAAATAAAATATTTAAAATGCAACCTTACGTCTCGTGCGTAAAGTATAATTCACATAATCTATTTGCGTTGCTATTTGTGTCATTTTCATTTGTTACGTGAAAGTGACAGGGATAAGACATATTGTCAGGCAATATTTAAAAATATGATTACGAATTTAATAAAAAGGAGCTGTGTAACGTTATTACTATAATGAAATAATGAACACGTAAATAATATTATTTATTTATTCACCTAAAATAAGAACTCGCGTTTTTTTTAGAGTTCTAGATATGTTGTTTTTACAATTATTGAAGGAGCACTTTGACATGTTTGCTGTTAGCGTTTTCGAATACTATTAAATAGAAGTGCACTCAAATACTCATTTGAGTATTCATTTGGTTCGGACAACTTTGAAGTGTTGATTGTGTATCTAGTTTTTTATTTGTGATCAAAGCCCGACTACCACATATTGGCCCACCTACCACTCATATATCCGTTCAAACCTTGACCTGTTTATCGCAATCTCATCCGCTCGCCAAATTTTAATTAGCACTCTTATTACCTAACTTGCAGTCAGCATGCGACAGCCAAATATCGCGCGATATCTGCTGTCAAAACGACAGTTTGAATAATGTTAATTTGTATATTGTCGCTATATCTACCGCGAAAAATGCATTTTACGGTCATGACGTAATGAACACGCAATTGTCGTACAAAATATCAATTTTCTAGTAGAATTAGTCACTGGTTGCGCAGTGAACGTGTGGCTCACCACACTTTTATCTGCTCACCATGCTGTCGTCTGCTCACCGCATTGTCATTCACTTATCGCTCTCTAAGTCTCTCATCATAGTCACTTGCTTACCCTATCATTATCCTCTTATCGCATTAATTTTACTTGTTTACAGCATCCTCACTTTTCATCGCACTCTTACCTGCTCATTGTGAATTTGTATTCTGTTCTACCGCATATTACATTGAGTCTCACCTTATAAATATCATAACTTGCATTAATACAATAAAAGTATTTTTGAAGCTTATAAAAGCAAACATTGTTCCATTAATTTTTTTACTTTATTTTTATTATAAATGTTATAAAGATTGACGTGAATAATGAAATATATGTTGGTGTGTAGGTATGGGGATAATAATGAAATATATATTGGTGTGTAGGTATGGGGATAATAATGAAATATATATTGGTGTGTAGGTATGGGGATAATAATGAAATATGTATTGGTGTGTAGGTATGGGGATAATAATGAAATATATATTGATGTGTAGGTATGGGGATGCGGTGATCCAGCGTCACGAGAGACGCAACTGGATATTAAGAAATGGCAAGTGCGAGAGGCTGAGAAACAGAGACAGGTACCCATATTTCTACTGTATTTTCAACTTTTTAAGTATTTATTTTTCCATTCCTTATGTTAACTCACGTTTTATATTAACCTGTCTTACCCGTTAGTGTGGTGTGAGGATATGTATGTATGTTTGTAATTTGATTGTACTTACTTGTAATGTAGTTTCTTGTGAATGTCTATTTGAATAAATGTAGGGTGGTTGGGAGAGGCGGAGTCACGAGGGGAGCGCGGGGAGTGCGGGCTCCGCGGGGTGTTAACACTAGTTTGTAGTAAATAAAACCGTTGCATAGTCAGTCAGTCAGTCGGAAAAATCACTTGATCGCGCGCTACACGCTGCCTGTCCGAACCACCTCTTACTGTAAAAATTTTGTCTTCATTCGATTCTATCCTTAACGTCTTATAAGAAAATTTAGACGCGATCGACCAACTCTTTAAAGTTTAAATATCTCCTATTAACTATTACTGCGGAATGGAAATAAAAAGTCTTGCACCGAATAATTATTATATGTTTTCACTAATACGAAAATGTATATACAACGTGCGTGGGGCGCTTCGGGCGACCGCGTGACCGGCGCGCGAGCGTGCGCGTGTGTGCGTGCGCGCGCGTGCGTGTACGTGTGCGAGTGTGTACGTGTGTGTGTGTGTGTGTGTGTGCGCGTGCGTGTGCCGCAGGTGAAGCTGTCCGCGGCCGAGTGGATGGAGCACCCGGACCGGTACCTGCTGGAGCTGGCGGGCCGGCCGCAGTACAACACCTCGGCCTCCTAGCGCCACTCGCCCCTCGCCACTCGCCCCTCGCCACTCGCCACTCGCCACTCGCCACTCGCCAGCCGCCCACCGCCCGCCGGCAAGGTACCGCGCACTCGCTACTGTACCCTAGTACGTACTGCACACTGTACCGTAGTGTGCACTCTACTGTAATGCACTATGTATCGTAACACTCAATGTACTGTATTGCACTGTACTGTACTACGCAGTGTATTGTATTACACTGTACCGTAGTGTATGGTGTAGTACCATATTGCACAATGGACCGTAGTACAGCATTACCGAAAGCATTGTTTTTACCAAAAGAAATATAATGCTAAAATTGTTTTCATAAAAAAAGATCGCATGGTTCCTAAGATAGTTCTCTATTTCTTACGGATTCAGATTTTATAATACTGTATTTTATGAAAATATTTTATTAATATTATTCATTCATTTGACCAACTTCTGCTGTCCACTTTTTTGTTCCGATACAATGAAATGACTTGCATGAAACAGTTGATCCGCATTAAAAAAATTGCTAATTTAATTTTTTTTTGGACATCTCACGCTTGACCAAAGAATTTATAATGCCAAAATTGTTTCCACAAAAAAAACAGAAATGTTCCTATGATAGTTTCCCTGTATCTCTTATGTAGTCGAAATTCCACAAACCGTCCCAGTTAAAAAACACTTCGTATAGCATATTATAATGTTTATTTTAACTTTTTAATTCATTACTTTTTCAATTTTCGAACTTTATTTGCAGTCAATATGGGAGCGTCTGCTTGAAAAGTCTTCCAAGGTTGCCAATGTCAAGAAAAAGAATTTCGGTTTAAAGTTAAGCACCGTTGCTTTGAACTTCTGTAGAAGATACTACAGAGGCAGCCCTGAAATAACACCATGTGTGAGTTACTGACTTAGAATTATATTAGTGATAAGATACGTATTCAAATGTAAATATTTATTATACTTTGTAGTATTTAGTATGTAGTCTGTGCCAAGAAAAATTCATTTAATTGTTTAATCCTTTCTATCCAGGGTTAAACAAAGCCACTCATGCTTTTTGGGTTATTGGCAGTGATCAGGATTGGGCGAGGTATTTTATGTGCTTGTCGTATGCTATAATAATATAGATACGGCCTGTTCCCGGGATTTCCACAGTTGTAAATACGGAAACGGTTTCTTTAAATTCATAAGCAAAATATAAATATTTTCAAATTAAACAAAATACATACATACATATCTTCATGCCGTATCCCTAACGGGGTAGTCAGAGAGGACGGAGCGCCAAGCGTCGCGGTCCTTACATACTTCTTTCGCTTCCTCAAATCTCATCATTCTTCTCACACATTTTTGCCTAGGTATGCGAGTGTTTTTGACACTTCCGTCGGCTAACACTAGCTATCAAAAAGATATAGGTTCTATATACAAAACTTATGACACGCCTATACATACTAACATCAAAATTTGAGTTCCTTCACCCGAAGCACCTCACCCAATTCCTACATACATACATATCCTCACGCTGTATCCGTAACTGGATGGCCAGAGAGGAGGACGCGCTAACTATTGCGGTCGTTGTGGTGTAAGTTTGAAGAAACCGCTCAGTATTTACAATGGTGGAAATCTCTGGAATAGGGAATATCTATATTATTAGGTAATTCCTGTCACTGGTTATTAGTGAATAGCTTGAAGATTAGAAAAAGGCATTTTTCTCAAGTACTATTTCAGTAAGGAGCTGGAACAGTTGTAAGTCGCAGTCCAAAGACAAAAATATACTTCAAAAGCTGAATTGTCGCTTTTGGAGGTTAATGTTTAGGGGCTTGAGTAGAAAAAAAATTGTGATTGATCATGTGGGTCAATCAATTCATAATGTGGGGTATGAAGTGAATGTTTTTTAACTATAATATCAGAATTATTTATCACGTTATTTAAAACTTTCGAAAATAGGCGTCAAAATTGCTAATCCCCACCTTATTTACAAGAGAATCGCTCAGAAAAATTTGAAAATCATGACCAGTGAGAATAAAGCTCCACGGGAAAATGTTTTAATTTAATATGTATTTCAATTTTCGCCTATAACTGCTTGATTATTGAAATAACAGTAAAAAGTTATTAAAATAAATTATACGTAATTATATAATCTAAAAAAAGGCGATTATTTTTCATCTCAGACTTACTATTACGGTAATAAAGGTAACTATGATACCATATTTCCAATATGGCGGCCAATTAACATTCTCGTTGGACTATCACGCAACCAGCGATAACCGCGCACCAGTCGCGCTACAGGTGTATACAGTTAGTATCACATTCAGTGATTGTGCTTTACGCGATCATAATGGCATGACGGTATACAACGGTATATACGGACGGTATATACGGACGGTATATAATAACTAGCAGTATTTTTACTTCACTGATTGCTCGACAGGAGCAGCACTAATTATTTGTGATACCGCGTGATATCAGTTCTGGTTTTGATAATAAAGATCGCGTAAGTGGCATAAGATGTAGCACAGTAGCTGCTATCCGAAGCTGAAAACTCAGTTTTATTTATAAAAAACACACAGACCCGACACAGACACTGAGTCCGAGTCGGATTCCGATTCCGAGTCCGACTCTGACTCCGAATCCGCCTCCGAGTCCTCGTTCCGAGGACTCTGACTCGGACTCGGTCTCGAACTCGGACTCGGACTTGTACTCGGGCTGGGACTCGGACTCGGACTCGAACTCACGCACACGCTCGCTCGCGCGAAAATTACACTCCCAAAACGTAGGGTTAAATCTGTGGTTGAATGCCCAATTGACAGAACTATTGCCAATACGTAATGCGGCTATTGTACAGACAACAAAAAAATATTAAATCAATTAAAAATTCTCGAATTTTATACGTACTTTTTTAATTAATCGCACCTCGGTGACACTGTTTACTGTAGACACCAAATTTTTTTAAAGATCTTTAAAGAAAATCATTGTCCACGTCATTAACGTTAATTGTATTTTAATGTATATAACAGCTTTATATATATTTGTTTGCGTGCTGATTTGGAATAGAAAAAACAGAATGTGAAACGTTAAAATATATGGAATATTGCTAATTTCACATTTGACATTAAAGATTTATATTTTAATTTCCGTCATAAATCACGTGATAAATTTCTATAGATAACGTCAAATACTGTGATCTACCTGCACACAATAACATGAGACCTAAACCTGGCGATGCGACGTCTCGTGTTTGTACTAAGATATGCAAAATAAAAATTTTTAGGCTTCCTTATCTTACTAGCGAAAGAACGAAGAATATTTTTAATGGGTCCGACCATTTGTCAAAGTAAGAATTAAGGTCACTAGTAACAATATTCTTTTATTTTCGTTCATTTATCTGTTCGAGATTAGATAATAAATTAGTTATTTTGTAGTTTATTGAAATGTTTCGTCTAATTCGCACAATTTGACTACAATTAGGGTAAGCACTACGAAATGAAATCATATTAATTTAATTCTATGTATAAAATGCTTGATGCTTGTAGAGATTTAGTAGGTTTTTTAAATATACCAAAACAACCATGAACTTAGTATATTATACTGATGTATAGACGAACGTAGAGCTCGTTGACGCGTGACGAGATTTAAGTTGTCAGTGTCACAAATAAATGATTCCCTCGATTATTGCGATATGTAATATTACAATCACATACAGAATACGTGGTTACGTGTTCTGTATGTGAAATGCATTGAAAAATGCAGTAGTTCTTTGAAATAAAACAGGAATAACACAAAATAATAAAATAAGTGTTCTCCACAGCGTGACGACTTGTGACGACCTGTCATTCAAAAAGGGTTACAATAGCGTCTCGTTTGCTGTCCCTTTCCTACTCGTGCCACTATCATAAAAAATTACATTCTCACTCGCACTATTTGTACGTCTTTACGCCAGTGTATACTAAGTTTATGAAAATAAGAACCTGTCGAATTTATCTGTGGACGCCATCGTCGACGTTTTGTAAATAGATATGTGGAGGCGGTGCCTTTAATATCTTCACGCTGTATCCCGAAATCCCGAATGGTGTAAATAGTGAGGATAGAGCACCTCCTCAAACTTCTTAATTCCACTCACACATTTTCGCCAAGGTATAAAATGCTTCTGACGTTTCTTTCAGCTAACTATCTATTTAATCTTCATAAGTCAGCCTTAGTCTTTCTTTGTTTCCACTGTTACTAAAAGATTACATTTATTATATTTTATAGGACGCCTAAAAATTTAAGTGCTCAATAACAGTAAAAGAGTAATTCATTAAAAAATGAACTGAAATGATGGTAACAGAAATAAAAATGGATAAAACAGTTAGGGATGTACCGATATCACAAAAGTGTCGATACTTGTGCTCATAACTTGTATCGAGAGAAAAGTGTCGATAAATACTCTTATGGAATGATTCGACACCAGTGATTGTTCCGGGATATTTCAAAAATTGTAGTCAATATTTTGGGCTACCAATAGGAAACATTTTCCAAACCTTATCTGATACATTTTCTCCCTTTTTTCCAGTCAGTACTACTTGATATTAATTCAATGTTCAAGAAAAGGGAAACTATACACGATTTGTTCTTTAATAATAATTCATATTGGGTATTTTCGATTCGATACTAGTAGTTTTATTCGATACCCTAATATATCGATACTTTTTGATTCTTTCTTTTTTAAACGGTCATGTTATCTCTTTCTTTCTAAATACACATTTTACGCAGATGATTTCAAACAATAATAATGTCTATGGACGTGATTGGAGCACTCTCTTCTCCCCTCAACTTGTACGCGAAACTAAAACCCACACTAAACGGTAGTTTGAAGACAAAGAATTGCTTTGAAAGCTTTCTAAGCGCGATAATTAGAATAGGACAAACTATTCATCGCGAGCAAGGAAAGTTCAAGGTAATTTTGTCCGTGTTACCACCGCCGCCACCGCCTTGTAGTTTGATCTCTTGACGTCACTGAACAGGTACAGATATTTTCGACAGGTTGCGCTCACATTTAATTGCTAAGGAGCATTTGGGTCTGATATTGTTTTATTTAGATTTATATTTGTTTAAATTTGTAAACAGACTTTTAAATTGAAACTATTTTGCCTAGTGTGTATTGTTTGCTCAGTAATGATTCCATTTACAAGTATTTTTTATTTACGATGTTATAAAAAATTTAATTGTCTCTGGACACGGTCTCACAGCTTTGTGCTCACGTCTTAGTGAAGATTTAAATTTATTTTACTTACTATTAAATGTATTGTACACTGCAAGGAGCGTTTACGTTATTCGCGACTACCGCGTATAACTATTTTTAATTTTAAGGCGACGCATTGGAAATTTTGACGGCAGGGATCTAAAGTTTTTTAAGCGATTACAAAACGTATGAAAGTGATATTTGGTAACCTGATTCTTCATTTCATTGACTTTATTTTGACAGTTGCGATACACGATTGGTTAACTTTTGTAACAAAAAAAAATATCAAAGAAATCTCTTTTAAAATAGAGATTTACATTTTTAGGAGTAACGAGACCGATTTATCTTTCTAAATTTTCTGTATAGTTTAATCTAAGCACACTCTTCAAAATGGCAATTGGATTTTTTAAAATTAATTATACTTTTTAAAATAACCGAAAATAACTACTTTTTCGTATTTTCCGTAAGCTAGCGCGCGCACTTTTGCATAGACAAGAAGGTCTATTTTAGATTAAATTATTGTTTATCAATGCGTCGCCTTAACATAAGGTTCCATGCTGGTCTGGGACAGAAAGAAAACTATGGATTACGCTAGTTACTCATCTCCCCACTGGGGTTGCCAGATCTATGCTAATAATTTTCGGGTCATTTTTAGAAATATATTCGAAAGTGAATTAAAATAACTCGCAATATTCTTATACTTATATGCAATGAGTGAAACTAATTATTTTACAAACAAAGTTACAAGCTAGAGATACAAAGATTTAAATAAAAATGTAACACTTCTAATAATTAAACTTAAACTTCGGTTAAAATCATCATTAGTACCAAGAACTCAAGTTTTTGAAAAAGACATTTTAAGGAAGCTGACAAACTTTCGCATTCTCTTTCAAATGTGTTGTTGTCTTAAATGATATTTAAAAATGGTTCTCAAATAATAGCGAGAGTTTGGCAATGCCTAACACCCAAAACGATAATGTGTGATTATGGACACGGGACTAGAAACAAATCCAAGTTTTTCCCGGATTTTCCAGTCATCTGGCAACTCTATTTGGCCCACAGGATATTTGGTTAAAAGTAAATCTTATTACAAGGAGATTGCTTAGACAACGGATTGGTTACCATCTGTCACTGTTTGGTTCTATTTTGCCATCCGTAAGCGCGAAAGCTGTATCAGGTGTGATTTTGTTGTTACTCTCACCCCGAATAAGAAATGGCGTGATATATTATATGTGCGTTGTACGTGTCGTCATGCTACTTCTCTCTTGGAATATGAACACAATATACTGATTGTAAATATATTTACATCTCAAAATTAATTTATTTTAATGTACCTAACTAACTAGTGATGTAACAATTATTGATTTGTAGACATTCGCAAATGCCAGAGCGAGTGAGAAGCCATCGATATTTGCGTATGCAAAAGATGCGAGAACAGTTAGTCTGTACTATGCATTTAGTTTTTATATATTTTATTTTATTATTATTAGTGGTCGCC
This sequence comes from Zeuzera pyrina, assembly GCA_907165235.1. Taxonomy (NCBI): domain Eukaryota; kingdom Metazoa; phylum Arthropoda; class Insecta; order Lepidoptera; family Cossidae; genus Zeuzera; species Zeuzera pyrina. The sequence goes on along the minus strand of OU015635.1, from coordinate 21,681,995 downwards.
CTGTGGTCGAAATTCGACCGTAAGTATAAACTTATAATCTCTTTGGCGACGATTTACTCTGTGCGATTGTTTGATCCAAGCAGGTTACGTATACCATATGCGATCGCAAACTATTGAGTTTGAAATTGACAGTCTTTTTGACATTGGCAGTATGAACGTAAACAATGAGTGATTTAATTTAATGTATTTCTAATGCATATTACGTAGAAATATTAGCTTTCTCCTGTCCTTCTCCACATAAACTTTAATTGTACCAAACTTCACACTCCTCCGTCTGCGCAATTTTCTTAAAAAGGGAACTAAAGTTTTCGCTTCCGGTATTAGTATATAGATAAGTCTGTATAACAATTTACTTTGCGGTTAAAATACGAAAAATATTTGTATCAGGGGAATGATAATAAGTGAAAAAAATTACGAATATTTGCAAATGTTAATAATCGTTACATCGCTAATAAGAATGCATGTTGGAAGCAACGAAATTGTTAATCGAATTCAATAATATTAATTGTGATTCGTAACAATGTAGGTACTATTGTATTTTACGAAACAAAGATCATTGTATTTCGTCTTGTAATTACTAATAAGTATTATAATTTATCTATAATTTAAGATTTTCTTTACTACTACAGTCAGTTTTAATCGAATTTGCTATAAAAGTAAACTAGTATGTTTCATTTAAATAAAAATGTTAAAGTTGTTGTCAAAACGCTGGGAATTTTAAGTGAAAGTAGCTAACTGTTATTTGCAGAACGTGTTTATTTATGTCTCAAAAAGGCAAATTACTTTAACTAATATTTATCAACTGACTACCCAGTTTGGGATACAGCGTGAAGATATGTATGAATGTATATTTTTCGATACACTACGATACAGTTACACTGATCAAAGACTATAGACTACACACACCGGAACAGGAAGAAGGCACTAAAAAAATGATACCACATAAAAATAGTGCTGTCCTTCGACAAAAATAAATAAAATAGTTTTGACTAAAAATACAAAATATATTTTTTTATTATGTCTTATTTATAGCTTTATTTCATAATATCAGTTTTTTTAAATAACATAGTTTTTCTTTATAGCAAATTGGATTGTAACGGACCGTATTGCACACTGTTAAATAGCATCATTAATCAAACGTGTAACTAAAAATGTTAGCATGTTAAAAGTAGCCTTATTAACGTTATCCCAAATAACGTAACGTTATCCCAAATAACGTAACGTTATTTAGGATAACGTTAATAAGGCTACTTCCTACTTAAGGTTCCTACACTGTGTAAGCCATAGCTATGAGTCATTATAATAATTTGTAAATTGAAGAGGAAAGAAAAGAAAATTATTGCGTAGTCTTAAATATAGATGTTGAAATGAAGTAAAAGACTATGGCTAATCACAGTTATCATATTCGCGTTATTGACAACGCATAAAGTACGCTTTTGGCAAAACCACTGGTTTGAGGTTAAATACATTTACAGTTTTGGAATGGACCATGTTGCACTATATATAAAGCCGTAATTTGTAAGAAATGTAATAATAAGATTATTATCGATTACACTTACAATTAAGTATATTTTTTTAATAATCGGTGGTAGCTAAAATATACCCTCTCAGTTGCCAGATTTGTTCAATCTTAGACTCTCTAGTTTCAAATTCTATCACTAGAGGCGCTAGTGGAGTCTGCGTTGCCAACAGTACTTTGTCAAAGGACCAAATATCTGATATCATTACACAGTCAAGTTACATTTAAGTTAGATGCTTTGTTAACTTAGAGGTGCTATTCATTGCCTTCATAAAAATATTATGTTCTTGTGAATGATGATTGACGAATGACCAAAATAAAGTACTTATTTTATTGTCAGTATTTTTATTTCTTACTCATTTCTGTAAATTTAACGATTTCGACGAAATTTACAATATAAGGGTTGACAGGTGCTAAAAATCGATCTAGCTAGGTGTCAATTCTGGGAAAAATAGTTGTCTGTTTTCACACACTTAAAACTTCTAAAACATTTTCATTTCGCAACAGGGTTTAATAGCACAGTGGCTAGAGCGTACGTCTATCACGCCGAAATGCGGGACTTCAATTCCTACAATGTGGTCAAATTTTTTTTTAGCCGACGGAAGGAGGATTATATTTTTCGAGTGTATGGATGTCCATTTCTTTGACACGCTCTGTAGCCTAAACGGCTTGGATTTAAACATATGGAGTATCATTAGACTCTTTTAATATTATAATATTATTTACCAATTATTTAATAGTTAAACAAGCGAGATGTCAAATCTTTAAATCGAGTTTAAATAGTTGGTGCAAGCCATTTGTGTCTTATTTGATATACAATCATATTATTTTATTTTTACTTATTTGATATACAACCGAGCTGAGCTCGGTCGTCCAGGTACTAAGTAGTAACAGCTTATAAACATATTCCTCCAACGGATGGTTTAGTGAAAATGAAATCAATTTATTGAAGTAATTTGCAAGGTATTTTTTAACTTGAAGTCAGACCAAATAATCAGAGGTCAAATCTACCTTCGTTTGATTCAAAAAGAAAACTATACCATTAATATCGCCTCTCTTTTTAAAGAGAGGCGATATTAATTTTAAAGAGATCTATATTTTCCTCGTATACATAATGATTTCGAAGATGTATTTTAGCCTCTCGCGCCCCGGCCTTTCAATTATGCAATAATTGCTTTTTTGGCGGGATTTTATGAAGAGCGATTGGACGTTTATTTTAGTTATTTGTAAATGCTTAGTAGCGTATATTGTGATGAAAAATTGACGTAGTTTTGCGTGGCAAGTATTTCCGTATGTGCGGAACGTATATGTGGAATTGGTGAAATAAATGCTTATTTAGTAGTATCACCGTTGTAGTGTGATCACAGATTAATTAGTTTACTACCGTGAAGTGTGATGTTGAGATTTTTTTAGTGGCTTAGTTTGCCTTAATGAGACTGGAGCGGACTGAGAGGCAGTCTATCTAGCAACTAGATAGACTGCCTCGATATATTTATTTATCGACTGAAACTCCAATAAAGATAAAAATATATTACGTCGACATTTAATGAAAATCATTTCTACTGAAGACTTCGGCTGTTATGGGCATAGATCCCTTTGCCTTTGCTTGAGGAAATTGTACAAAAAAAGAGCAATAACTGTCAAAGCCCGAATGTGGAATGGAGTATATCGGCGCCGGTGGCGTAGTTAGAGAAACCTATACACTACGTATAGAGCACTGGTTCCCAAACTTATTTTGTCTACTGAGTCGAAGCTCATGCAGTCGTTGTCTAAGATGCCTCCTAGCTAAATTAAATTACAAATCACCCTCCAAGCCTCTACACAACGCCCCCATTTTTTTTTTGGGTCTCTTACCGCCCCCCTTTAGGCCTGCAACGCCCACAAGGGGGCGTTATCGCCCACTTTGGGAATGGCTGGTATAGAGGAACAATGTACTAAGCTAGGTACGGATTACTTTAGCCACATGAAATAAAAAATGTACTTTAGATTTCTATATAGCTACACTGTTAGTGTTACTAGCTAATATTTATTCCCATGTAGGGAGTAGGTTTTTTTATAAATTAATAATGTTTTTAATAATAATATTATGCGGTGCGACTGTTTTTAGTAATGGAACGTATGATATACGTGTAGATAGATTTACATATAAGATATGTTTCTCTAATCATAAAATCTTGGACCAAGGTTTATTCATACCGACACGGTCGAAAGCTAATGTGTTTAATAATAATATCATGACGGTGTGACTGTATTTAGTAATGGAACGTATCACATACGTATAGATAGATTTACGTAGAAGGTATGTTTTTCCAATCATAAAATCTCGAACTAAGTAACAACGGACGGAGCGTTTGCTCTAAAAGATTTCCTTTAATTGCCCTTTTTTGACAGACTGTCTAGTTTTTTACTAATGCGCGTGACTAAGGAAGGTTGAAGGAAGCTGAACATGACATTTTTTACCGACTTAAAAAAAAAAGGAGGTTATCAATTCTACCCGTATTTATGAAATATTGACAGAATTGCATAATTTTCGTATATGTTAGTCTATACCAACTTCTAAACATGCGTGCCAAATTTCATAAGTGTATGTATGTTCGTATGTTTGTCCGTAAGTTTCATCAAAATTGGTTTAGGAGTTTTTGGGATAGAAAGTTAAGTGCGTATTAGTCACCAGGAAAACGCGTCGTTGGCTTAACAGCGTAATTCTAAAACATGTCATTATGCATGTTGTTTTAATGTTTGCATGCAGTTAGGCTCTAATTAAACAATCTCGAGGAAAATTTAGTTTTCGATGAAAATTAGTTTCAATTACATTTGAAATTAAAAAATGAAAAAATAAAAAAGTAATTTAAAAAAATTAATCTGACTTCAAAACTAAAAAGGGTGAAATAAAAGTTTCATCTTCCAAAAATCTAAATTAAATATGACAACTATTTTTTTGAGGTCAGTGCCAGCCAATATTTGGAATAACGTCATCAACTTCGGGCGCGTTCGGCGCTAATCGCCGCGGTTTGGGCGGTAGGCGGGGCATGTGGCGTGTTCAACAGTACTCGTACTGCATACTACGACTACCAAGTGACAACGTTTATTCCAAATGTTAAGGCTGGCACAGACCAAAAAAAATAGTTGGCATATTTAATTCAGATTTTTTAAAAGATAAAACTTATTTTTCGCTTTTTAGATCTGAAGTAGGTTTATTTTTTTTTATTTTCGTGAATACTAGTACGTGGCATGCCTTTTAAGTTTTGTCGTTTGAAGAAAAAAACACAACTAGAACCTTATAGTACTTTTTATCGTTTTTCAAAGTATTCACCACGTAGCTTAATACACTTTTCCATTCGGTCAAACCAATTATTATAACATTTATTCCACTCTAAAGTGGGAGTGTTCAAAATGGCTGACTTGAAAGCGTCGACTGCTTCTTCACCGGACTGGAACCTTTGACCACGAAGACTTTTCTTAATTTTAGGAAATGTAAAGAAATCGTTAGGGCTTAGGTCAGGACTGTATGGTCAAGAATTTCTACTTTTTCCTGCTTCAAATACTCAATCGTTTGACGAGCGCTGTGTGAGCTTGCGTTGTCGTGGTGCAGGATGATGCGTCGCTTTGAGTTAGATTTTCGAAGTTCGGCGATGACTTGTGGTAAACAAACTGTGGTATACAACTCTGCGTTAACCGTTCTACGATCTTCGAGTGCAATAGTCGCAACATGGCCGGTTTTTCCAACGAACGTGGCCACCATCTTCTTTGAAGTGCTTCGAAAACGAACAACTTTAGTCGGCTTTGGCTCGTCTTGAAAGACCCAGATTGTAGATTGTTGTTTGGAATCAGGATCCTAGGCATAGATCCAAGATTCGTCACCACTGATGATGTCGTAGACGTGATTTGACTCTCCTCGGTTGAACCTTTGCAGAGTTTTCTTACACCATCTGACGCGGGCCGCCTTGTGATCGTCGGAAAGCAGATGCGGTATCTAACGGCAAACTAGCTTTCTCACACCAAGCGCTTCATGCAAGATCTTCTGAATGGTTGTCCCTGAGATGCCTAATAGAGCCTCTATCTTTCGATACGTCACATGACGATCTTCGAGAATTAGTTGTCTCACAGCAATGATGTTATCCTCAGTGAAGGCGGATTTTGGGCGTCCTTCGCGAGATTTGTCACTAACACTAGTATGTCCACGCTGGAATTCTAAATACCAGCGTTCGACAGTCCGCAGACATGGGGCTTCATTACTGAACACGGATGTTAGCTCTTCAAAACATTGAAGCCGTGTCAGGCCTCTTCTAAAGTTGTGAAAATTATTGCACTAACATTTTCCTTAGAAAGATTCATTTTCGTACGTAACCTGACAGATACCAATCGACGCTGTGACTAAACAATAGCATTAATCCTAATACTTTCAACTGTTTTGTGATTCAAATTTTAAACACATTCGAATATAGAACAGTTCCAAATTCAAAGTTGTCGGGAAATATGGAAACGACAGAACTTAAAAGGCATGCCTAGTACTCAAAACACATGCTTTGCGAATATTTCGCAAATAATTATTTCATGACCGACACATTAGCTGACACGAATTGTACAGACAGTGCGAGGTCGCCATACTTACTATAGCTAACTGTTTTAATCGTGGTTATTCTCAATGACATAGAAATGAGACAGCAACCTTCGTTTGTCACACGGTGATAAGAGCTGTAACTTACTATAGTTCCGTCCATTATATTTCATGGTCCGAGCATAAAATAAATTAACGTCAAATAATGTTTATTTCTGTTTTCTGACGTTTGTTTCTGAATATTATGTAACTATGAAATCATTTTACTGCAATTTTGTTCTTCAGTTTTTGCGTTTACTTTACATACATACATATCCTCACGCTGCATCCCTAACGGGCTCAGAGAGGACGGAGCGTCAAGCGTCGCGGTTCTTACATACTTTACAAATATTGCATAAATTAGATAAACGAAAAGTGGCATTGGTATAGCAAATTGATAGCAATTCTTTGAATTGAAATTTTTGTAAAAGTTAAATCCTATTTTGTTTCATAATAAAATAGGTCTAACAAACTAAAGAAATAATTTTCACCGGTATTTTCTTTTCACTTATTTTATATCGTATCGGGGAAAGTGTTATTAAAAGGCCCAAGCGAACGAGATTATTTTTTGTTTATTATTGTTTGTGTTGATTATTTTTTGTAGCCCCAACACGAACAAGATTATTTTATGTTACTTTTAGCTCTTGTTTATTTTTTTCTTTCTCCATGGCATAGCACACATATTAGCGCATTTGCATTGTTAATGAGTTTAAGGTCTTAGATAAAGGATAAAGTTAGGCAATACAATCATACAATGCACACGTCACAGTAGTGTTATAATTCATGACGAATAGGTGAAGCACGTTAGAATTAAATTTCTTTCTTCTTCTTAGTTGTTATCGTAAAACTTTTTCAGTAAAGTGATAGTTCCGTTTCTCCTTTTCCCGTTCCCGCCAAAAAGTCTGTGTTGTTTTTGGTTGTTTAGCACGATAAATTATGTTACTCTATAGCACAATCGTCTAAAAGTGTCGAATCCGAAATGCCGAAGTATCGATAGGTTCTGCATCGATATCTTATTTAATATTGTTTGTATATTTTATCTTGAATGTATTTCTTTTTTTTTTCTGCAATGTGGTGCAGTCTATTTATTGCCGTTTTGACTTTGTACCAGTTATTGAATGCTGAGTACAACTGTAATTTATCATTGATGTATGTACTGGATTACACTGTATTGACACTCAATGGTATTGACATTATATCGTTGGTGTTCTTATAAAAAAAATATGTACCTACATATATAAATAATTGTTATTGTTACTTTATTTAAATTATTTTTCTTATTTTTTTAGGACTTTTTGCGGGAACGGGAGAAGTGAGATTGTCATTCTATTTAGATTTTCTATTTTTTACATTTTTAGGAAAAAGTGATAGTTGCGTTTAAAAGTTCTGTGTAAGTGAAAAGAATGGAGTAGGTCTAAATAAACATGTGTAGCTAAAGTTCTCGCACTCTTCCAATAAGTCCTTTATAACTTCAGTAAAGCCTACTATCACTTTACTGGAGGAGCTTTACGATAAGAAAAAACTAATTTATTTGTGATTCTACTTATTATTATGTAACATTGGCAAATGCGCTAATCTGTGCGCCATGCCTTAAAGAAAGAAAAAAAAATTGTTTTTATTTTAATTAATCCGCTATCAATTCTTGCAATCGAATAATTAGAATGGGGAGTTATTCGATTGAATTATTCACATTGGCACATCTCTATAATTGTCTATAATCAGCTGTGAATTTGTTTTCATGTTGCTTGTTTAGTTTTTTTTCTTATTTATAATTTTCAGATATAGTGATAAATTTAATTTACGTTAAATGTTGTCCAAAATTGTCGATGTACAATGGCCGTTTACGCAGCGCACTTGACCCGCACGCTACAGGGTACTCCATCTATATTCCAAGTGACCGCTCAAGAAGCTCTCGGCGATACTATTAAACCAGCGCTTAGAAAAGTATTCGAGGTACCGACCTACATTACTTGTAATCAACAAAGTACCTAAATAAATAAAAATTAAATAAACTATGTAATTTTCGATTAAAAAATATAAAATCTCAGTAGCAATATACAATTACAGAAATGTAATAACTAATAAACTACATAAAACTTGTTAGGAGTGTGTTAAGCAAGCATTTATTTAGAGTTCCCTGGCTATTTTGAAAAAGTAGTAAAATCAGAAGGAGTACAATATTTCCGCTTTTCACATATTATGAAATTACGTCCTACTCTAGTGCTGATATGAATGAATTCACTCATCACACGTCTACAAGAAAATAACGAAATACTTGATACTTGAAGACGGGCTCGTTTGCGTAACTGCGTCTATTAAGCCTATTTTGCGTTTCTATGAAGAAATGGCGCTACTGCCATCCTAGCTCCTCCAGGAAGTCCAGCACCTTCTTAATGTTAGCGAAGACTTAGGGGAGCGATCTTGGCGACTCAAGATGTTTTGGCCGATAAGCTGCCACTCTGTTGCACTCCAGTAAAACATGAGCGGCTGTTAAAAGATGAAGTAAATAGAACTGGGCTCTATCGGCTGTCTGACATATGACCCACCGGGAAAAATCAAAATTCCTGGTATTTCTGGAGGTCAGACTACGTTGTAATGCAATGATACATGTGTATGTGATATAATGTGTGTGTTAATAAAGGAAGTGTTTTTAGTAGACAATTTTTTCAAATAGTGAACAAAGAATACCTTACTGATTTCTATGAAATTTAAGTAGGTAGTTTTACCTCAAGTTGGCTATTCGCCTTCACACTGTAAGCTCTTCAGTACTTGTAGTAATATGCTTCTACCCAGAGCTGAGTTTTTGGTGCTGTATAAGCTAATCGAGTCTACTCTGGAATTTCCCGACGGTGCTGTGTTGTGAACCGACATATATGTCAAACAACAAGTTTTAGGCTTTGAGCAAAAACTAGAAGATATTATTTATATTTTTATCTAAAATATAAGTTTTATTAGTACATTTAAACTAAGAAATTAGTCACAAATTTTTAGCAAATAGGTCGATACATAATAAATATTGAACTAATAAACTGTAATGGAAAAGTTATTAATTAATATTTAATAACTCTCATAGGACTACATTTATTTTCTAAAGCCATTAAAAACAATGTAAACAAAAAATTCGCTACTTGTCTACAATTCAAAGCAATATATCAAACATAGAAATGATAGCAAATGAGGCAGTAGGAAAAAAAAACAAGTGCTGTATTTTGTTTTTTAGATAATATTAGAGGCGTCTTAGTGCAAGTCCACACCTACCTTCATGGATGTACACAGCTTTTGGCCTAAGGCGAGACAAATCAGGAACATGCATTTATTTAATTAAGTGCATATTTATTTCAAAAGCAAATATCTACAATTTTTCGAGATTCTCCTTGTTTACCCAAAAAATTCGCCACAGCTCAGCTTCTGACAGAATCTCCTCAATTACATTTTAAGAGACGTCTTTCATACAAATTTTGAAATCTAGGGCTGTAATTTTTACTAGCTGAGCAGGTTATAAGAATGCCGGCGATTGATCTCGCTAAACCTCACTTCCAAGAAGATAATAATATCCCTAACAGGGTAGTCAGAGAGGACGGAGCGCCAAGCGTCACGGTTCTTACATACTAATGAGTCCAAATAGTATGTATTGCAAGCAGCAAAAAGAACTCAGTTTTTCTTTTGATATTTCAAAACATATCCCCAAAAAGCTTAGTTCTTATCAGGAAAATAGAGTCCTTGTTTTTATATTCTCATTTTTCTATAAATAATGTTAGATAATGTATTGCTTTTCAGTATCTAGCAGCTGTTTACCCAAATAAATTTGATTGGCCAGTACGATGGTATGACGAATTATATCTACTATTTGACTTGTGCTTGCAATACCATTATCTTAAACATTATGGTAAGTATAACAGATGATCTCATTGTTTTTTTTTTGGTAACATGGGAGAAACCTTCAAAAGGTATCTAACCCGCCAACAGTGCTTTTCATTCTTCTAGAATATTAATGTGGTTAGAAACGTTGGATAAATGGAAATATAATAACAAAACGTGTTTCGCTGGTTCATGTAATTCTCAAATGTCAAATCGAGAATAATATTACTGAATTTTGTTAAGGCGTAACACAAAGTTAACACAAACACGAAGTTGTTGCCGTCTATTTAACTTTTAATCATTAATATTAACAATAGCTTACACAAGGTTATGTGGACCTTTCAGCGACAAAATCTGTGATGGTCTTTATTCATCTTGAAGAGCTCTGGGGCTGTAGTCCCGACATCCCGACACAAACTACCGATCGATAAAAATAACAAAAAAAATCCTTGCGATAAGGATAAGTACGAACACTTTGCGAGCTGTCAAATTTGATCATAAAAACATTACCAGCAATCATAAAGATGACATTTAGATTCGATATGATTCCAATCACCATAGATAGTTTTAATGTAGAGACTTTCAAAAATCGTTAAAAATTATTCGTTATGACTTATCAACCGAAATCGGTCGTAAAGCGATCGCTATCTATGTCGAGACTGCAGGAGCTGGAGTCTCTTACTGTATGCTCCAGAGTTCCTCTTGCACTTGCTAGAATACTTCTCAAAAGGTAAAGTGGCTGCTCAGTATCCTAGTAATGCCACGACAGACCGGACCACACATGCTGCCTTCCTCCTCTGGGTCGCAAAGATATTTTTCCGGTATAAAGAGTAGTCTATATTACTCTCTCAAAATACCAATAACCAATAATCTCAAATACCAATAACGGTCCCGTCAAAATCGATTCCGCCATTTCGGAGATTGATCTGGACAAACAAACAGATAGAAAAAAATTTAAAAAAAATGTGTTTGGGTTTTGGTTATGTGCAAATGACCACATAAACATTTCAAAATCACAGACATACACTTCAATTTTATTTACATGTATATTTATTTATTTATTTATTTTTCGATAGATGTATAGATGTAATTGTCTACTAAAATAGGAATAGAGACATGGTCTGATGTTGTTACTTATGTTAAAAATGTTATTTTTTTATATTCTACAGCGGCATCATTCTCAGAAACATTCTATGGTCTTCTTCGTGTGCCGATATTGGCCAGTAATGAGTTCAATTCGGGTCAAAGATTACCAGAGCACCTGGAGAGATGGTCGCTTGTAATGTTGGTGCTTGTGCCATATGTCAGAAGTAAAATAGAGAAACTGGTAGGAAAGTGGAGGGAGGATAATGAAGATGGAAGACTGGGGAAGGTGAGGATAATAGAACTAAAGAAAGGGCAGTTTTAAAGAGTTCCATGCTTTAAAATATAAAACAGAACCCATTGTCATTCATGTTACCACCGTTAACCGTCATGAATGTACCTACCGTCTGACCATCTCTCATCTCTCACAGTGAATTTTCAACAAAAATCTACTTTCATAATTTACATTTTTTGAGTTATCGACCCGACAGTGGGCAGACGGGATTTTGTGTTTAATGTTTTTCTGAGCTATCAACCCGATAATTTGGAGACACTTTAGATTAAAAATGTTGTCAGAAACTAACAAAAGATCGTGCTACATTACATTGTCTTCGTCTTCATCACATATGAAGCCTATATGATTGTCCTGTCTCAAGGTTACTTTGCAGACATTGATATTTACTTATAATCTATCTTTTACATACATTAAATTAAAATAAAAACCATGGAAACAACTGAAAAAAAGTATTTAAAAATTTTCATAGAAGTGATTTAGGCTTTAAACTTCAGTAGCGAGGACAGTATGAGAAGTTTAAGAAAGATGATGTTATTAGACTGTGATGTCCAAAACTCGTAGTAGGATTGCCCAGTGATAAGAGATACAGAGCTTATTCCACTCCATCTTTACCATTTAATAAAAGGTAATCTCTTACACTTTTTGGTTATGAATATTTTTTTAGTTCTGAGCGTCTAGACGAGTGGCAAAGGCTTTGTACAATCGTCAAAAGTGTCATTTGGCTACATTTTATAACGGCCCTTTTCACACGACTTTGCGTTTCGTTTGATTGAATAGAAAATTAATAACGTTTGACTACCAATTTATAATTCGTTACGCTAGATCACGTGGTATTTGTCATTCTACTCTATTAGCGTTTACGACAATCCACCCACTTGTCAAGGCTTCCCGTTCATAATTAGTATTCCTATATTTTAGTATTTTTAATATAGCATAAAAATTATAAGGTTATTGCGTGCAGAGTAAATCGGACCGTGCGAGAAAAGCAGCTATAAAGCTATATGCAGTAGTGCATTTAATATGCGAGGGGGCCCGCGTGGTCCAGTTGGGTCGGTTCGTGAGCGGCTCGAGTGGCGGGGGGCACTCCCACTCCCCCACGCTGGCACTGCTGGGACTCACGCTGAAGAACGCGCCCCCTCGCTCGGAGCAGCACTACTCTTGGGCGGATCTCACGACTAGCTTACTCACCGGGAACGTAGCGTAAGTATTCATTATTTACATTACTCTATCAGTCATGGCGTTTAGAGGAATTCACACAATGAAATAAAAGTAATAGCAAAGAATTAATCTTAAAGATTTTCTAACAAATGTCATTAGAAATTTATGGAACTAATATTGCAGTCAAGTAATAACATTTAAACAATCTGATCTCACGGATCCTGATACATTATGACATTCTCGATTTTCAAATGAGTAATAGAAATCTATGCTCTTTTAAATTCACGGTAGGCTATTAAGATAGAATCCCACAAAAATATAAAAAATGTCAAAAGGAGGAAGTTTAGTAGAAAAGATTGTAAGATTGTTGGTTTGGTTGGAAAAAAAATTAAGGTATACCCTGATGTCAAGTTTTGCAGGTTCTTCATAAAATTGTTTTTCGCAACTAAGTATGTAAGTTGGCAAGTTTTCCCACACAAATTATTATTATTTGCGAAGTTAAAATTCAAGTTTGTATCATATGCATTTTTAACGATTCGCTCCGACTTCGCATTAATTAAACGCCAATAGGTATTAATTTTTTCTATCTATTATCTACTTTTGTAGGCTAAATGTGAATGTGTTATACATGCATAGAAATTCTTCGTTAATTGTTCTAAAACGTGGTGAAAACCGCATTGAAATCCGGTTAGACGCATTTTGGCATGGTAGACCTACGCTCTAACTGAGCTATTGGGAAGGTAAACTTTGTTGCGAAATTAGGAGTTTAGGAGTTTCAAGTGTGTGAAAATATGGGGAAAACGAATTTTCCCAAAATCGAGACTTCTTTATTATTTGATACAAGTGAAGAAATAACAATTATACAATAATGTCCCGTACGCTAGTGGCAGTGCGGCGGCCGTGACGTTCCCCGCGGTGGGCGGCGCGCTGCTGCGGGCGGCGGAGTACGGCGCCTTCGGGGTGCAGCTGTTGCGGTGGTGGGAGGGCGGCGGGAGGCCCGCGGCCTCCGCCCTGCGAGGGCCTCTCCCGCCTCTCCCGCCTGTCGCGCTTCCCTCAGTCTCGGTGAGGGCCGCTGTCGCCGTCGTTCTATGTCTTACGGTCCATTTACATTGCCGCGGAAGAGAAAGGAAGGAAAGCGAAGAGAATTTTGTGTGCATAATTTTTGCATCACATCACTCATAGACTAAGTAAATTGTATGTAGTCTTAGATATGTACTGTATAAGTCATGTTATTCTGTGTCAATGTTTTTTTGTTTTTGTATAAATTGTTATAATGCGTGAGTAATCCCAGATAAATGTCTGTCTATATCTATGTCATAGCATTTTGAACCTTATAGTAATGAAGTAAGGTACAAATTAGATATGAGAACAAATAAAGACGAGCGAACCTTAAAGTAGTCGTATACGATGTGTAACATCTGACATCTCACCTTGATAATAAGCAATATTAACATTAGATCCTTAAAAAAATGATTACCATCTGACGGCCAACTCTACCACCGCGCGCGCTTCCCCGGCTTCCTGTTACACACTTCCGTCCCTTTTTACGAAATCACTCACACAGTTTACAGGAAAGCGAGAGGAAAGATATTACACATCAAAACGAATAGCGCGTCTTTTCGAGAATTCTCGAACATTCTCGAAAATTCGCGCGATTGCCGTCGCCTTTTGGTCTCAAGTAATTAATACGTTGATGAAAATAAGGTGCAATACGTTAGGCACCAAAAATTCGCTTCGCTTCCATTTTCTTCTCTTCCGCAGCAATGTATATTGACCCTTAATATAGCATTCGAGAATTGGGATCGGCTACTTTATTATGTAACTTTAACCAGTTAGCGATAGCAGAATCTTACGCTATCAATGATAATGTCGTCCAATCGAGCATGCTGGGTTGTCACGTAAAGAAAGATAGCCGCGCCGCAGTCATGCGACGAATGTTTTAATTTGGTATCATTATCACTTAATTATGCGATCATGGCGCCGTGCGGTAAAATGACTTTTGCAGTTTTTGCTTACAGTTGCGTGGTAAGGTCAACGATATATGTCGGAAATCCATATTACTGCCTCTGTTGATTAATCAGTGAACTAAAAACTACTGTTAGCGACTATTTATGCTACAAAAAGTCATTTTACTGTATGATACCAATTTAAGACTACTGTCGCGCGACTGCGGCACAACTATCGCTGTCTGTAGTTCTTTACGTTTTAACTTTGCGTGTTGTTGAATGTTTTAACTACTCATAATAGAAGAGAATGTCTTAGGTCATAACGTCATTACTTTATTACTTCACTCCTATATAATATTTAGTAATTTGTGGGTAATGAGTTTATAAATCGTTAAGAACGATCGTTTTTTAAGAAATAACATTATTTTACTAGGGGGGGTATTAGATTATAACTTTATAAAAGTTTATAAAAGCTATAATCTAATACTAGTGTTAGGATGATTTTAGAGGGAGATAAAAAATCAGTGACGTAATCAACCCCTAGTAAGTGTTTCCAATCGTCAAGTGTTTACAGTATCAAATATGTTATGTATTATTGCAATATTTGAAAGGTGTAATATTATCTAGTTTTAGATCAAATGAAACCCACTGTTTTGAATGTGTTTTTTGATCATTTGACGACCTCAATGGGGCAGTGGTTTAGACGTTGCACCCAAGCGCGGAAGCTTCTGGGTTCGATTCCCAGCCGGGTTAATTTAGGAAATTAATTTTTCTAGATTGTCTCGGGTTTGGGTGTACTGGGGTACGCCCTTAGTAGTCGTCGTCTGGTTTTCATAGCACAGGGAATACCCTAGATTGAGATCAGATGATTGGTGTGTATTGTCTGGCACATTACTATTATTAGTAGCAAACCCGGCCCGTTTCACTGGGCGTTAGTTGAAGTTAAAATAAATTAAACAGTTTATAATTATTTTGATACTGCAAAAAAAAAAACAAAAAAAAAATTCTACTGATCCGATCGCTACCAAACTTTACAGGAACATCCGCTAGGCCAATCTGAAGATTCCCTGAAAATTTCATCGAAATCGATCCAGCCGTTTCGGAGTCCATAAGGAACATCCATACATACATGCATGCATACATCGCCTTTTATTTATATATAGATTACTATTATTCATAAACGTTTCTGATCACGGCCCTAAAATCAAAAATGTTAAACGAATCCTATTGGTGGTATAGCGTGAAGGTAGTAGAAGTGGTTGACGAAACTTTGCACAGTTTTATATTAAATGAAACCTATTATTTTTAAATTTCGAATACGTTTTTTATCATTCATGACGTTTCTGATCAATATTCACACTTTAGAAATCACAGATGTTAGCTACGATAAAATTAAATAGTAATTTAGATACTTATAGCAATGGAACACCCCAAACTTAGTTATCGATTAATATTAATATTTAATATCAATTAATAATTAATTTGTATTCGAGCACTTCGTGCTTCGTACACTCGTGAAGATAAAAGCAATAAAGAGACGTGGAGCGCTCGAGTTGTGACTTATATAATCTCGAGCGGTAGTGGGGAACAAGCCGTCAGTCGTTCTTTTTTGCGACGTCACGAACTCGCGCCCTGCTAGAGGGCGCCAGTGTTCCTCTTTATGATTATTTGTCGGTGTTGCTAACCCAGAGGTAATGTAAAATGAATGTTGGTGGTACAGCGTGAAGGCAGTAGAAGGGGCGGGCGTATGAACGCGTGCGGAGTGTGCGGCGGGCAGTGGTCCGTGCCCGCGGCGCTGCCCGTGAGCGGGTCCGTGTTCTGCTACAGCTGCGTGGCGCCCGCGCTGCGGACCACCGGGGCCTGCCCGCTCACGGGCCTGCCCGCCGCGGAGGACTCGCTCGTGCGCCTCTACCTCAACGATTGACTACTCACTAGGTCAGCCAATACTTATTTCCTATTTTACGGTTTTATTGATAAATGGTTACATGGTTCGGGCACATTAAAAGAATTAGTGATGAAAAGTTAACGGAGAACATCCACGGCACAATTGGTACAAGCCAAGAAAAACCAAGACTCACATATGAAGATCAAGTAAGCGGTGTTAACTGAGCGAAATGTCTTAAGATTAATGATAACATTTCATAAAGAGAAAGATGTAAGAACTGTATGCCAGATATTACTCTGACACAGCAAATCCTGACCTTATACGCGATCTACAAATTAAATATTGGCATTGCTGCAAAGGAACTTGTCACGTACATCTCCAATATAATTAGTCGTAAGAATTAGAAATGGCGTTAACACGCCGCACAGCCAGTACCAATATATCATCTACCAAATTCCGCAGTACTATTTACCTACATGAAGCCCGCGAAGAAATACTACAACAAACTACAATACTTGGCATTTCATCCTCACTAGTTACACCGAAATACAATGTGGAGATATGTATATGTATGGTATTCTATAATATATATGGCCAAAATGACGGTTGAATACGAGACTAATGATAAAATACAAAATAGTTATGCACACTATTACCATATAGACGTGAATAAAGTCAAATTACAATAACTTATATGTAATAAGTAGGAAACGCCTTAGCTGTCAAGCTTATAGATAAATAAGCTAAGCGAGACTATTTCATAATGGCTGACATATTACGCCAGCGAAGCGATTTACGAATTAAGTGGAGCGAATCCAAACCTTTAAAAATTAATACAGTGATTGACACAAGTATAAATCAATTAACTAATGTAGATGTATAACAAGGGTGGAATGAATATCATGTTAACAATGCGAGTGAAGCAAATACCGCTTTAAAACGTGTAATGACATTATGTGCGATGACTAACAATCGCAACATGTGGAATTATTTATACAAACAATTTCTGGTCATAGAAATGAATTATTAGCTTTATTATTATAGACAAACGTTATTTTTTATTGTGGTATATAGGTAAAGTAGTGATGAGCAAGAATTTCCCGAACTGATATTTTTTCTAATTTTTCTATTTATTCGGTTAAAATCGAATATATATTTTATTCCAATAAATTTCATTAAAAAACATTTTAGAAAATTAAATCTAACACCATTTAAATCAATATTTTTTTAAAGACCCGATATCAGGTCGCAAACTAGTTTGGGATATCCTAGTATTTGTATCTGTAATATTGTTTTTAAATAACCCGCATTAAAAATGCGAGTTTCAGTGCCCGTTGAACCAATCGAAACTAGACAAGTTCAGACTAATGCGACTGCTGGTGGGCAGAAACCAACTGTTTTCTTCCCTGGGGCAGTAAACAGTCGTTTTTTGTCCGCTTAATGAAGTTGCAATCATTTTAATTCTGTTTTCAATCCTGTCAAAGTAGCTTTTGTTAATTTCAACCTTCCATAGATGTTATTTTCAAACCTCTATAAACGTCATTCTAGTAATTAGCTAATCTGACAGATATTATATGTATAAGAAATATCTAGTTTCAATTGGTTCCATACATTCAAACTCGCAGTCCCAAAGCAGGTTATATACAAAATATAGTCTGCGGCCCGGGATGAAACACGATTTCAGACTTCGGGCACAGTATAAATATAACAGTAGGATGTCTTAATAGAAAATTAGCGTACACGATTTGTATGTGTGCGCGCTAATACGGATGCGCCGTGGCACGCACACAACGGCAATATTCTGGGGCAATTTGGATAATTGTTGCGGGCTCGCACGCGACACGAACATGCACAGGAACATGCAACTACTTTCATTTGCCTTTAATTCGTTCTTCACATCGTTTCAAATACGAATATGTCAAAATCATATAAACAAACGTATTATAATGTCCTTAAATGCCTAAATAATTGTAGTTATTTAAATCCAGTAATCATTCTTCAACATAACTACAAGAAATGAAAGTTAACAAACAAAATACCTGTCCATGTGTATTGTTTTTTATTATTTTTATATACTAAATGCCTAAACGAGATGTTCTCCGCATCACACTCCCAACACAATAACCCTACGTATCTGGCCAAGAGTAGACAGTTCCGTTATGCATGAGGCGGGGGAGTCAACCATCTTTCTTACATAGTGTCTGCTTGGGGTGATACCAGCCCTCGCTTCTTTCGGGCAGCCAACTAACTTCACCCTCATTTGACACTAGACAATAGACAAACTTTGTTCGACACACACTGACAATATACACTTATGACTTACAATAGGATCAACATACAATATTCGGGAAAAACCTAGTTTTAGACATACAAAAATTAAAGGTGTGATGCGGAACAGGATTTCCAACTCAGCATAGTGCTACGGTTCTGCCTAAGCGTCACCGAAGCGCTGATTTTCAGTTGGACCCAAAGTGTGTTTAGGGCCTAACATTTGAAATCGTCTTGTTTCATCCCTAGCCACACAATGTATTGTTGCGTTACGAATTTTAATTACAATGATGTACTTGCACAAGTGCACAGATATCATGAATTTCTTGTTGTATTTCAGATCTAATCGTAAGGCAACAAGGTCTGTATTTCATTGGTGTTTACATTGTGTTTATTTTTAGTTGAAATTAGATTACAACTTCTTATGCTAACAAGTATCGTCGATGTAACTTATATTAATTTGTATTTTACTGTATGTACTGGATTAGAGAAAGACACCTTATATGTTTGCCTTATAGGTTTTAAATTCAGGAGAGGGATCAAATTGTTATGTCAATATTTTTGTTGATAAATTATTTTAATTGTTGTAATTTTATTCATGTGTTCATGTATAGAGAATGTAATTATAAAAGATGTGGACGATCTATTTTCATAATAAAAACATTGTTTTGAAAAAATATTTATTTATTTCAGAAAAAAAAACACAATTTTTAATATGCACTTAACATTTATTTAAATTTAGAAATTACGGCACAAAATATGATTCCAATGTCGTAACTGGAAACAGACTCCAGAAGGGTTCCCAAATTTTTTTAACTTTTTCCTTACGAATTGTCTATGGTAATATTTTTATAGACATTTTTAGTTTTGTTTAAAACCCTATCTACTACATCGAGAACCTCAATACGTATAATTTACAAATATTCAATATCCTTAACAAGGACACCCTGTAAGTAGTAATGAGCCACTTGCCTCCCGTTGTGGGCGACAAGTGCAACTCTGGGGTGGGAGCTCCGGTGAAGCACCGGCCGCGGGGGCTTCCCGGGGCCGATCTCGACGGGGGTCAAGTGGGAGATGTACTCGCGCAGCGCGTTACGGCTCGCGAACGACCTGTCCCCGTACACGCTGGTCCCGTTCGGAGTGTCCAGTATAGTCCACGGCTCTGATGTTTCGAAGTAGCCTCCTTCGCCCTGGTACCAAATCACAAATTTTAGGGCGTGCGAGCACAGGGTGGTTCATTGCAATTTCGATTCTGATAGGTATTCCATAAAAACGCCGTGTGTGTGTTTCTCTTCTACTATCATAGCGAGGCAAAGTTCGCGACAAGGTATGCATAAAGTTGGAATAGAGGACAATGAGCACACGTCCTCCTAACCGAACAGACTTGATATGTATTTCATTCGAAACATCAGATAACTTAAACTTCAATCAATTAATCAACATCATGTTAGCTACGATAAAATTAAATAGTAAGTTAGATACGCAATGGAACACCCCAAACTTTACTTAAATTATCGATTAATAATTAATTAATTTGTATTCGAACACTTCGTGCTGCAGTTGTGAAGGTAAAAAGCAATAGAGAACGTGGACGACGCGTGGTCCTTCTCACAGTCCTTTGCAGGCTGTGGAGTAACCTGTCCGAGGCATGATGCGCCTCTCTCAGGTAGACCTCATTCGCCTTCCGCAACAGCGAGAGGGTCACTGGGGGTGGGTTGACGTTGGTCTTCCCATTTGGTGTCAGAGGGAGTTGGTCCGGCCTCGTCATCGACGGTTCCCCTGTCGGGGGTCCGGCCGATCGGAGCGCGAGATCAGCTTCCGGTATTTGGAGGCCTTTAGGCCTCGCGGCTTCCTTGGATCTTCCGGCGAATTCCGGATAGTGCTTCTAAGCCTTCCTTGGCAGCAGTGAGCGGGTCTTTATTTGATGCAATGGCTTCAAGAATCCTTATAATGGCCTCTAGGGCTATTTGGAGTGTCTTTTCCACTTCCTTTTCCGGGCGGTCCTTAATAGGTCCCTTGGCATCATTTCTTCCCTTTCTTGCTCTTCTGCAGGAGCTGATATGGTGGCGGTTGGCTCGGATAGGGGGGACAACGGAGTTTCCTCTATCGGCTTATCTGAGGGCTTCAGTTTCTTTACCTTCTTCCTTTTCTTCTTTGACTGTCTTTGGGCGGGAGGTGAAGGCCCGTCTTTTTTAGTGGCATCGTTTGCGGGGGCCATAAGTGAGGCCTCCGCATGTTCTTCGACGTCTGTCCTTTTTGAAGGCATCGTAGCTTGCGGGTCTACAGGAGCTCTCGGTGGCCGGGTTGAGGCCACCGTGCCCGCTCTCGAGTTTCTGAGTTCCTGTCGACGTCTTGGGCATGTAGGGCTATTGGCCGTATGGGCCTCGCCACAGTTCGCGCAAGTAGGCGGGTCCTCACGGGGACGGGAGCATTCTCTGGCCGCGTGGGAGAGAGCGTGGAGCACTCGAGTTTCGACTTATATAATCTCGAGCGGTAGTGGGGAACAAGCCGTCAGTCGTTCTTTTCTATGACGTAGCGAACACCGTCGCGCTTTGCTAGAGGGCGCCAGTGTTCTCCTTTATGTTTATTCGTCGGTGTTGCTAACAATCATTCAACATCAGTCTGTTATATGTCGTCGTAGTAAAAAATTATTAACTTGCTACGATATTTCGAATGAAATACATTTCTTGTTTGTATTTCGAATATTTCGAATGAGATACATTTCAAGTCTGTTGGTCAGAGGGACGATGTGCCAAAAAAAATATCAAAAAGTGAAACATGATTTTGTAGAAAGTCCCACACAATGTAATTGTAAAAAATTATCAACTTGCTACGATATTTCGAATGAAACACATTTCTTGTTTGTTGTCAGAGGGACGGGTAGATAAAAAAAAAAATTAAAACACTATTTTCCTGGAATACCTCATACATTTCAAGGATGTCATCATACTAAAAAAATAGCAACAAGCTGCGATATATTGAATGAGATACATTTCAAGTCTGGTCAGGGGATGGTGCTCATATAAAAACGCCCATTGTCCTTTATTCGGCCTTTTGTTTTGGTTTGGTTGAATATCGAATATTTTACTAATTGGTATCCCTAGCGAGTGCCTACAATTTATTTTGAACAGGATATTTTTGTTTAATTTCAAAATGAAATATTTCAATGAAACTTGGTAAATAAAAATGAAGGAAGAATGAAGTGAGTAATCATAAAAAGGTAATGATATGGTTTTATTGTGTATCATGATAATTTCTATTTATTGTAACGCCAAAATATTGTTCATTTATTGCCTGGCTTAATATTATTGCCTGGCTTAATATTCGACGATTCTGTCAGAGATGTCGCTGTACATACTATATATATTATTCAGTTTGTTCAAACATACTATTCGTTGAGACTCTTATGTGGTTATATCTGAAGATACCTCAAAAGTGGAGACGGCGTAATGATTCCCTCGGCGCGCAGTGACCACGGACACCAGTGCGCCGCTCTTGTCCACCAGCGGAGCCCCGGCCACCAGATGGTTGAGGGACTCGAAGGTGGGGGCGCAGCGCCACTGGGCCAGGACGCCGTCCGCAGAGACCACCAGCATACGTTTATTGCGGTTTATGAATACCTGTACAAACACACTGATCAATCATCACTTGAATATAATAAATGCGCATTGGGAGTCTCCAATGCATATCTCTGAATCCAATCTTCAGCTTTTCTCATCCAACGACAAACGCAAATCGTTGCACAATCTCGCTGGAGGACGTTCAGCTCTATGTGTGTCCAAACGCGGTCTCAACTGATAAAACCGGTGTTAACTGTTCTTTGAGAAATGTAATCAGCCCACTACCACTTCGGCCTGCCTATTCTCTGAGCTATGTCGGTTACTTTATTTATCTGCTGGATCACGTCGTTTTGGATTCGATTCGTCTGAGAAAGTCCGCGAGGGCGAGACGTTCCAACATAATTAAAAGTAAAATGTGCATGGTCCAAAATGTATTTAAATCATATGTATCGCGAACCCAAATAAATTAGCTAATAAAGGAACATCACGGCACAGTACACAACTGATGTCTTTTTACCACAGAAAGCAAGCGTACGCGATTTGTATGTGTGCGCGTTAATACGCACGCGCCGTGGCACGCACACAACGTTAATATTTAGGGAGATTATGGTAGCACCAATTAGGGTCTCTGGTCACGGTCAACTAGGAAGATGTTCCATTCACGATAAGGCGCGTCATCGTGAATTTATTCGTTACCTTCGTAACCTTCGTTAATAATATATAATTTCTATTGAAAATATATAAGTGAATTCAGTATGATGTACCTTCTCTGCAGTGTTCTCGTCCAATCTCACGTAGGCGAGCTCCCCGAGCGGCGCGAGTACCTGCTCCGTGAATATGTCACTGTAGTGATGCGTTTTATTGGCCCATTCCCGCTTCTGGAATGCAATAAATACTTTTTGATGCAAGTGGTAAATTAAATATTGACATAGGAACATGTAACCTGTATATATTATGAGATACCCATATAATACACACTCGTTTAATCGGGCTATAAATAAAACGACACGTCCGCCGAGATGACAGTTTTCGACTATTGATCGAAGCGATATACATTCAGTCAAGAAAGTATCGGGAATGGATGATTTGTTTATGGTTCCAAATTCAATTTTTTGTTTTTTCTGTTGTTGTTAGATTGGCACAACTGTTTTCCATTTTGGCGTGGAGTTTGAGTTGCATCTGTTATTTAGATTAAATACAGTGCTGCTTTTAGTTATATCATTCTAGTGTATATTGCGAATTTCATAATGGACAAAAACATCGAACAAAGAATTTGTCTTAAATTTTGCATCGCCAATGGAATTTCGTGTTCGGAGTCACTGAAAATGTTACAGAAGGCTTACGGTGAATCGACGTTATCAAAAACACGTGCTTATGGGTACAAAGCGTTCAAAAGCGGTCGAGATGTGATGGAAGATTTGCCTCGCTCTGGTAGGACATCAACGTCTGAAACTGAAGTTAACATCGCAAAAGTGAAGAAAATAGTGACTGAAAATCCTCATTCAAGTTTGAGAGAGATAGCCGCCGAACTTTCTGTGTCTCACGAGTGGATCCGTCCCATTTTAAATAATCACTTGGGTATGAAACATGTTGCCGCTCAGCTAGTCCCAAAAGACCTGAATTTTCTTCATAAACAATCGCATAAGAAGTCGCCGAGGACATGCTAGAACGAGTCAATTCCGACCCAACATTCATGACACGCTTTGTTACTGGTGACGAGACGTGGGTTTACGAGTTTGACATGGAAACTACTCAACAAGCTTCGGGAGTGGCGCCTTCCAACTGAACCGAAACCGAAAAAACCACGCCAAAGTCGATCAAAAGTCAAAGTCATGTTGAATGTTTTCTTTAACTATCGCGGTGTTATGCACTCGGAATTCTTGCCTGAAGGTCAAAGGGTAAATAAAGAATATTATTTGGGCGTTATGCGGCGTTTAAGAGGGCAAATTCGACGAAAAAGGCCAGATTTGTGGAAAGAAAATTCTTGGATTTTGCACCATGATAATGCGCCTTCCCACAAGGCCATCATTGTGAACGAATTTTTGACCAAAAACTCAACAAATACCATCGAGCAACCACCTTATTCACCAAATATGGCTCCAGCCGACTTCTTTCTTTTTCCTAAACTCAAATTACCACTTCGTGGTACCCGTTTTCATTCGGTAGAAGCACTGAACTCAATTCCGGAAAAAGCGTTTAAAAAATGTTTTGATGATTGGATTATTCGTTGGCGTAAGTGTATCGTTTCTGAAGGAGCATACTTTGCAGGTAATAAAATAAATTTGGATGAATAACTAACATTTCATGTATTATTGATCTTTTCCTGGTACTTTTTCTTGACAGAGTAGTATGTCTACATAACAAGGCTATATCGAGGCTGATTACGAAGGTTACTGCGACGACTCTGGAAATATAATTACTGCAATTCGGGAACGTTGCTTGCCTGTGAATTGTGTTCATGAGTTCTTGACACCTGTGTGTACAAACGAAAATAAACTCTCTACACCCTTAACCAGCATTTTATTACTCACAGCTCGTAACAATATATTTCCCTTTAAAACAGGGGTAGGTACAGTAAAACACAAAAGATTTTGCGTGTCGTTAATCTTCGTTCGCGCAGACATGAAAAGACGATCGGCGAAAATAACCGAATCGCTAAATTCATTTTATAATCAATCTTATGTAACAGTCATAAGGTGGAATAATTATTGCAGTGCATTCACTTTCTATTTCGCTCATGCGATATAAAACACTACGTGCCATTAAAACGAGTCACTAAGTTTGTTAACAAAAATTGACAATTTTTATGCCAAGCGACACAACTACGTTTTTGTAACCAAAATAACGACTTGAAGTTACATATATGTACCTCGGCAGTAATGGACTGTAAAAGCTTATAAAATCAAGAGTTCAAATAGAAAAAACGTTTATTTTAATATACAACGCTTACGTGAAGACAAAACTAAGGAATTATTTAAACGTAAATCATTCAATTTCCCTCGACTGTCTTTTTAAAGGACGTCCTCTTTTTAATGAGGACAATCATCGTCACTAAGTTTAACCTCAAAAAAATACGTATAATCACAATAACATCTGTCGGCCAACTGAAAGCCGCATTAACAGCGCATAAGGCGCGAAATCAATCAACCAATGGCGGCATAGATTTTAACGCGCATTGATGTCATCTCAGGATGGAGGTAACTGATTTGTCCATACATTTTTCCCGCCTTTAAAATTGTGTCTACTGCGCATGTG
This sequence comes from Zeuzera pyrina, assembly GCA_907165235.1. NCBI lineage: Eukaryota > Metazoa > Arthropoda > Insecta > Lepidoptera > Cossidae > Zeuzera > Zeuzera pyrina. The sequence continues at coordinate 21,656,571 of OU015635.1, read as the reverse complement.
CATCGGTTAGCCATATAATATGTGTACTATTGTACAAGAAGATAATATTTAAAGACCAAAGTCGGTATTGTGCTTGTAACTCACCTCGTCTGTGGTGCAGACGTGTATGGGTACCGTGGACCCCACCGTGGCGTACTTCTTGCCGTCCCTCTCATGCAGTTCGGCCGGGATGGCGAAAGACTCCACCAACCCCCGGTACTGCTCGTTTACCGCTGTTCGCTTCGACATTATGTCCTTCTGTAGAATCACAGAATCATGTTTCTATTTGAGTTTTAATTAGTAAAGGATAATTATTTAATGCTTTTATTTATTTTGAAGTTGGTTAAATTTTTTCTTAAATATTTATTTATTTATCTCTTTTGAGTAATCTTGTCGTAAATACTTTAATATATAGGGTAGAATTACAATCTAGATATCTAGAACGAAACATTTTATAGAATTATTTATCAATCTATAAAAATCTGTAATGAGTTTTTTGCTTAAATAATACTCCATCAATAGATCTAAACCAAATTTCTAAGGTACCACCCTGGACGTACCTATATCCTTTCAGATAAAAAAAAACTTCAAAATCGGTGCATTAATGGCAGAGAAATCGGTGAACATACGTAAAAAAAACACATTCGAATCGAGAACCTTCTCCTTTTTTGAACTTTGTTAAGAATTAAGTAATATGGCCTGTGGATATCGGTTTAGGATGCAAAGAGTTTTATTTCCTTCCGCACATAGGTACCAAGAACACGCGAACTTAATTACAGCGGTTCATAATTTTCGTAGTTTGTTTTCCTAGTTTTCAACCTTATGGCCTTGTCATAAGGTCCAATCGTAACAACATGAAATGGTTTAATTTGCAAAATAAAACCTATATCAATACTTATATTATTCAAACTGTCTCTACGTCTCGACAAACCGCCGCCACACTCGCGATAACGTTGATGGGATTACAATGATTGATGTCTACCTACACACGCTTCACTAATTATTCTAGTTTTTATATTCCGTTAATGTAATAAGTAATAACTTAAAAAAATTAAACTTAACTTCGAAATAAAATTACTGAAGGAGGTACAAAATAATCCTTTACTAATTGGAACTCAAATACAAAAATAAAGTCGATAAATGCGATATAAATATTAAGCTGCGATTTTCCGCGAAATTGGTTACCAATAATAGTGCAAGATTTTGGCGCGAAAAACGACCAATTTTACCATTGGTAGATTGAAGTTTACCGCACGCGTGCGTTTCTATTCGTCTGCTTATATATTGGTCAATATCGTCCTGTTGTAAGAAGAACTGCCCCTGTCTCGACATAGCGATCGCTTTACGACCGATTTCCGTTGATAAGTCATAACGATTAATTTTTAACGATTTTTGCAAGTCTACATTAAAACTATCGATTGTGATTGGAATCATATCGAATCTAACTGTCAACTTTACGATTGCTGATAATGTTTTTACGATCAAATTTGACAGCTCGCAAAGTGTTCGTACTTATCGTTATGGCAAGCGATTTTTTTCGTTATTTGTATCGATCGGTAGTTTCGAAAATAATCGCTATATCGGGACTGCAGCCCCTGGATACAAAACTAAGAACAGAAATATTTGGTGTCTAATAAATTATTGTATTTCGACGAAAGAAATTGGAAAACAAAAGTAAGAAACACCTCCATCAGTAGCCATTAATATAAAGTACATCAGGGACTGTTTCCTATAGTTTTTTGATTTCCTAAAAATACCCAAGTATAATGAACTATAAGACATTAATATCTACTTTACAAACATCCTTTTTGCTTGGAAGATAGAAAATCATTCTTTATTTTTATTATGATTTGAGACATCGTTATCACGTGAAATATTTTTGCTAGGCTCTCGACTGTCGACTCTTGACCTACATGTACAAAGAAGCATTGTTCATTTGTTTATAAAGAGGACATTGATACTGTTCTTATGCTCAGATTAAATAATTAAAGAAAGATGTAACGCTGCAAACAACACAGTGAGGCCGCGTTTTTAGTTGTGGTACGTAGGTCATAACACATAACTCAGTAACGTGACCCTTTAGGATATAGCCACCTTAGTCATTTTTGTTCTTATAAGTGTCGCTAGTCGATGTATGTATGTTTTATGATGCGTAATGAAGAAGTACGCAGTATGACAGGGTTGCACAACAGTGTTATTGTAAAAATGAAGAAAGGAATGCTTAGATGGTTCGGGAACTTAGAACGAATGAGTGATGAAAGACTGTCGAAGAAAATTTACAGAGCGAACGCGAGTGTTAAAATAAGCCAAGGAAGACCAAGACTGACTTGTAAAGAGCAAATAGCCAGTGTTAGCCGACGGAAAGGTCAAAATCACTCGCATACTTAGGCGAAAATGTCTGAAGAGAATGATAAGATTTGAGGAAGCGAAAGAAATATGGTAGGACCGCGACGCTTGGCACTCCGTCCTCTCTGACTACCCAGTTAGGGATACAGCTTAAAGGTATGTGTGTATGTTATGGTGCGCCGCTGCTTGAGCTCCGAACAAAAAATCTTCAAAACTCTTTGTCATTGTGTTCTCTTCTTCATCTTCAACAATCTTAATCCATATTATGTTGTACTAGTTTGGGTAAAATTGGATAAATATCTTATTCAAACCACAATTTTCGTTAAATGTCTTGTTTATGTTCTAGATACTTATTATCTAAAATTTTTTTGAATTTTCCATCCCATTATTCGCAAGTTAGAGAGGGAGCAAACTATATTCGAATTTAGAAGCACATATCTGAGCAACTATTGATTTAAATATTGTATATTTAAAGGTCACATAGAAACTTCTGTATAATTTTTGAAGACCTGTCTAAATATAACCTACACGTTTATGTGCACTGGATTTTCTTTCATCCCTCTGTTACATGTATCTAATGTGTTATGCAACCCCTAATTTTATTTTTTCAAAATTTCATTAGGTCATTGTGTGGCGGTTCATAGAATACGCTATCAGATATAGCATACAGTTCAAAGAACACTTAATCTTCCAAATTTCATCTATTTAGTGCTAATAATTTCAAAGAAAAATGACTGACGTACGGACAGACAAGCAGAAGCAAAATGGTTTCTTTTTGTCATTGACCAGAGAACCCTAAAAACAATGAATCAACATATATGAAACTAAATTAATTATTCAAAAACTCGTCATATTTTTATTAGAGAAAATTTATGAGTTATGAGTAGAGGATCCCGGTATTCGGGATTCCGGAATCCCGACCGTTTTTCAGTCCCAAAATTTTCGGGATTAAGTTTTCCTGATCCCGAGATTTTCGCGATTGACGCACAATGGGATTTAAAAAAGTTGCAAAATAAACTGCGTGAAGCGAGACCAATGAGCTTGCGTGCTTATCATTTTAATGTAATAAAGCTCGCTGGGTTAGTTTATGATGATTGCTTGAAATAAAATTTCTTGTATATTGACCTAAAATAAGAGGCAAGCAGTTTTCACTGAGCTACTTAGGGATGCTTTTTTTAAATACTTGTTATTTTAATTAAACCGATAAGTAAGCAAGCTAAATGGGTTACTTGGTGCTGCTTGTTTGCAAAAAAAATCTTGTATTTTAAATCAGAATGATAGCTAATCAAGCGCACAGGTAATGCTTGCTCGATATAAAAGTATTTTTACTTGTAATGAAATGGCAGGTAAGTCAATGGGACAGAGTTAGCTAAGCGTATACCGTAAAACACATTGATATTAGTTTAAATTTTGATCAGTTTAAAGAGCTGATTTCTGTAAGATTTTCTTATCGTTTATTTGTAACCCTCAATACCGAAATTATCCCGGGATCTCGGTATTAATTAAGTATAATAACGAAATCCCGGGATTAGAAATAAGGGGCTGGATCAAATTCCCTACATGAGGCACGTTTGAATGCAAATTCTATTATCGGAAAATACCTAATCTTTAAACCGACCCGCCTCTGGTGAGTCGAGGCGGTTATGTCAGACTTCTACTGACCAAAACCTCACAGCAGTCTTATATAATGCAATTCAGGGGGTACCGGGGTCGCCAGCGGTACACAACCGAAGCCCCTGGTATTCGGCTATTCGGGGAAATTAAACCACGGGTAAAAAGAAAGGTAAATAATTACAATATAGCCTGTGAACTCACATGCCGTTACTGTTTTAACATTTTTTTTTTGTCATTGATGGAATGCGTTAATTATTTTATAAAAATATTTTGGGTCTCCTATGTTTAAAAAAAAATCACGTGCGCGGGCGTTAAAAGATTCAGTCAATCTGTCCAATGTACTGTATCTCCTTTTTCAAAGTTTAAATGTAGATTTAGGTACTGACGTTATATATTCGCATTTCCATGGCATTTATTAAATATGGACACAATTATTTGTAAACTGCACTCATTATGTAACAATGCAACAAAAACAACTTACCAAACAATTAGTTTTATGTAAACAGCCGGCGTCACAAGCCACTTAGTCGAAATAAGTCGACGAATTTGATAAAATAAATGTTTTTATCATATTATCTGATAAACACCGTCACAGTGTTGCGCCTGAACCGTTCTGAACCGTTTCACGTCGCGCCACGCCGACGACAAGGTCCAAAAACTCTAGCGCATTTCAAGGCTCTTGCATTTTCTGTCGTGTTATGATTTATCTGAACTTTACATTTAATGGCAAGAGTGCTCGTCAAAATTGGGGGTAAGTTATCCATGGAGCGGCGTCGAACCGAGCCGAAACAATCTGAAAGTACCTTTGGTAATTGAGACCCTCCAGTAAGAGTCCGTCGTATTTATTAGCGCGAATATTTAAATTAGAGATCTTCATTGTTATGTTGTCCAATTATTACGAGTTATCTAAGAGTTAATTTTAATTTTTCGATATCAAATTCGATTGTATTGTAGAATAAAGAAAAGTAGATTTAGGATGAATGAAATACTTTATTAGCTGCAAACACTTGTTTTAAATGCTGGCCCTCTTCAAATTATTTATTACACCTTTGTTACAAATATGATCAATCGAAAAGGGTTTTTTTAAATACTGGCGTTTGTCATTTTATGTTATAAATTGTGATTGGTTCAGGACAGTTATTTTAAATACCGGTCTTCACTTATTCGTTACGACCGGTTCATTCAATAGAATAGCCAGAATATGACTTCTCCAATCAAAATATGTTTAGAGTGCTATCAGACTTTTGACTACATAGTCTAAGTAGGAATAACACAGCTTGTCTCTTTCTCTCCCTATTATAATTTATTGCGTCATTCTCTTTTATCATGGAGTAATACACAATGTACTGATGCGAGTATGATACTGAGTACTTATGTCTCTTCATATGTACATAATATTTACCTGCTTCGTATGTAGATACAAAGCGTTCTAACATCTATCTAGCCTTTTACTATAAAATATACTAGCGACCCGCCTAGTGACCTAGAAATTGTTTTGAAAATAAAATACAACCCATGTTACTCCCTGATAATGTAGCTTTCCATATGTGAAAGAATTTTTGAAATCGGTTGTTTTTGAGTTTATCCATTACATACAAAAAAAGTTTGTTGTTATTGTATAGACTTAGGTGTTACTTTGCGGAAATCCATTTCATGTGATGAATTCTAGCAATCTTTAGCTATCTAGGAATCGGTGCCGGATAGCTGACCGAGTCTAATCTCTGGTGCATCCTGAGGATGCTTCGTTGAGAAGCGAAACACGTGTCTATTGGTGGCTTTTGGAGTTTGACCGGAAAATAGCTAAAGATTGCTAGAATTCATCACATGAAATTTTATTATTATTATAGGTAGATTGTGTGATACAAACATGAAATTTTTTGTGTCTGTGATTTTGTAACGTTTGTAGGTGGATTTGGCAACACCTCTTCTTACTCTGTTCTTGTTCTCGGATCGCCCTAAGGCTTTTCTTTGCTGCATCCATGTGTAGTAAAATTATTAAATAAAGTGATTTATAATCGTTCAGCCTTTGTTTAAAACATACTGCTAGTGGTCCTGCGAGCTGGATTTGAACCAGCGCCCTATGGATATATGCTAGATATATGTTTGCACTGAGAGTCAAGAGTCTTTAATCAAACAAAAACTCAAAAGCAGATATGCCATTGGTTTCGAGTCATGTGTCCATTAAATATGAAATACATTATGTTCAAGTAATAACGATCTTCTCTTTCTTTCTAGCTCATATCTTTTCTCTCTTTCTCGAGCTTATCGTTAATACTTTATAGTAAATATAAAATTTGTTGTAAAAATGAAGACAGGAATGTTTAGATATGGTTCAGGCACATGGAAAGAATGAGTGATGAAGGACGGACGAAGAAAATCTACGAAGCGAAAGTGTGTGGTAGCAGATGCCAAGCAAGACCAAGACTGTTTTACAAAGATCAAATAGCCAGTGTTAGGTGACGGAAATGTCAAAAGAGGCCGTATTACAAGGCGAAAATGCGTGAGGAGTGTGATGAGACTCGAAGAGGCGAAAGAAAGTATGTATGGACTGCGAAGTTTGGCACTCCGTCCTCTTTGACTACCCCGTTAGGGAAACAGCGGAGACACTATGATCCACTGATAAGTTAAACTACTTCGGGTGAAGGAAACATTGCCATAAGTTTCGATACAGAACCTCAAAGGTAACGTATCATGTTTAAGTACCTGTACCTGCGTTATGATCTGATCCGTTCCACGAACGTACGATGAGAATATCTTTGGCTAACAAATAGAAACAATTGCTCTTCATTGCTATCAGGCATTATAATTTACCATCAATTTACATTTTCACTAAAAATGTTTGAGACGAACACATCATAATAGTCATATCTATCTACTTTTTATCTTTAGGGATATAGCGTAAAGATATTCAGTAACTATATATTAGGTATACTACTATAAAGAATGAGTGATGAAAGACTGACGAATAAAACCTACAGAGCGAAAGTGAGAGGTAATAAATGCCAAGGAAGACCAAGGCTGACTTATGAAGATCAAATAGCCAGAGTGTTAGCAGACGGAAATGTCAAAAGCAATCGCATACCTAGGCGAAAATGTGTGAGGAGAATTATGAGATTTGAGGAAGCGAGAGAGGTATGTAAGGACCGCGACTCTTGGCGATCCGTCCTCTCTGGCTACCCCGTTAGGGATACAGAATGAAGATATGTATATATACTATTTTCATAGTGTAGATACCTACCTGATATCATAATGTGTTGTGGTCAAATACACGGGTGTTAATTTTACTTTTGTTTCTTAATAATAAATCATTTACACACATACATGCATATATTCACTCTGCATCCCTAACGGGGTAGTCAGAGAGGACGGAGCGCCCAGCATTACGGACATTACATACTTCTTTCGCCTTCTCAAATCTCACAATTCTCCTCACTTTCTCCTTACAAAATTGGTCTTTAATATCTATATACATAAAATTGAATGTTTCATTGTATATTTGTCCTCTATGCATTCCTAAACGATTCATCCGTTTCAGGCTTGTATCAAATAGCGAGCCTCTCGCAAAATCATGTAAGCCAAAAAACCGGGGAAAAAAAAGACATTCATCCGATTGTGACGTTTGGTGAGTAGTTCTGCCTACGCCCCGGAAGGTTATTCTGAATTATTCAATTTAGTAAATAAAATACTACGCGGACGAAGTCGCGAGCAAAAGTCAGTTTATAAATATAAGTCAGTCGTATCAGCGTTTATGGAAATTCAATTCCTAAGGAGGTAAAATTAGAGAGGAAAAATGAAAATTCCTCATTTTTTAAATTCGTTCTAAAGTTGAATTTGGAAATTAGTGTTATGGCTTCTGTTACGGCTTCTGTATGTTTATGATTATTCAACCCCTTAGGGTAAAATAAGGGACGAATAAATATTCGTTTGCATGGAATCCCATCATGCGCAAGGATAATAAAATATTTTCTTTCAAAGGACTCGATTTATTGAAATTTTTAAAACGATTTAATTGAAATAGCTTATAAAATATAGAAGTGCAGATGAATTGAGAACCTCCTCCTCTTTTTGAAGTCGCTTAAAAAGTAATACATAGTATAACGAGTTAACGTACATTTTTGAATTTGTGATGTAAAAAGCATTTGATACAAAAAGAATAATTTAACGTCTATTAAAGCTACATAAAAATTTTCCCAGGGTAGAATATAATTTTTGAAATCGATGTCTGATTTTGGACCACGTCGCGATCGTCGTTAAAAAACTTTTACAAAACACTAAACATGATTCGAATTTCTATATTAAATACTAACGACCCACCCCGGCTTCGTACGGGTAGACATGTTTTTGAAAATAAATCCTACAGGTGAAAGAATGTTTGAAATCGATCGAGTAGTGTTTGAGTTTATCCATTATATACAAACAAAGTTTATCTTTTTATAATATCATTAGTATTAGTATATATTAATATAAAAACTTACCGATTTTACGAAGAAAATACACATAAAAACCACAAAAGCGAAAAAAACTAATTTCTGTTTCATTTCCGTGAAACAACATGTAACCATAATGTCATGGAAATTACTATACGAAATCTGTATCGCATCTCGCCTTATATATTAATAGATACGTCATGTATCAATACATGTTCTATTGCCTATGGGCAGTTTTTAAATCAATCATTCTAGGATTGTATATTCCGATACAATCTACTTCCAAATAGATTGAACAATATCGCCAGTGGAAATTTATGACTAAAAAAATATGCTATTTTTGGAACAACTTAGTTGTCATTAAATTCGTCTATTCTTTATGTTTCAATATTCCCCAGAATTCATAGTAACGTTTTTTGGCTTTGGCGTTATCATTCCAAAAATCAGAGGATAGGTATCGTTTCAATGAATGCACTTTTTATATATTTTACTGAATGCAATCGTGCTACAAATCGAAATATCAGTATTTTCGTTTTATAATAAGTATTATTTTAGTTCTATTCATAATAAATATTCGAAATAATCATGTTAAGAAATCTACTGCTCGGGTATCTATCTACACAGATATAAAATAAAAATCAGACATCGATATTGTAAAATTTTGTATATATAGATCATATGAAAGATTATGTGGGTGAAAACTTTTTATTTTTTGGCCGATTTCTCGAAGTCGTTTTTTTATTGGTGTTAGTTTTGCAAAAAGTACTTAATTAATATTTGTTGCTTTATGTACTTTGCTAGTAAAGAGATATACATTAGATAAAACCTAACCAGAAATAACATTTAAAGTATTCAGTACGAGGACTGTTAGTAGGGCGCCTCACGGGTGTGCTGGAGCACATCCAAAATAAAAATTTGCAATATTTTTATTTTTAAACAAGAAATAAAAAACTTCATAAGGAAAAAATTGAAAAAAGTGACTTAAAAAAAGACACTTAAATGTTCAGTGTTTTTTTGTAGTCGGTTTAATTATTTTTCTCAAACATTTTTTATTTCTCCCTTTTGAGTGACCTTGGTCTAAATACGTAGGGTAGATCTATAATTAATTTATTTTCTAATTTTGAAGCGGAATATTATACCAGAGAATCATCAATGTAGATAAAGCTTTTAAGCAGTTAGCATTATTTAATGTATCTTAGAAATCCATGCTCTAATATCAGTGAAATTTAAATGGGACCACCTCGGAGACATACTGAACCCAATGGAAAAGAATCATTAAATCAATCCACAATTGACGAAGTTATCGGCGAACACATGAAAAAAAAATACAAACGAACTTAAAGAACCTTGTCTTTTTTGAAGTCTGTTAAAAACCGGATAACAACGTGTCGAAACAAGTACGTGTAAAAATAATTAGATTGAGTACAAAATATCTTATACTTTTAAAATTTTTTTTTCACATTTTTGGGCTTGTGTTACCAATTTCAGCTTCAACAGGTGTAAAGGTAAGGAAATAAATCGACTGGGATATACAGACAGATGGACAGACAGACATGACGGAACTATTCCATTGTAGCCATTTTGGGTATCTTAAAGTTCTCTTCAATTTTTACAATATGATCTTTTTTTTTCTTTCTTTGTGGCGTGGCGCACAGTTTAGCGCATTCGCCAATGTCACGTATTAATAAGTAGAATTCAGTAAAATCATAAGTAAATTAGTTTATTCCTATCGTAAAACTCCTCCAGTAAAGTGATAGTAGGCTTTAGTGATGTTATAAAGGACTTCTTGAAAGAGCGCGAGAACTTCAGCTACACATGTTAATTTAGACCTACTCCATTCTTTTCACTTATACAGAACTTTAAAACACAATATACTATCACTTTTGTACTTTAAAACTCCCAAAAATTAAAAAAATAGAAAATCTAAACATAATGTCAACCTCACTTCTCCCTTTCCCGCCAAAAAGTCTTCAATATGATCTTAAAATGTATGAAATATTATTTCCAGTCAGATACTGTATCTATCCGAAAAAGAAAAACAGTTTCGTTCCACGGATTTAAAAGTAAGTAGAAAAAAAAATGTAATAAGTTGTGTTTGTGGTCGGTGATTTTTAGTAGGTATAGGTTTTTTTTTCAATAGTAAATCTGATTTCAAAAATATCTTGTAATAAGGTTTACTTACATAAAAAAAATGTTTAGAATTGTTTAAAACAATTGCCTTACATATTCCGATAGGAGCTAACACCTATGTATAAAAAATTTCTGTCCACCTACTGGCCATTCTTACCTATACATGCGCCTGCACACGTACAATTGCATAAGTATTAGTGCTCACCCTTCACTGCAAACCTATCCAAACTAGTGGGGACGCCTATTTTGCGGAAAATGAATCGAATGCTTTTATTTGAATTGATATATGATATGAATCGATCACATGCAGTTGTTAAAAATTTTAGTTTTTTAATTTATGAATTAACCTAATTAAAACTTTAAAAAAAAACGGTAGACTCCTCAAAGTAAAAATCTTTCCGCGAAATTCTTATTCTTATATCTTCTCATCCCTAAAGGGGTAGTCTGAGAGGACAGAGCGCCAAACTTCGTGATCCTTACATACTTCTTTCGGTTCCTCAAATCTCATTAATTAATCTCTAATTGCATTACATAAATTACAAAATTTAAAAACTTGTTTTGGAGTAGCAATTTTTACAATTTTCCATGAAATTCCGATTACTTGAACACTGACTCATGCTGCCTCAATGTTGAGTTTTTGGGATACCCTGTATAATAATACTCATGAGTTGTGTACAAGTAAAATTCTGGTCTCAGTTGTATGCTGCATTTGCAATCTGCTGTATTCTCTTCACACATTTTCGCCTAGGTATGCTTGTGCTTTTGATATTTCCGTCAGCTAACACTGGCTATTTGATCTTCATAAGTCAGCCTTGATGTACCTTGGCTTCTTTTACCACTAACTTTCGCTCTGTAGATTTTCTTGGTCAGTTTTCCATCACTTAGATGTTTCAGCCACATGGAAAGCCATGTGGCTGAAACATCTAAGGATTTCTTTCTTCATTTTTACAACAACATTGTCGTGCAACCCTGCCATACTGTGTATCTCTTCATTGCTTATCCTGTCTGCAAGGGTGACACCGCACACATTTTTAAGGTCAATTGAGGAAGCGTGCTCGTCGCGACCCCTGCCAGCCCTTTGGCTGAAATTCCTCTCATGTGCACACCATGACAACGATTGTGGTATATTTGGGCGTCCCCCGATTTGTTCCCGCTGGTGTGAGCAGAGTGCAGTTCTGCGTTGGGGACCGCCACCCAACACGCTGTGTACCTCGCAGCGAGAAGTAGAGGGAAGAGCGCAGAATAAGTTCTGATGAGAACATGATGCATCCCTACCCAGTAGCAGTACCCCTAGTACCCTCAAGTCAAAGTCAAATCAATTTATTCAAGTAAACCCAATTAGGTATTTTTAAACATCAAATCTACTTTACCCTAATACACTGTACAGCACTCACATCAAAAATACCTGTATACCTACAATTATTTTCTCAAAAACATCAACTAAGTAACACACCCTCACCCAGAATACCCAAAAAAGTGCTACTTATTGAAAAAGGGAAAGCTGTTTTGTACCTATCATGAGTACTTTTCGCAGTATGACAGGGTTGCACGACAGTGTTATTGTAAAAATAAAGAAAGGAATGTTAAGATGGTTCGGGCACATGGAAAGAATAAGACTGACGAAGAAAATCTATAGAGCAAAAGTGAGTAGTAAAAGAAGCCAAGGAAGACCAAGGCTGACTTATGAAGATCAAACATCTAGTTAACCGACGAAAATGTCAAAAGCACACGCATACCTAGGCGAAAGTGTGTGAGGAGAATGATGAGATTTGAGGAAGCGAAAGAAGTATGTAAGGACCGCGACGCTTGGCGCTCCGCCCTCTCTGAATACTCCGTTAAGGATACAGCGTGAAGATGTGTGTGAGTACTTTTTTCAATATGTTTTTTTTCTGATATTTGGGTTATTTTGCACTTATGGTATTAACTTTTTGATAAAAAATGAGTCAATGCGTGGTTCATATTAATTGACATTTACCATAGATTCATTTAATGACGTTACTCTTAAACTTACAGTCCTCACCACAAGCATCCAAAAATCAGCATATCTTGTGCCAATTGGGACATCAGGCTACGATATAAGTGATCGGATTCTTACCACAATAAAAATTTCTAGACTACTCGAAATTGCGGGGCTGTAATGTTGTTAGTGTTTGGTGTCGAGTGAGCTCCATTAGTGATTAGACGAACCAAGAAGAGAGTAGATATGTCTGTTCTAAAATAACCGAGAAAGCACCAAAGTAGGTACCTATCAGGAAGCTCTAAAAACCTTTATTGCGGTCAGAACCCGATCAGTTATATTTTATACGAACTGTAATAAAATTTACTTCAATAATCAATAAGTTTTTTTGTGTATCAACTTAAGATGGATACCCTGAAATAACCGTCTACATTTCACCAATCAACTCATGATTAAGGTACTTGCAATAGCACCGAAGTATTGCGGTTACAAAATTTTTATCACAGTCAGAACCCAATTAATTATAGACCTACAAGTATAGCAATAAATTTTTTTACAATAAATTGATTTTTTCAATAAGAAACTACAGTAACTTACTATCGATATTTCTCAGTTTTTTTTTATAATTTTCTGAAGTATGGTAAAAATAAAAGACGATATCCATTTATTCATATATTGTATTTAAATATTAATCTTAAATTAGTACATTTATTTGACTGCACATTTAAAATTTTCTTTTCCAAAATACATTTACTCATAAATATTTAAGTATACATAACATCTCAAATCTTTGATTTTTAACTCCAAACATTATATAACATATTTGTTATTTTTAAATTAGAATGGTTGTTTCTATGACATTTCTTCAATCATTGTACTCACACAAATAGTATATCTATAAATTCCATAACAGATAGATTTCACGAAAATTTCGTTTACATTGATAAAAGTGTAATAAACGTTATATTAAATAAAGAATAACAACATTTAAAGGATAATTATTTTATTATTGACACTGATACTTTAATACTAATCGATTTATTGCAAATAAATTATCCATAAGAGAACTGAGCATAAATTGTTATCCACGAGAGTAAATACATCAAAGCCATGTACATATATCTACTGAGCACACGCCATTGGCCACGGCGGTGTTTACGCATCGTGATTGGTCCATTTGTAGTAACAAACATTATAAATGCACCAATCACAGCAATAAGAGAGACAAAATTCATCTCTCATAGTAAGGTGGTATTCCACTGGCCCAAGATTTGATCACTTTTCTGTTTAATCTTGGACAAAGAAAGTTCACGCATAGTACGCATATTTTAAGGTCTTTCTACACTTTCAGGACCATGGAGGCAAGGGCATATCGGACCATCACCACTGCTCAGTTTATTTATACTAACAAATATCAACTCACACTCGCATTAAGCAGTAGGTACATAACCACAATACTGGACCTGCGTGTACATCTTTGTATATTCACAGATATTTAATATTTATTTAATGGCTTATTGTTATATTCGGTGGTGTGGCAAAAACAGCAAAAAATCAAACTATAAAACAGAACGCAGTAACCGCAACAATGTTTAGACGTAAATTGTTTTCATTCAAAATAAATCACATTGCCACTCTATAGGTTGAGTGCTCCATGTTCTGACATCGACCTGTCATAATCTATCGGGACTAAATCTATAAACACGCTACCTTATTACGCAACTGCAGCCAGTAAGCGATAGCCAAATCTTACGCGATCGCGCAACTTTTAGTTGTTAAATCAAGCACGATGTAATGTCATGAATAGTTATTACTGCCTCTGTTGATTAATCAGTGAACTAAAAACAGCTGTTAGCGACACTATTTATGCTACGAAAAGTGATTTTACCTCATAGCACCGTAGTGATAGTGATACCAATTTAAGAGAACCGTTGCGACTGCGGCGCAGCTATCGCAGCCTGCAGTTCTTTACGTCATAACCTAGGCGTTATTTTTCCTACATTGGATGGTATGATAAAAGACTGCTCCTACTACTGGATTTTTTTATGATTTTAATTTGGCTGGAGCCATATTACAACAACAAAAGGGCATTTGCTTCAACAGTGCCATAACACAAACACATTTAAATAGAATCACCACTATATTATTATTCCACAAATAGAATTAAGGTGGCTTGCACCATTAAGCTCGATTTAAGGATTTGACATCTCGCTTGCACTAACTATTAAATAATTGGATTAAGCGAGACGTCACATCCTTGAAATCAAGTTTAAATAGTTCATGCAAGCCACCCTTAGAATGACTTAACGTCGGAAAGTGCAGAAAGGCCTTAATAGTATACAGGCGTGTCGATTAAGAATCACAAATAAAGAAATAAAAAATAGTCGGTAAGTACTGACTTAAATTATAATATCATCTTTGTTATTTTATACAGAAAAAAAACATATCATAATATTATATTCATATATGTACCTTTGAGCATTTTAAAATAATAATATCGATAAATTATACTATTGATACAACACTGTAGCTTTTATTTAAATACACACCAATTGTGTAACCCCAAAATATTAGGCTTGTATTTTAAATACCAAAAACAATTGGGGGAATTCCCAGTACAACTAGACACGAAGCACTTAACCTATAGAGCTAAAATATCGAACATTCTTTCAATATCTACTCGCTACTGCTCGGTTTTTTGACAATAAATATCAACTTTCGCTCGCAATAAAACAGTACAAAACCAATAGTGAACCTGTGTACATCTCTATATATTCTAAAAGATGTTTAGATAAGTATATAATACTGTTCTTTTGGGTGGTGTGGTAATAATAGCAAAAAATCAAATTATATAACAGACACAATCTCATTTAATCGGTAAGTAACAGTAAATATACAATTTAAAATTGACATTCATTTTATCACGAGTCATGTTAAACTGGACATCAATTGACGTGTTCGGTGACGTGTGTCTATGCGTCTCGCTTTCACCGTGGTGCAACCTCTATACGTTATCTTAGTCTATTACACCGATGGGCGCGCAATAACTGCAGTAGTGTTTAAACCTAAATTGTTTACAAATAAAATGTGATTTCCACTCTATAGGTTAAGGCGACGCCATTGATAAACTAATTTAATCTAAAATAGACCTGCTCTACGCAAACGTGCGCGCGATAGCTTACGAAAAATACGAAAAAAAACAGTTATTTTCGTTCATTGACAAAATTGTGATTAATTTTAAAAAATCCTACTGGCATTTTGAAGAATATATTTAGATTAAACTATACAGAAAATTTAGAAACATAAATCGGTCCCGTTACTTCTAAAAATATAAATTTCTGTTTTAAAAGAGGTTTCTTTGATTTTTTTTTTGTGTTACAAAAGAACCGATCGGGTATCGCAACTGGCAAAACGATCATACGTTCTGTAGCCACTTGAGATCCCTGCCGTCAAAATGTCCTATGCGTCGCCTTAAGTACCTACTCCGTGACAGACAACTTAAAATCTACTTTTCGCAACTACCGCCGGGGCAGTAGCCAAGGGCTTCTGACATAGACTCCCCCAATCCCAACACATGGAGCTAGGATCAACGATAAAAAAGCTAATTACACGAAAGTGATTGGTATAAACAGCCCCTCGATCGCTGCTCCGGAGAACATAATGTGGCCTTGATTTTTACTGAATTCATAAGAATAAATAATTTATGGCGTAAACCATATAATATAAGTATATTAGTTTGTTAAAATATAATCTTCCACTAAAAGATAGATTTATTAATATGAACACAACTGTGAAAAATATTTGAAATGAATTGAAAAACATAGAAGGCTTTACAGATCAAATAGCCACTTTTAGTTGCCATGCGATTCTGTAAAAACTTGAATCGGCCCAAGCGAGACTCGCTCTACAATTCACCCTACTTAGCATTCAAATTCACTTGACCTTGAAATGGAATTGTCTAAAGACTTAACCTATCATACTACGAGCGAAGTGATGTGATCTTCGATGCGAGTTGAGGATGGATTGCTTTAAGAGTAAACACTTAAACATCTCAGTCGATATT
Organism: Zeuzera pyrina; assembly: GCA_907165235.1. NCBI lineage: Eukaryota > Metazoa > Arthropoda > Insecta > Lepidoptera > Cossidae > Zeuzera > Zeuzera pyrina. The sequence continues at coordinate 21,640,055 of OU015635.1, read as the reverse complement.
TCGTCTTAGTGTATTTTAGCTTCTTCTGAGATAAAATTTGTTTTATTTAGATTATATTGTTATGTAATAAATTCCTAAAATCTTTCAGCATTCGGCGCTGGTTAGCTGACCGAGTCTGATCTCTAGACTATCCTGAGGATGCTTCGTTGAGAGGCGAAACACGCGTCGATTGGTGGTTTTTGGAGTTTGAGCGGAAAATGGCTAAAGATTTTAGGAATTCATCACATGAAATGGATTTCCACAAAGTAACACCTGAGTCTATACAATATCTTGTTATATTTAGGGAAACATGAAAGAATTCATTTAAGATAGTAAGACTCGCCGCCGTACTCATCGAGGCGGCGCTAGTATCTCTGTCGACTTTAGATAATACCAGTTCACAGTTGACAATTTCATTGCGGATTCAGAAGTGAATTCGACTCATTTGCTTGCATACCAAGGCGAAAATGTGTGAGGAGAATGATGAGAATGAGAAGATTTGAGGAGGCGAAAGAAGTATGTAAGGACCGCGATTCTTGGCGCTCCGTCCTCTCTGACTACCCCCTTAGGGATACACCGTGAAGATATGTATGTAAAATGTGCATTATTCTTAGTACACTTACAATAGTAAGCAAGTATTTCACTTAATAAAGTGAATTGCTTGCTCGTTTGTCGTTCCTCTGGTAATAAAGTCACCCTGCACTTATCATTACTACTGAAGTTCAAAAGCCTATATTTCTCAAGATATTCATATATTTCTTTATAAATATTGTATTCATAATTATTAATTTTTTAAATCACACAAAATTAAAGCAGAGATCAATCGCAAATTGCGATTCACAATACATAGACCCTGTATTGCCTGATACAGCTAACAATATTTGAGTTATATTGAAATAAATCTTATAAATATATTCTTTATAAATAATATATTATCTTTAACAATCTAATACATAGTACCGTCTTTGGCATGAGGGCACACGGGGCCCCTGCCCAGGGCCCCCGACCTCATAGGGGCCTCATAGGCCCGAGAGGCCGTATTCGCTTACTCGAATAAAATTAAATTAAATCGAATAAATTCATATACAGCAAAAGCAGCTCAATATTTTTCTATTTTAGGTAGATACGTACTAAGAATCGCCGACAACATTTCCAAATTTAAATGTTCAGATACCAAATCAGATTCTTAATTATTATCTAAGCAGTGAACATAAAAAAAATGCTTTTCTTGTGATTTTCTTGTTTACTTTCTAAAGGGGCCCCTAATTCTTGTGTGCTCAAGGGCCCCAGCATGCCCTAAGACGGCCTTGCTAATACAATAACAATTACTATAGACATATCAATAGTGTGACCCCAAAGTAAGCATTAGGCTTTTACTAGGGGTGACCACATTACTAACTGGGGTAGTTCCCAGTAACACCTAGACTACAAGATAATTCAGAAAGATCGTTCACTAAATTGCCCTGGCCATAAATTGAACCCGGGACCATCGTTAGGTCAGTCAGGTATGATATTTCTATTTTAAATTTCTATTTTAATTTTAAACTATTCAAACCATTCAGAATATTTTTTTATTTATTTTTGTAACACGTATATCCATAATATTACATATATGTAAGTAGCATACACTTATTATTTATGTATATATTTACTTCATACATGTAAAAATATAATATATATATATGTATATAAGTTACATCAGTTTTAAATATTATTATTATGTCATTGGTATTTTTGCATATGCATATAAAAAAAACGACGCAATGTTTTACTATCCTAACAAAAAATTAATATACAACATGTAACAGAATTAACCATAAAACAATAATCGCTTTGATCGAATCATGAGTGAATGTTTCCAACTGTTTTTAAAATTACAGAGGTGTTATATTATTTTATAATTCTATTAAAATGAAATTCGGATGGCACAAGTTGGTATAAATGGAAAACCTTTTTCGGTACTTGATAAAAAGCATTTTAGGTCGCTGAATTTGTGCGCTATGTTCGACTGTTCACAAAATTGATGTCTTAATGTCTTGTTTTACCTTTACGATGTAAAGTAACTAAGACTAGACTATAAAAAACTGACTCCAAAATCAAAAACACTGAAAGCCACAAAATAACTATCATAAAAATAACTTCATAAATACAAATACCTATTTAATTAAATTTGACACTTACTGAAGTCAGTATCAAGCCTACCAAACTAGTAGACTGTCTGTTGTTTATTCGTTTTGTACCAACTACAATAACTGTCAAATTTAATTATGTTATATAGGTATATATTTGGTATATATGAAGTTGTTTTTGTATTTAAGTCTTGATTATTAAAGCATAATTGCTTTGTAACTTTCAGTGTTTTTATTTTTAAATCAATTTGTCTTTTTAATAAAAGATACTAATTTTTTCCTTTTAAATGGCCTTCTCGTAAATTAATATCTAAGGGATCTGCAACAGGATTTGTTTCTTATTTTCTGCTGAAAAGAATATTAAACAAATGAATCATCAAAACATAAACCATTGAGAAGTACTTTTGTTTAAACAGTACTCTATCGTCGGATATTAACAAAAGTATGGGGCCTCCCTGGACATTATAATAGTGGCATGCATTCCATAGAGACAAATAGACTACCGTGACAATTTGCTAATAAAATAAAGTAAAAAAAGAGGTACATCGCAACCAAAAATATGATTAGGGTAGATGACTATTGTTTAATAACCTAATTAAAAGATAGGTTTAGTTATCATTAACAAAACTGTGAAGTAATATTCGAAATACAATGAAAAATACAAGTTATTATTAAAACCACATTAAAATCTATTACGTAGTTTAAAAGAAATAGACGCACAGGCAGACAGAAATAGCGACTTTGTTTTATATATTTATAGATATAAATGATGTACTTAAATAGTTTAACCCCAAGTTGAATTTATTTATTGAATAAACCCTATAGAACTTCTAAAATCACGTTACTTGCCATACTCAATTAGGTAAGTACTAAATTAGTATGGCAAAGAAAATAAAAATGCGTTTAATATTTTCGACAAAATATCTATTACATCAATTAATTGTATAATATTTGGATGACATTGAAAACAATACCTTATGGGAGTAAAACCGGGGGTCCAAATGAGTACGTAAGGGAAAAAAAAGACGTAAGAATGGCGTAAGTCAGATGTAAATATCAGATTAAAATATAACCATAAATAATAATTATTATCGACCTTTTGACAACCCTCAGATCGGTATATTCAAAGAAAACAACTGTGTCATGGCGAAACATCGTTTTCGTCATCGCAATACAAATAGATTTATTGAGAAAATGATTTTACGGGGAATCCCCTGTCATAGAGTTTCACGCAATAACAATTTTTAGTTTCTTCAGAATTTCGCGGGTGGTACTGTAATGGTTTTACTTCTAAGTTATTACGCTTAAAAAAAGTCGCAAAAAAAATATTAATTTATATCGCATTATCATATCATTACACTATTTTAGTATTTTTAGGACTCATTTTTGTGAGACTTTAATGAGGGAAATTCAAAACACAGACAAAAATCTACCGTACCATAAAATTAGAGTTACATTTTTACAATTTTTCATCAATAACATTGCGAATCGTTCAATGAGTCAGATTTCAAAATGAAACTGTTAATAATATCTTACGGGGGATCGTTTTGGTGGGCACGAGAGAATTGAACTTGGCATTTTATTTAAACTCTATTTTTTACGTTTTTGGAATTTTCAAGGTACAAAAGTGACAGTATATTGTACGTTAAAGTTCTGTACAAGTTATTAGAATTGGAAAGTTTGAATATATATGTGCAACTAAAGTTTTCATGTTCTTCCAAGATGTCCATTTTAACTCCAGTAAAGCATTCTATCACTTTAGTGTTAGGAACTTTAATAACAAAAGGACAGACATTCTACGTTAGAGATACACCTAGTTTTACATGAAAATGGCAGAAATGATTCTAATAAATATGAAACGAATTGCCAATATATAAAAGAGTATAGTATATATATTACGGGGATTTACCTATCATAGTCTAGCCACAGACTGGCAGTAAATGAATCGGTTAGATATCGACTTATTTTGTATACAAAATAACGATACGGTTGTTCATTATATGTTTTAGATAAAAACTAACGACATCTATTAGAACTAATAACAATTATGTCATCGTTAAGAACATATGGCTGCATATACATACAATTTGTATGTAACATTGTTATGGTTTTCTTTTTTATAAAAGAAAGGGCAAACGAGCAAATGAGTTTTTTTTTTGTGTTATAGTTTACAACAGGTCCTCGCCTTCGGACTACGAGCGACCTGCTATACTCATATCGTTTATTACGTAAGTTTTGAAGTTCACTTGATCATTACAATGTCTATTTATTTATTTATTCATTTTTATTTTTATTCATTCATTTTTTTTTAATGGAATATAATATAATATGTATTTCGAGAGTATGAATGACTTATTTTATATGAACAGTAAATGAGGTATGTTGAAGGACTGGATGAAGTGATGAATTTATCGATTAACTAATCGTCCTATGTTGACTTATTAACAACGAGCAAACCAGTCACCTGGTGGAAAGTGACCACCGCCGCCCATGGACACCCGGGACGTCCGGGGAGTCACGAGTGAGTTGCCACCTTTAAGGAATGGAGAGGGAGAGGGAGATGAGCCATCGGCACTCTCACTCCCTGAACGAAACACAACAGCGATAGATGCTGTTATTTCACGCCATTATTCCGTGAGAGGGTGGTATTTCACCGAGTGAGCCTGCCCAATTCGTGCTGCAATGCAGCATGGGTCTACCACACAAAGATCTAGATTAAATTAATTTAGAGAAGCTAAAATACAATTTATAATTGCAATGTAAAATTTCATCTCTGAGTTAGCTTTTGGAATACATAAATGAAGACTTGTGTTCGAACGGTTGTTTTAGTTCAATAACCGTTAGGTATATCAGAGACAAATTAGTGGGTCTTGTACAGTTATGATAATCAATATTATTTTAGAGTCGATATTCCATTTCAAAATTGGAAAACCTAATTTTTTAAAATAGTAAGTTTATGGTAACGTAAAATTAAGTGCGACATTTTTATGAATACAGACATTAATAAAAATTATAAAAGACTAGTTATTTCTCACGACTTCCACCGCGTTGAATTTAATTTATTCCCATATTAAGTTAGACGTTCCTTTTTATTCTTGTAGAGGTCAGTTTTACAAAATCGTGTTCAAAGTCAAATACGTGTTTAATTATTATTATTTTGAGTTTTTAAACGTAATTTAATTTTTTGGACTGTAATGAAATAAGGAACCCTTATAGTTTCGTCTGTCTGTCTGCAGTTTTACTAGAAGACTCTTGGAACCTACTAAAAAGCTCTAATTTTGCATGATTATACATAAGAACCACGACTACAAAGTTGTGAAATGAAATCTAAAAAACAATTTTTTTGGGTAGTACCTATGAGACACCCTAAAAAAATTTGCACAGTAACGAGTCTATTCCATTGTGTACGGTATCGTTGGATAAGTCTTTCAAAAATATTGAGGGTTAGTAAAAAACATTTTTCGATTTATGATTTAAGCTTTCAAGTGTTCGTTTTTATTAGTCACGTGCCTCTTGCCTTGAATGGAGGAGATCTAAATAAACATGTTTAGCTGAAGTATTCGCGCTCTTCCAAGAAGTCCTCTATAACTTCAGTAAAGCCTACTATCACTTTACTGGAGGAGTTTTATGACAAGAAAAAACTAAATTACTTGTGATTCTACACTATGGATTACTTATTAATACGTGAAATTGGCAAATACGCTAAACTGTGCGCCATGCCATAAAGGAAGAAGAAGAAAAGAAAAAGAGCGGGAAACTTTGTTTCCCTCTTTGACTCATATTTACTTGGTCAATGGCTAAATGCAATCTGCGAAGCCAAAACAAAGAGAAAAAAACCATGAAACAAAAGACCCCAGGTACAAAAGTGCCAAGAACGGTTCCGTTCCGCTGCCGTAAGCGCGCTATAATAATTCCATTTCCGTGTTCCAGGGGTTCCCCATTAAATCTCGTTCAATAATTCATAGACAAATGGCATTCTTTCACTCCCTCCTTTTAATGAATACAATTACTGTCATTGTTAATGAATGAAAGTACTTACAATTTATACTTACGCTAGTATACTATATTCATAGTTACAATTATACGTGCGTAATTGATTGACAGTCGTTAATTAACCTAATATGGCGCCTAAATACCTGGTAATAAACAATTAAAATTAAATGTCATTTTATTTGACACTGAAAAATGTTAGCATAATTTTTGGCATTAATAAATAGAAATTAGCATAATTTTGGCAAAATTTTAATTCCATTTTGGCTGATTTTATATTAGTCTTGTAGGCAACACTGATCATGACAATAGTATTTTGAATACATCCTAAGTTAAAAGTTATTAAGAAGTAAGGATGTCTTTATGCACATATGTATTATATTATCCAGACATTGTATCGACCAAGGACATACAATTAGTATAATATACTGGCGTATAAACGAACATAGAGGTCGTAGACGCGTGACGATTTTTAATTTGTCAATGTCACCTATGAAATGAATGATTCCCTTAATTATTGCGATATGTAATATCATAATCACATACAGAACACGTAACCATTATTGAAAAATCCAGTATTTCTTTGTAATGAAACAGGAATAACACAAAATAATAAAATAATTCAACAGCATCCTCCACAGCGTAACGACTTGTGACGACCTGTCATTCAAAAATGGTTACAATAGCGTCTCGTTTGCTGTCCCTTTCTACTTGTGCCTTTATCATAAGAGATTACATTCTCGCACTCTTTGTACTTTATACGCCAGTATATACTAAAATGGTATCGACGTATGTATTTGGTATTTAAATATAAATTACATACATATAATAGTCGCCATTTTATTGTGTTAATCTTGGCACACAGGGCTATATAGCCATCCACTGATATCTACAACATTTATCACCCCTTCGCCCTTGGACAATAGGTTTATGACTTTGTAATGTTATTTGCCATTATAATATTTGCAGTTAGCGAGTATGGTCGAACGTGTCTTTAAACTGCAAAGTTAGTTTTTTTTAATACATTTATGTATGTTTTTTGGTAAATGCATTGTATGCAGTGGCGTAACGTGAGTGTCAGCAGCTCGGGGTGGAAGAAAATTTGAGTCAGTCAGTAATTTTTATGTGCAACATATATAACAGAATTAAGCAGAAACTACATATATGTATATTATTTCGATTTCGTTTATATATCTTTACAGAGAAATCGATACAAATGAAAATAGGCTTTCGCAGCACGCAATAAAGCGTATATGTATGTTAGTTGCAATTGACTACTACGCAAACTATGTGATGTGGTCTATTATCGTAGTGTTAGCGCGCTATGTCATAAATGTTTTATTGTATATATTTATATATGTATACAATATAAATATATATGATTGTATATATTATGTAAATTAATCTCAGACCAAATAAAAAAAGAAAGACAACGTCGCCGCGAACAACACAGTGAGGCCGGCAAAACTGCGCCTTGCCATGTACAATACAACATGCACAACATGCAACCAAACTACGCTTCACATTATTAGTTTCAGCTAGTCTGATAGGAGCATGACGTGATCACAAATTAAATTTTTTTACCGTGAAAATACCGAATTCAGTGGTTAAAACGTGCAAAAATCAACGAAAAATAAAAATCAGGATGGCATCGCGTCTCATCACGTAAATAAACTAAGAAATCCATATTTTCAATAAAGCAAAATAAAAGGTGTGCCCTCAGTAGGTGTTACAATTATACTGATTATTGGCTAAGTAAGGTTAGATGCAACGTACCGTTACTTGTTCTTTTGTTTTTTTAGAGGATGATGGGCAAGTTGTTTCAAAGTTCAACTATGTAAGTCGTGAACCAATTCTATTATAAAATTGTACGGGAACGCTTTTGTATGATATACAATACGTAACAACATATTATAAAAATACGTTACTAATAAAATACGTTATTGTCAATCAACGATAACGATATTTTTATAATAACTGTGTTACTGGGAATCAATATGGCAACACTGGCCTACGTATCACACAACTGAAAACCCGGTCTCATTGAATTGTTCAGTGTTGTAATTTTTATTGGTCTTAATGATTAATTAATGATGTACGATATTTCGTACATCATTAAGACTGAGTTTATATTACAATAAAAACTTAAATTTATTAATTCCATACCTACTTATGAAAATTCATTATTTGAGGTGTACCTATGATCTTTTTAGTTAATTCTTTTACACGTTGTATATAAGACCATCATGAAATACGAAATGCATAAGATAGGCGTACTCAAAAAGACAGAGAATAGCTCGCTGTCTTTAAACACATAATATTTAGTTTTGTCATTATTTGTATTGCATTTACATCTATAATAAATAACTCTATATGTTCCTATTTATACGGAATTATTTTAATGATATATTTATTCCATAATAAAATGTAATAATAAAAGATAGATATGATAATAGAGATAAAACTTCGAGTTGCTTTCCTTAAATGAGAAGAAGCCAAAGTAAGCTGGACCACCTGCAATAATATGACACACATTTGCAATACATAAGTCGATCGGTCGCTATTAGAATACAGTTATTACTTTATTAGACCAACGATTCGTTTATTTATTCATTATCATACACATACATAGTACACACATATTATGATATAAAAATGATTACAAAAACTGGAAAAAGTGCAAGATTTATTTAAAAATTATAAGGTTTTTATAAAATATCGAGTAGTGACGTCACTACATTGTTCTCAGTTGGCAGTTGTTCACCGTTGCGTATTTTAGTCAAAGTCAAATTTTGTGAAACTTTAAGGAAACTCCTATAAGGTTGATGTGAAAATAATGAGGTGTTTTTTTGTGAAAGATAATATTCTTGCACTGTGAACGAAATATGCAGTGACGTCACGTCATGTAACTGTTTTTTTGACGCGAATTCTTAAGTCCTAATGTGGCGTTGGTTTTTAAATTATTCACTCATGTTGTAACTATTGTTTTATTATGTTTATATAGTGGTAACCTTTGATATACAGCAAAAAAGTGATCGCAAATATGAAATATTGGTATATATATTTGCAAATGACCTCCCACATACAGTTTTTTGCGCATGTTTGTAAAGATTTTTACACATGTTTATGATCGACGTTAGAGTTTGCGCTACATATTTCCGTGTTAAATATTATTTGAATGTTTACAGTCCGGTCGCTGTGAGAATGCGTTACTGACAGGTCGTAGTCGAGTGGACGATGTAACTTTGAAATGGCATATAATTTACGATAAAAATATTTTTATTGTTTACTTGTCCAACTAACGAATAATAATTATAATGTCAACTGACAATAAATGTTATAATTTTGTGCTAATTTAATGTTAAATAAATAAGAAAACAATATTATTTTAAATCCATACTGTGCTGTTACAAAGTTATGTGAACTATTTACTTTTGTATCGATGTGCCAAAAATAAAAGGTAATTGTAACGTTATCTGTTGTTCTATTATAAAAATAATAGTTTTTAAGATAATTTTTTTGTTGATTTTTATATTAAATATTTCTGAATAATACTCTCGCATTTTTTTTTCTTTACGCTAGTTACATTCAGAAATTAGAAGCTAGACAAACAATTATTGAAACGTATGTTACTTTTTTTTTGGTCGGTTTAAGAAATAATATGTGGGCGTCCAAGCAAAAAGGGTCCAGTGGTCGGCATTTAGTTTCTGAGATATAGATACGCAGTTTTATAAAGTTGGGTGAAAAAATGGTGTTAGGAATAAAACGTATTATTACGTATTATTATTTCTGTTGTCAAGAGATGCCGGGAGATGGCACTGGTTGTCACGTTCGGTGCTGGTTTAGTCTATGTTTTCTTTTGGCATGTGGGTGATTTAGTGTGTGTAAGTTGAATTTGGGAGTGAAGAAGTCTAAAAAGGCGTCGGTCGCTTTATGATAAAAAAAAGGGAAAGTTCTCAAAACAAGCTTTTTTAGTTTCAACTTTAAATGTCTGATGAAAAAATATATGGCAGTTTCTGAATATTTCTTTAATCTTTATTATCAATTTGACTATTCTAAATTCAGAATCTAGTCTTAATTCAACTCAATACCTCACTACTGGACCCTTTTTGCTTGAACGCCCACATATAACAGTGTTACTTTTTGCCTATCACTAGTCATAACCAACTGACAGACGTCAGGAACCCATCCTCTCAACGGCTGAACAATAGTTCTGTGATTCTGCTTCTTAGCCATGAGAACGTAACAGACATATTCGCATGTATAGTATTGAGTATGGAAGCATGAAGTCCCGTACCTACCTTACCGTGCCGTCCCGTTCATCGGAAGTTCTTGTAGATGAGCACGACGTCGTGGTCCGTGCCCGCGGCGCGCGCGCGCTCCAGGCGGCGCGGCGAGCTGGCGCACACGCGCGCGCGCGCGCCCGGGTCCCGGTACAGGATGCGCTCGCGCGTCCCGTTGCGGTCCCGCGAGTAACCCACCACTACTATGTAGTGACCGCGGTACCCGCCGCCGAAGCACTGCCTGCGAGGACAGTGCGCATCGGTATACGATCGGTGGTCAAAAACAGATATGTAACGGTGGTAGGACAAAAAAAAATAGGCAGTGATTAAGGACTGCCGATAAAAGTGAATACTTAAAATTATGAAATAATGTAAAAAAATATATATCAGGTATAAATGTATAGGTATATATATCTATAGATGGCTTACAGTCGTGTATATACAATGTATTTGTGTATATGCGTACTAGCTGCGCGCACAAAGCATGTCGGTGACGCTAAACCATAACATTTTTTTCCATCTAAAATTCGCCGAACGTGCCCATAAAAATTTTAAAATTTTCACTTCCAGTGTCGCGACCGCCGTCAGCATAGGGTTAGAATGCTAACAAATGCCCGTGTTCTCGGCAAAGGAGGACCGGAGGAATACCAGACCGTCAATTTTAGAGAGTAGCCTCAGATTGTGCTTTTACACCATGAAGTCTTTCACATTTATAAAATATTTGATGTGCAATGATATGTGTGTCAGCATATCAGCTGGCACATCCGCGATTAGCGCGCAGGTGGTGCCCCACTCACTACTCACGTGAGATTCGCGCGCAGGCGCCCGCGGCGGCACAGCTCGCACGCCAGGCGCCCCCCGTCGACCAGCAGCAGCGCGGGCCCGTGCGCCGCCGCGTGCGCCGCCAGCTGCGCCACGCTCGCGCGCATCTCCACCACGGGCACGCCCGCCGCAGACGCGTCCGCGAACCGCCGCCGCACGCGCGCCCCGTCCTACGGGGGACACACATACACTCTATGTCTACTTGTTTGCCTATAAACGTGTCTGTAGCGTGCATCATCATAGCTCCCAAACGAATGGATCAAAACGCATTTTTTATACATTTTTCGAAATAAAAAATAGGCTAAATTACTCTTTGAAGGTGCCAATGAAAATCCCGTTCAGCCATTTTAGAAATTAGCCCAAACAAACACAAAAAATTAAAAATATCTGTTCAAATCATAATCAAATATACTTCAATTTTATTAATATGTATAAATAACGTGTTACGTGTTATATCTAAACATTTATACTACTTATGTTGTGTAACTATACACACTTTAGCTAAGATTATTAAGGAATTCTTACCAAGTCGATAATCTTCTCATAATATCCTTGTTTTTGGTACTCTTCATTTACACCCGCCATGGTGGTGTACATGCAGTATGTGATGTTGAACCTGTGCAAGCAATTACTATCAATTCGCATAGTGATCTCTCTTTGTCTTGTTTACCCACAAACACACATTCACATACGCCCCCAAAGCGCGCACGAGCGCACACATACACACGTACATACACACATGCGCATAGACAAATACACACATACGCACTAGCGGCGTGCATTCTTAAAGACAGCTCAGACCGAATAAAAAAAGAAAAACGTAACTCCATTGACATACATACGTAACTCAGCTAATAATACAATGAAATCCAGTTTTTAAATATGAAAACTAGTGTTGCCAAATTTATTCCTAGTACTCTAGTAACGTTATCATCGAAAACGTTATTCTACTGATAACGTTGTTTTTATATAACGTATTTTTACAATACGACATTATGTATTGTAACGTTAAGTGTTAGGAATATAACGTATTATTACGTATACGTATACGTTCCTGTTGGTCTCACGATGCCGGGAGATGGCGCTAGTTATCGCGTTCAGTGCTGGTTTGGTCTGTTTTTTTTGGTATGTGAGTAATTTAGTCTGTGTGTGAATTGAGTTGTTGTAATGGAGAAGTCTAAAATAGGCGTCGGCCGCTTTTTAACAAAAGAAAGAGAAAAAGTGTTTGAAAATTGATTGAAAATTCCTGTAATCTGATTTGTAGCAAAAGGAAGTTCTGTCGTGTTTTTGTGTGTTCGCCGACTAAAATTAGCAGATTGTATTGGATTGCATTGTTACTTTATAATTCAAAAAGTTCGAAATATGTAACTCTCAGACAGTCGCATACTTACGCCGCTTTAAGTTCTCGGCAGTGCTGGCCGCGGCTCCTGCTGACTTGGAAGTCGCCGGTACACGAAAAACAGAAAGTGTATCGACACAAATGGCGTCCCACACCAACGATCTTCCAAGTTTCCAAGGAATGAACGTCAAAATAATTTACATAAGAAAAGTAATTTCGTGAGGCGTATTTTTGCTGGCCTCAATGTGTTGTTGGCAGCGGTGTTGTCTTTCTTTTTTATTTGATCTGAGCTAGGCAGTACTTATTCCAATTACCGTGTAAAACAATAATTATTTACACTAACTATACCGTAATAATACATTTATACATACCTACATACATCTTTTATATAAATAAAAATCAATTGCCACATGTATGACGGAACATCACACGAGAACGGTTAAAGCGATTTCTTTTTTGTTGTGTTCGTAATAGGCTAGATGACTGCTTTTTAAACCAATATATTTTATTCATTGTATTAAAATAATTAAAAATTTTGAATACAAAACTTTTGAAATTGAAAGACAGAAATTGGGTTACCTACTGGTTTTTGCATTTCCGCAGTAGAAACAGAGTGGGGATAAGTTAGAGAAAGATAGCATTACATAGCTGTGACGTCACAATAACGCGGAGACATTGCACAGCGCTAGGAGCGACAGAGACAGAACATATCCCCACCTTGTGCCCACTACAAAAGTTTAAAAGTGAATAACTTACATTTTTCATTGTATTTCAAATATTATTTCACAGTTTTGTCAATTATAACTATTCAGTTATCATTTATTTAGGTCATTAAAATAGTCATCTAACCTATTGACGGGACAAGGTTTGCATGAAAGAAAACTTTTCGAAAAATCACGGAAAAAGTCTCGGATAGTTTATCTATTCGTGTCAAACCGTTAAATCGTGAACGAAACTGCACTTACCGACAGGATTCACAATCTGTCCGATTTTACCACCCGTAATGTTGACGTTCAACCAATCAGCGTGCAAGGTGCGTTCCGTTGCATGCAAGTATGATTGTATGATGCCAGTTCACAACGGTTTGACATGGATGGATTATAAATTATCGAAAACCTTCAAAAACTAATACGTTATATTGTAAGCTGGACAGTACAGTTCACAATTTATCGACAGTTTGCAATCTCGCGAGATAGATTTTATGAACTAAAGGTGTTCACAATTATACGGTGACATATACAAGCCTTATTAAGGCTCATACAAATGGTGTAATTGTCAGAAGGTTATCACCTGAAGCACCACTATACTACAGAATTAGAGTAAAAGTAACTTAAATGAATACCTATTCAACAAATAACACAGATCAATCGTCCAGGTAGATTGCCCGAAGCCCTCTTCCTGGCAGATCTCTGTGAAGTTCTGCAGGAACTCTTCTCGTTGGTCTCTGGATAGCAGCATGAGGACACACGCAATACCACAGTCCCAGCTGTACCGTTGTTGGAAATGATGAACCCGATGCTCAACATACTCAGGCATTCCAGTCTTCTCTGATTAAATAATGACAAATCGTTTGTATCTTTACGAATACAATGCTTAAATAAGCACTATAAAATTACTTATGTACCTAGTACATACATATCTTCAGGCTGTATCCCTAAAGGGGTAAGCAGAGAGGATGCAGCGCCAAGCGTCGCGGTCCTTACATACTTATTTCGCTTCCTCAAATATCATCATTCTACTCACACATTTTCACCTAGGTATGCAAGTGCATTTTACATTTTCGTTGGCTAACACTCTGACTATTTGATCTTCATAAGTCAGCCTTGGTATTCCTTGGCCTCTTTTACCACTCACTTTCGCTCTGTAGTTTTGCTTCGTCAGTCTTTCATCACTCATTCTCTAGTCTTGCCATAAATATTGTTACAAAGAAAAAATTGTTTTTTTCTGTTACATAAAACGTTTATTACTGCAGTGTGTGTTAGTTTATACATTAATTTGATAGCATCTTGATAGCATTTTAAAAATATGCTCATTCAAAGTGATCTCCATTGGCCTTAGTACAGTTCTTTAAAAGTTGTGGCCAGTTATGGGTTGAAACATGTACTTTCCTATCCAGGGGAAAATTAGCCACTGCCAATCTTGTGTAATGTTTTAGGGACTCTAAGGACCATTCTTGGATATGGGACATGGTGTTGTTAAGAGGCTTAACTTCCTTCTGAAGAATCGTATCTTGATATACCTGGACCAATGTTTTGATACCTTTTTCACAAAATTATGGTTAGCTACTCCTTGATAGCTAACACTCCACCAAATCATCACTGAAGTCGAATAATGTCCACGTTGTACCCTACTGACTAATTGAGAAGCTTCTCCAGAGCTACGAGCATAAACTTAGTCATTCTGCTTATAAAAATGTTGCTCGATTGTAAAAAACTTCTCAATAGTAAATTTTTTTTTTCTGTGACCGCCCTTTGCGTACCGCCTAAGATGTTTTGATTTTATCACCCTATTCATTTTTTAATTATCGGTTAAATAATTACTAGTGCGTCTTTTATAAGCTACAAGTCCTAAGTCATCTTTTAAAATACGCGACATGGTTCTGGGTGCTATAATCATTTCCCTAGATAAAATCTTTTGCTTTCGGACAGGATTTCTTCGGATTCTTTACTTCACTGCTTTGATCACCTTTGTAGTACGAATACTACGTAGACGGCCAGATCTTTTTCTGTCACAAACAGAGGATGTTTCATTATACCTATCAATAGCCCGGTACATAAACATTCGACTATTATCAAGCAGATGAAGAGTTTCAAAAATTGCATTTGGCTCTATAACTACTTTGTGTAATGCTATCACAGCAATTCGGTTCTCTTTATCACCCCCCTCTAGTTTAATAGCACAAGAATATTAAACAAAGATTGGCGCGAAAACGAGAAAACACTATGAATATTCATATGAGAATGACAGGTTGCAAATTCAAATGTAATATTACTGTTTTTATTTACTTTAACAGTATTTATGGCCAGACTGTGTTGTGCATATACGTAGGCAGCGTCAAAATTTTTCGGCCTGACATGTTTAAACTTGTTTCTGCATGACTTATTGTTTGTTTATACTCCCAGAAAGCATAAGGTCTCCCGTAACTATTGATGCAGTTGTTGAATTCATACGCATTTATTTTATTTGTTTTACGAGTGAAAACACAAAACCAATCTTATCTAAAATTGAATATTGTGTACTTAATCAAAAAATTTTTAACAAAAGCAGAAACAACTTCGCGAAGACTTAAGATCAGATTGGATACTATTATTTATTTCGTAACCTGAAAAAACTACTGTGTGGCCGTCGTTTTGGTACCGATGATGAGTTGAAAGCTACAGTTACAGATCATTTCGATTTAAAGGATTATTATTATATAGGGATAGAGATGCTTATTCCATGTTATAATGAAGATATTGAAATACAGGTGATTACACACAGGTCCCAGAGCTTTTGGCGCTCCCTACATATACCTATTAAACATATATTGCTATAAAAGTCCACAAATTATTGTTACCACTTTATTAAAATATAATTACATTATAACAAAAACACAAAGCATCCAGTACTCATACTTAACCCAGTATTTCAGAATAAAAAGCCTTATTATTATTAACATGAAAAAATAAATTGATAATAAAATAACTATCTGACAAAACAATTAAAAAATATAAAATAATAATTTGTACGTAATTAAAATACAATCCCAAACATAACTTATTATTCAATTTCTGCCCTCATCCTGATAAATACAATGAATTTTAGTGTAAAACTAGTAATTTAAATGTTTACATTGTTATAAAGCATCTGCTTTATTTAAGTGGAAACTATTAAATGCCTATCTGTTAACCATTTATATATTTTTCGTTATGAATTAATAAATACATCTCACATAGGTTCATATCTTCACTCTATATGCTGCATATTGAAGTAGACAGAACAATAAAATCACATCTTAATCAGAGATGTGCAAAATAGTTTAATAAAAGTATTTAAATACAAAATACAAAATAGTTATTTTCAAAATATTTTCTTCAAATAAATGACTTATTTCACTGATTTTAAATCTAACTTTGTTCAAAGAGTTCATCTTTCATGTTCCGTCTATGCGGCCTCATAACCATTTCAACAAACGAAAATAGACCTGGAAGTGTTTCCAGGTCTATTGTAGTATTGGCATTATTGGCATTGGCATTGGCACAGAAACAGTTTGACTTGCAATGTTGGCATTATTGTTGGCAACATTTAGGATGGGTTTAATTAAAGTAATTATGAATTTAAGAATGAAAAATACGAAATACGAATTAAAGAAATTAACAAAACCATTTTTCATTTTACAAATACTAAATATATATGTAGATTATTTCAAATAAAATACAAAATGCATTCTGAAAAAAAGTGTAGCGGTTGCGCGACAAGTTTGCAATGTGCAGACGCAGCATTTTCGTCTGTAAGGTGCAACGGTCACGCAGTCGCCCGGTGTGCCCCACGTCTGTTGTACATACCGTTTGTATTTAAGGAAATATATCGTAATAATTATTCGATGCAAAAGGACTTTTTATTTTCATACTGCAGAATAATTAGTAGGAAACAAATAAAAACTTTAAACTGGTGACCCCGACGACACAAAATTTGTGCAGAGTTAGATATTATTCATCAATATTATTAGAACGATTTTTTGTAAAATTAAAAGGCAATTCGACTTCAGTGCGGACGGCACCTGCTTATCAAGTTATTTCCATCTACCGACGGCAGTGCGTACAGTGTTAACAGTTTCTGACACTAAAGATCTAGACACGTTGGCAGTCATGGCGGATAAAATTGCTGAAAATATGCGACCAGCATATATTAACGAGGTTAGTAACCAGACCTCTTTTTCTACCCCAAATATGTTCAAAGATATGCTAAACGAAATAGCGAAAATTAATGTGCGGCTGAACGAGATAGAGCGAGCTAGACCACAAACAAGATTTGCAGGCAGTAACAGGGACCGATTCCGTTCCCGTTCTAAATCAAGGGGACGAGGAAGACGACCGGGGGATCCGAACTGTCTATGTTTTTACCATTTCCGGTATGGGGACAAAGCGGTTAAGTGTGTACAGCCATGCAATTGGCAGAAGAACCAGGAAAACTAAGAGAGGAGCAGCTACATACGGTGGGGTGCTGCAACAGTTTAACCAACCACCGTCTTACAGTGCGCGATCGACAGACGAACTTAACTTTTCTGATAGATACTGGCGCAAATATATCAGTGCTTCCGCGTAATAGTGTTAAGATAAATAGTAGTGATAGTGTGAGCAAATATGTATTGTACGCCGCGAATGGGTCAGAAATTAAAACTTACGGAGAAAAGACTCTTATGTTAGATCTTAATTTAAGAAGAAATTTTCGATGGAGTTTTGTCATATGCGACGTAAAGCAACCTATTTTGGGAGCAGATTTTTTAAAATATTTCAAGCTAATAGTCGATCTTGATGACAAAATTCTAATCGACAAAATTACTAATTTAAAAGTTACTGGTACTATTGTCGATTATAATGAGCAGTGTATTAAGACGATTAATGATCATGACCCATACCACGAATTATTAAAAGATTTTCCAGATATTACAAAGCTGGTTAATTTCAAGGACGTTACACGTCACCGCGTTTACCACTATATAGAGACAACGGGACCGCCGGTGCACGCGCGAGTGAGACCTCTTCCTCCTGATCGGTACATGAAGGTAAGAGATGAATTTAAGATTATGCAGGAATTGGGTATATGTCGGCCTTCGAAGAGTACGTGGGCTAGTCCTCTCCATGTAGTACCGAAGAAGGACGGCGGTATTCGTCCATGCGGTGACTATAGAGCATTAAACGCCATCACGAAGCCTGACCGATATCCTATTCCGCGATTACAGGATTTCACTTACTTAATAGCTAGTAAAAGTATTTTTTCGAGAATTGACTTAAATAGAGCATATCATAATATATTAGTTTTTCCCGATGACGTAGAGAAGACAGCGATATGTACGCCGTTTGGTTTATATGAATTTGAGCGTATGACGTTCGGCTTGCGTAACGCAGCCCAAACGTTCCAACGTTTTATGAATAACACAGTACTACAAGGGTTAGATTTTTTATTCTCGTACATCGATGACGTCATAGTCGTAAGTAATTCGGATCAAGAGCATAAGGACCATTTAAAGACAGTTTTTAAGCGTTTTGATCAATTCGGAATTACGATCAATTTAAGTAAATGTTGTTTCGGTCAGAACAAGGTAGAGTTTTTAGGGTACGAAGTGTCTACTGCTGGTATTAGACCGCTAGAGGCAAAGGCTAAAGCTATCGTAGATTTTCCGAAGCCGAAAACGATCGAGCAACTTAGAAGATTTTTAGGAATGCTTAATTTTTATAGAGCACATTTGCCTCATGCAGCCGAATATCAGGCGGAATTAAATAAATATTTACACAACGCGAAGAAAAGGGACAAAACAGAAATTCAATGGTCAAGTAGTGCGTCTGACGCATTTGTTAAGTGCAAAGAAAGTCTGCAAAACGCTGTCACCTTATCTCATCCGTTAAGTGATGTTCCTATAGCACTCATGACGGATGCTTCAAATACAGGTGTAGGCGCAGTTTTACAGCAACAGGTAGAAGGAATTTGGAAACCTTTAGGATATTTTTCCAAGCAGCTATCAGAAACACAACGCAATTACAGTGCTTTTGATAGAGAATTATTAGCAATTTATTTAGCCATAAAACATTTTCAAAATTTGATTGAAGGTAGACAACTGATAATTTTTACAGACCACAAACCTATTACTTTTGCTTTTAAAAACATAGGCAAAAACAATGAAAGTCCCAGGCGTATCAGACACCTAATGTTTGTAAGCGAATTCTCAACGGATATACGTCATGTGAGTGGCAACGATAATGTTGTCGCCGACTCTTTTTCTAGAATTGAAACAGTATATTGTCCGACTACTGTTGATTACTCGGAATTAGCCGAGCAGCAAAGTGTCGATGAATACCTGTTGTCAGCAAGTAATAATATATCAAACAATGTGCAACTTAAGAAAATTTCTGTACCTATGTGTGACAAACCAATTTATTGCGAAACGTCTACCGAGAATTTGAGGCCGTATTTACCAGTAAAATTTAGAAAATCAGCTTTTAACACCATTCACAATATGAGTCATCCAGGAATAAGAACTAGTAGGAAATTAGTTAAATCAAAGTTTTTCTGGCCAGGTATGAACAAAGATGTAGGAATATGGGCTCAGTCTTGCATTCAATGCCAACGAGCGAAAGTACAGCGTCACACAGTATCGGACTTAGGAAAATACCCGGAATGTAAGCGTTTTGAGCATATTCACACAGATATCGTTGGACCATTACCTACTACGCAGGAAGGCTATCGATATCTAGTAACAATTATAGATAGAAGTACAGGGTGGCCGGAAGCAATACCGGTTACAGATATATCAGCTAGAACGATCGCGAAGGTTATATATGAATCATGGATCACTAGATTTGGATGTCCTATTAAACTTACGAGTGACCAGGGCAGACAGTTCGAAAGTGATATTTTTAGACAGTTAATGATATATTTAGGAATAGGTAAATTACGTACGACTCCTTACCATCCGCAGGCGAACGGTATGGTAGAAAGATGGCACAGGTCATTAAAAGCAGCGCTTAAGGCTAGGCTAGATTCGAAAAGCTGGATAGATGAGTTACCAACTGTATTATTCGGGCTCAGAGCTGCACCCAGAAACGACAGTGGTGTGAGCACTGCGCAGCTAACTTACGGGCAAACATTAAGACTGCCAGGAGAATTTTACGAAAATACAAAAAAGAATTTTATAATTCGTATGAGTACGTGCAGCATTTGAGAGATGTAATTTATAATCTTAAGCCCAAACCAGTCGAGCAGCGGAACCCCAAGAACATCTTCGTACACCCTGAATTAAAGGTATGTTCGCATGTTTTTGTTAGGAACGACATGATGAAAAGATCCTTACAGCCACCATACGATGGGCCTTATAAAGTAATCGAGAGAAAAGGTAAGGTATATACTATTAGATTGCCAGATAGGAACATAAATATATCTATCGATCGTCTTAAACCAGCGTTTATAATCAACGAAGGTACAGAATTAAAAACTTATGAAAATTATAGTGAGTCGGATTCTGATAAAATCGCCTCGCAAAACGCTACAAGCGACGCATCGCTTGTGCCGTATGTGCGCTCCACACGCAGCGGACGCGTCATAAAGAGGCCAGTGCGATTTCAGCAGGATTGCTAAGTAATGTTACAAGTACCTATGTAAACAACTTTATTGCGAAATAACTACATTGCGAAGTTAGATTATTAATTTTATTTAGTCAATTGAGCACTTTTAAACTATATTATAAAACAAAAGACATATAAAGCGTTAGGTATATATATTCTTTTTATTACGTGTTCTGTATGCACGGGTATTGGTACTACATACACAGTTACTAAACTATAATAAATATGGGTAAAGGTTACAGTAAAGAAGAAGTCGTAATTGCCCAGACAGGATCAAATCTATCGGGAATAGAAGCTCAGCTGAGTCAATTTTCAATTATTATGGGCGCAGTTTCGGCAATAGCAGCGATGGTGTGCATATACTGTTTGTATAAGCGGTGTCAAAGTAACACGAGGAAATGGTTATTTAGGAAGTTTCTGACAGCAGCCTCATGTGCGCAACAAACAGCGCAGGCGGCGATGTCGGTACCGCCATCAAAAGTTGTAATTTCGTAACTTTATTGTGCCGTATAGTAAGAGTAGAGTGTAGTTTTAGAGTTCCGTGTCGTGATTGTCATTATAAACCATTATTATTATAATCTATTTTTTTCGTCTTATTTAAATAATTGTTTAGGTTATAATTTTAGTTTTAAAGTGCAAAAACATATTAATTTTAATTTTAATCACGCAAGTATTGTTACATTAAATGATAAGATGATAAATTAAAAGACATGGTATTATTATGGTTTTTGAACGGTTTTTTTTCAAATACATTTTTTTATTGTTAATTATGTAGTAACGAATTTTAACGTATAAATATTTTTATATACTTTGTTGATATTAGGTATCTTAAATATTGTTGATAAAGAAAATGTATACAATGTTTAATTAGTATAGTTTATTATCATTTATATATTTAAAAAAAAGGGGGAGGAATGATGTAGCGGTTGCGCGACAAGTTTGCAATGTGCAGACGCAGCATTTTCGTCTGTAAGGTGCAACGGACACGCAGTCGCCCGGTGTGCCCCACGTCTGTTGTACATACCGTTTGTATTTAAGGAAATATATCGTAATAATTATTCGGTGCAAAAGGACTTTTTATTTTCATACTGCAGAATAATTAGTAGGAAACAAATAAAAACTTTAAAAAAAGTATTACAATACAAAATAAAAATAGGTATTTTGTATTTGCATTTGAAATAGATGTATTTCAAATAAATCACATCTCTGATCTTAATGCCATTTTTAACAATAATATTACAGAAACCAGATAGCATATACTAGATTTTGATATATTACTGTTAGTCTGCTGTTTTTAAATTACTTAGAAAATAAGCTGTAAGTATTCCTTGGTTGATTTTTATGAGCGACACAGTAAGAGAAGTAGCTGACACATCTTATATTTTTAATCTCATGCAAAAAATTAACTTCAATATACAAATTTTTTAATTTTTTATTAATAACAAAAAAGTACATACATATGTTAATATTTACAAACTTAAAACTACACATTATCTTAAATAATATGCAAATTAAAACCCTCGAACCAAGAGTCATAATGAGTTAGGTACAGTAAGTATAGCAATCTTGCAGTGTAAATGTAACTAGTGTCCACTCATAACTGACTTGACATACAAACATTGCAGTACTTACACTGAAATAATTATAAAACTATGTTATCCATTTTTATTCTTGGTCCTTCCTCCACCTCTAAATATTTAATGGAATGTGAAGCGAATCGATTTTTCATTTTTGAAAAATGAAATACTTTTTATTATATAGGTACATAGGTACTTACCTTCTGAAGTCATTTTTCAAGTACTGCTTGGCTATCTATACAGATATTTAAAGTAAAAATAATTATTTAAATATTAATATTTGAGCAGTGAACATCCGGAACACCCCCTTAAAATTCCCAGAAAAACGATTATAAATAGATAAAGTGACAGGCTTTATTGACATATTTTAAAAACGTTCCGTTTGATAAATATTAGTTTTGCATGGAAAACATCTTAAATCATATTCAATGTAAATGTAATATTTTTATCTATTGACCGACATACTTAGTTATAATTTTATCAGGGATGACTTAAATGAGATAAAAGTACCTATATATGTTTACCTATGTAAATGTTTTAAATTTTAACCCATGTTTTTAACTTATAACTATGAAATGTCACAGTGTTAAGGAACGTTGTATTACTTTTTTTTTTTCTTTCTTTATGGCATGGCGCACAGTTTAGCACGTTTGCCAATGTCACGTATTAATAAGTAGAATCACTCATGACTTTTTGGCGGGAACGGGAGAAGTGAGGTTGTCATTTTATTTAAATTTTCTATTTTTTACATTTTTAAGAGTTTTAAAGTACAACAGTGATAGTATATTGTGTTTTAAAATTCTGTATAAGTGACAAGAATGGAGGAGATCTAAATAAACGTGTAGCTGAAGTTTTCGCGCTCTTCCAAGAAGTCCTTTATAACTTCAGTAAAGCCTACTATCACTTTACTGGAGGAGTTTTACGATAAGAAAGAACTAATTTACTTGTGATTCTACATGGATTCTGTGTCTGTATACTAGTTTGTGTTAATGCATGACATTGGCAAATGCGTTAATCATCTATTGAATTGTTTTCTCGCTTTACTTGACGTTGGCAATGTACTCACGTACGGTGCCATTTAAAAATAAAAAAAAGTAGAATCACATGTAAATTAGTTTATTGTTATCGTAAAACTTCTCCAGTAAAGTGATAGTAGGCTTTACTGGTTATAAAGGACTTCTTTGTCTTCCATTCTTTTTACTTATACAGAACTTTAAAACACAATAAACTATAACTTTTGTACTAATGTAAAAAGTAGAAAATCTAAACAAAATGTCAACCTCACATCCTGTTCCCGCCAAAAAGTCCTTGTATACTTCTCTTCTATGCACAGACTAAGAAAAAGAAGCTTCTATGTTACCCATATGAAAACGTGAACGTAATAAGTTTCGGGTCTTTGTTTTCGGGTAATACGGTAAGCAGGATTTTCATTGTCGATTTATATGACCATTTTGGCTTTACTTTATATCAGCTTATTCTATGTAATGGGTCTAGTACACGCTGGGTCAAAGTGCAGATTAGCGTGTAAACAACAATTGGCGTAGTTTTAGCTATTTGGATCAAAGCCATAAGACTGGTTTGGATTTTTCATCAAAAGATTTTGGCGCCAATACACCGATAGTGTTTACACATTGAATGTGTAAACACATCACATTTGATGATGATTTAATTTAATGAACTGCGGTTTCCATTCAGTGCGTCGCTCGCGTTGCTGGCGACGGTTGTCATTTTGTTGATTGAAACTGAAGTAATGACTTGGACCCAAGACGTGATATTTAAATTCATTGAATTTTAACATAACGTGTACATTATATTATGGAATTCTGCACAACATGTACGTCATGAAATAAAATTGAACAAAAATATCTGTTGATTTTAAGATGCTAATGTAAGATGTTATTAAATTCAATAAATTTTTCAATCTATGTTGACCTGGCATGAGGAAATCTTTTCTAGATTCTTCGTAGTTAAAATCTACTACAGAATAAAATAACTACGATATAAAATAAGTACTCAAGAATTTAAAATTTTCATTATTTAGAAATCGCACTAATATATGAATGTAATTATAATTGTGTTATATTATTTATCCGATTCCTAAGTATAATTGTAAACAATAACAGAAAGTAGTGCGTAAATAAATTGTTGCTGTAGGGGTCTTTCCACTCCCATTACACTATTATGGCTGATACCAAATAAACAATCGACCAGCGTGTATAGTTCCGATATTCGGCCATGTTACACTACCAGTGACTGGTTCAACGTGTATGATGTTAAATATTCACAGACAAACTGGCTTGTTTTAGTTATTTCCTTTTTTGAACGTACGAGACAGTGTTCAAAATCGTTATCATTTTTATATGTTTATTATTGTACACATATCATGTAAATTAGGGTAATTTGAACATTTTAATCAAATTTTATGTCATTAAATAACTTTAAAATTTCTGTCTGTGAATATTTACGGATTTTGTTCCTATTGTTACGGTTGGACCTTATGCGTAAGGAAATAAGGTCGATTTTTAATGGAGCTCGAAACGTAACTGTTAGTGCTTATATCTCGAGACCTAGGCTTTATCGAGTTATGACCTAAAAACGCATTGCTAGGTTTAAGGCCTACTATCGAATGGTATAAGTAAAATTAAGAAAGAAGAATCAAGTTGCACCTCGAATATTCCCGAGCGATGACGTGTCATGTACCTATGACTCATGCAAACAGGCGGCGTCGAGAACAATGTCGAATTACCGTTAACGAACGTAATTAGCTAGAAAGTTCCACCCTCTTTTTATCCGACTATAAATAGAGCTCCGTGTCCGCCGCCGAGTCAGTGTTTCTCAACTATCGTTCGAAGCGACATATCGAGGCGACATCAAGGCGAATTACGAAGACCACTACGACGACTACTGCGACGACCTTGGATAGTAGAACTTTGCGATTCGGGAACGTTGTTATTGAGTGAAGCGTGTACGAAAACTAGGGACCGCCGTAATTAAGTTCGCGTGTTCTTGACATCTACTGGTACGAAGGAAAATAAAATATTTGCGCCCTTAACCGGCATCTTATTACCCTCAGCTCGTAACACTATTTATGATTAAAAATCAAGTGCTCTCTTCGTTAAACTTCACTCACAGTCAAACCTGTTTTTGTATATTGTATAGACTCAGGTTTACTTTGAGGATATTGCAGAGATCAGACTCTATCAGCTTCGGTGCTTCGATCAGATTGGTGGCGGTGGTGGTCGGTGATGGTTAGATGGAAAATAGCTAAAGATTTTAGAAAACCTGTTTTTTTACTTCTGTATTCTTATTTTTACTTCCTCTGTGTCTTTATGTATTATACAATCCACTACAAACTTTACTTATAGTTTATGGTTTTACTATGTCTATGCGAATCAATTTATTTCAAGAGTATATTTTTGAGTAAATAATTGAAATATACGGCAATTTCATGAAGTTTTATTCAGAAACATAGTTACGGATTACGGTTGCGTAATTCCTATTGCACGACACAACACTGGTTGGTACATGGTGACATGTCGGCTATTTGGCATTGACAACTGACAATCAGCTGTTTTAGGGGTGTCACAAATCTGTGGCTGTCACGGTGCTGCCGCTGTCATACTGTTTATTACTATGGCGCTAAGAAATGCAATTTTTGAATTAGTAAAAGGTTCCCGTGGACTGCATAGAGTGCGTTGTTTTTCTACTCAAACGGCTTCTAAAGAGGAGAGCCATGAAATACCTAAGCAGACCCATTTTGGGTTTGAAACAGTTGATGAACAAGAGAAGTGGAAAAAAGGTTATGATCTTTAATTTATACCGTGAAAATTCACATTTATAACCATAATTATTTCGCTATGTCATAGCTTTTATAGCTTACATTGTCATATGACTGCACGGACGTATTTAAAAAGGGAATTTAGAGGGTCCAGACTTCTTAGCCTACGTTAATATTTGACGAATATCTTTACCCTGTGTATGATCTATGCCACAAAATAGTAGTCGCATGGACTTTTATGTAATTATAATAATAATCTGTATCTCAGTAGTCAGTGATATATCCTAAATTATACTTATGACATGGAGCACACAACCTATAGACGAAATATCCGATCATCTTATTCAGCACTGCTCAGTTCATTAACACTAAAAAATATCAACTCTTGCTCGTATTAAGCAATACATAGCCAATACTGGACCTGTGTGTACATCTCTGTATACTCAGACAGATATTTAAATATTTATGTAATGGCTTATTGCTCTATTTGGTGGTGGGGCAAAAATAGCAAAAAATCAAACTATAAAACAGAATGCAGAAACTGTAACAATGTTCAGATGTAAATTGTTTTCATACAAAATAAATGACATTGCCACTCTATAGGTTCAGTGCTCCAAGGCATATGCCAAAGAATATTTTTTAAAAATCCAATCGATTGACTTTATTGGCATTTAGAACTGCCTTTTACAATATTAAGTAACAGACAGAAACTAGTTTACCTTTGTGAAATATCGGACACACCCCATGTGAAAGCTATCGCTACGTCCATGTATGACTGGTTTGTTGGTAGTGGTTAGTATTCACATACGTTTTTCAAGCGAAGATTCTGACATTAAATATTGATGTTTAAGGTCAATTTATCGAATTATCTTCTCTATTCGATTGTTACTTGTCTTAGTTTGCTGTGGCATTTCATTTGGAATACTAGTAATTACTGTAGCTTCACACAACTACTGCAATCATTGTTTGTATTATAACCTTATTAACGAAAGAATACAATTTAACAATCTAAAACTATTTGTATTTATCAATATTTTGGTTAATCGGTTGTTTAAAATTTTAGTTGGGGTTCCTGTTAAAATAGTTTGCGTCTTCAGTTTGCCCTATGGCAAAAGTATCTTCCTGTAATCTTGTAATCCTGTAAAGCTGATTTCAGTCAATTCTTACATTGTATTATTAGTACTTTACTAGAGAACAAACCTTATGAAACGGGTACAGAAGTGAGTCTAAACATTTACTGTTCTCACCTTACTTTCGTAAATTACAATTAAGCTAAGATTTACATTAGCTATGGTTTACGTATTTTAAAACTTTTTATCTAAGTATTTTAATCTTTTTATCTAAGGAGGCAAAACTATGTTCATATTATAGCTTTTTTCGTATTAATCAGATTCTAATCGTTAATACATCTTTGAAAACATAATGTATTCTACAAAAAATTTAGATCCATTTCAAAAGAAAGGCATTGTTAATGGTAGGGAAACTCGTGGTCCTGGTAAACTATTTATTCTTTTTAAATCCCAAAAGTCAAGTAGGTCATTTTTGGGCAACTGTGTTCGCTTTTATAATAAAATTCCTCAAGGATTTACTCAATTCATGGAAAACAGATTTAAACTTATTATTAAACGCACAGTGGTTAGAAAAGTATACTACAAAATTAGTGTTTTCTGAGAATTATCCTCTCTGACCGTGCATATTAACTGGCTTTAAGAATATTGTTTTTTAAATAGCTATTGTAGAATAATATTGAAAAAATGATACCTGACTGAATTTCTTGTCAGTTCTTGTGTCCAGGTTCTCTTCGAACCTAACTAAAGTAGATTTGATGTTCAAAAATACCTTGCGATTGGGTTTACTTGAATAAATTGATTTGACTTTGATTTTTTAATCAAGTTCACTTTATGAAATCTTTTTTACCCAAAAACGACTTCCGGCAGTTAGGTATATAAGGCATTTTAGTGTTAGGTTTTTTAGCTATTTAAAAGTCTTCTATCAAAATTAGGAATCCTTAATGTGTCAAAATGTATAAACCCGTACTTGATCACTCCCCCAATTCGTTTTATATTTGAGATTACTTTTTTGTAAGGTAGGTTGTAGTTTTTTTTGCTTGTAGGTAGGCTAAATACTTCCTTTTCTGTTTTGTAAAATTCTGTAATTTGTAAAGAAAAACAAAACCCTTATAAAATCAGTCCATTAGTCTGTCATGTGTTGTTCATCTGTCTGTTACAATCGAATTTCCCAGACACTGCGATGTACGAATATGGAATATGGCATAGTACATATAGTATACATACACATATCCTTATGCTGTATCCCTGTATGGCATAGTGATATTGTTAATCCACATAATTATGTTGCACCAGTCGACATTTTAATATTTACTTAGGAGCAGTAAAGAAGGAGAAAAATGAGTATTTGAACTCAAACTGATCATTTCTCCCCTTATCTCCGAATACATTGGACCTAGATTAAGTTTCAGAGAATATAAAGTTTTGCCTAAAAACCCACAGAAATAATGAGTCTTATGTTTTATAGATCTATAAAAATAAAGTTTAGTTACCATTGGTGCGTTATACAATGCTGGTTTTAAGAAGTTTTGATTTCTCAGTTTAAATAAGTAGACTGTATTTGGCGGTGGACTTAAAAACCATAGGTGTTAAATAATATACAATGCTTATCTGTGAGCATTCTTCACACAGGCCAAATTCATTTATATTTTTCAAACGTGTTGATCGGACATGTGTTTCGATCAATTATGTACCCAGCCGGTTTGGTGCTGGGCAGTTGACTTAGGCTAATTTCTGAAATTTTCCAAAGATGCTTTCCTGCGAAGTGAATGACGTGTTGATCTATAAGTTTGAAACATTGTACGGAAGATGGCTGAAAATGTATGCGAACTGACCATTTGAGAAAATTATTTAATTGCAGTGCACAAAGTATTTGAAACAGTGGCAGATAAGTATGATATTATGAACGATGCTATGTCGCTGGGGATTCATCGGATTTGGAAGGACATATTCATGCAGAGGTTGGCGCCAACACGTGGCACCAAGCTCCTTGATGTGGCTGGAGGCACTGGTATGAAATTTCTATCAAAAACAAATCTGATAGTTGGTGTAATGTAGGGGCTCGCCAAGAAAAGATTTTTGAAAATTTTAAGGGAGTTTAGAGGTTAAATTTTACATAAACTTTTTATGATGCGGCTGCGAAATTGAGTACAAATATTGGTTATTAAAGATAATGAGACACTGCTTTGTAAAATTCCATTCACAGAATTTAGGTTGAACTTTGTATTAAGCTGTTTGTTTGTTACGGTTTCACGGCTAAACCGTTGCACCGATTTTGATAAATTTTAGGGTGGAGATAGATTAAGCCCTGGGTAAGGACATAGGTTACTTTGTTTAATTCCACGCGAACGAAGTCGCAGACAACAGCTAGTTCTCCAGACAATAATAATTGTGTTTATATAAACGTTTAAACTCGCGTTGCATTATTAAATTATATCTAAAAAGACGGGAAATTAACGCGATTACCTTTTATTTTCGCTTGACGTTTCGGCCGAGTTGCATCGGCCGTCGTCTCAAGTAAACTTCACAGCAGCAGCAAGCATCACTCCGTGTCCGAGGCAGATTTTATTTCATCTACCCCCGATATTTGTAAATTATTATTAGGGTTCCTACACACAACACTCACGATGTCCACTCACTTAACCGGATGTGAAAAACGAGGTTTTGTCATTTGAATCACAGGATTCCACGCTGTTGATAAATTGTATCAGTTTTCCCGATTGAAATTTTTGTGTCTCTTGATTTCAATTGCTTCACGCACGACTCGAAACGTCAAGCGAAAATAAAAGGTAATCGCGTTAATTTCCCACGTTTTTAGATATTTAATAATTGTGTGATCTCAAACTAAGTACTGGACTCGTATCCACACATCGAATAAGATGCAGACTCTAATATTATGTGAAAAAATTCATTTAATATATTGGTGATATGAGGTAGGTAGATGTTTTCTATCAAGCCAACGAGCCAGCCAAAATATCAATATTAAATTAAGTTATCTTTGTTTTCAGGTGACATTTCATTTAGGTACATCAATTATCTCAAAAATCTAGGCCCAGTGCCAGTGGGAAAAGAAAGCAGTGTCACTGTGTGTGACATCAACCAGGCTATGCTTGATGTGGGAAGAGTAAGGGCAGAAAGGTAATTTTCTTTTTTTTTAATAAATAAAAGTACAGTAGTAACGTAGAAAATAATATCCTTCTTCATCGATAAATTATATGTTACACTAGACTA
Organism: Zeuzera pyrina; assembly: GCA_907165235.1. NCBI lineage: Eukaryota > Metazoa > Arthropoda > Insecta > Lepidoptera > Cossidae > Zeuzera > Zeuzera pyrina. The sequence goes on along the minus strand of OU015635.1, from coordinate 21,609,542 downwards.
GTCTAGCGATAATCGCGCCATGCGCTTATTAGAGCGTAACGCGCGAACTGTCGCTTCGCCGTAAGTAAAAGCGAGACTCCGTCAATCATACGTCGTCGTCGTCAGTCCGAACGGGCAAGTTCAATGAACGTGTTGTTTTAAAAAATACATAATTACGTTACAAGGTAATATAAACTTTTTCTACAGCATTTATTACATTTGTAAAGAAAATGCACGACATGTTTTTTTCACAATTTCACCAACTCGAATGTTAAGATTTTTTCGATGTCATACAATAATTTTATCTAGATGTGAAACTGAATCGATTTATGGAATAAAAACAATTTAAAATATTTGCTATTTCTGGGAAAAGTTTACGCTTGACAAAACATGTTTTATTTAATTTATTTTATTTAATTATTTATGTACTGTTAAATAGGAAATGTAACGGGAGCACTGATCACTATGAACACACTATCAATTCTTCATCACAAGTATTATGTACTTGACTATTCGATGGCTTCTCAACAACTGAACTCTTACAAGACCAAAATCAGACTTTTATACAGCCCCACTCCACGCAGGAAATCCATTCTACCCTCGTTCTTCTTACTAAAATCTTACAAAATATCACACGTGGGTAATTTATGTGATTAAAATTAATGTGAAACTAACAGTACATACACACACATGTTTAAGAAATACATGAAATGAAATTTATATACAAAGGTACTGCTTATTTCATAATAAAATTCACAGTTTCACTTAGGATTGAAAAATAAGGGTGTCTTTATGAGTGGCAGTGCTCTAAGTCTTATAGTTCAAAATTACCCAATACTGTCCCATTTAAAAGAATGACTCGGTACATACATAATACAGTATTGTTTAAGGGACAAAACTGACTGTTCACAACATATTATCCTAGTGTGAGAGTCAATACCTTTCTATCAATCAATGTCGTAAGTATTTAAAATAAATCGTATGTTTTGTAGGCAAGGTTATACTAGAGACTCAAGCGGTGTGGATATTAAATGGTTGTGTGGCGACGCCGAGAGCTTGCCAGTGCCTGACGACAGCTACACGGCGTATACCATAGCGTTCGGGATCAGGAACTGTACGCATGTTGATAAGGTATAACTTCCAGCCATAGACATACATGCACGACTAGATGTAACCACAGATTTACCTATAATAGATATCGTCTTTCTTTCACACATCACGAATTGTTACACTGAAATATATGGCGTAAGCCTGTAATAGAAAAAGATAAATAAAATTGAAGTGTCTATCTGTGATTTCGAAATCAAGGTTTTCTCCTAAGCTTATAATTATGATGTATTTACGTAACCAAAACACAAAAACATGCTTTTATTTGTCTATTAGTCCGGGCTAATCTCTCGAAACGGCTGAACCGATTTTGACGAGATTTGCATTGGCAGGTTTTGGCAGAGTACTTTTCAGACAAATCAGTTACTTTTTATACCAGATAAATAATTAAGTATATCAATATAATTATATAATTTATCCTGTATTATTGTATTTGGTTGACAGGTCCTCGAGGAAGCCTACCGTGTATTGACGCCAGGAGGTCGATTCATGTGTTTAGAGTTCAGTCAGTTGCCTAACGACGCGCTGCAATGGTTAGTTGTAAATGCGTTTTCTAAGTGTTTCCCAGTTTTTCGTGTAGTACCAATAAAAAAATAATATACAAGGTTATTTCGAAAGGATGAGTAAATACGGAAGGGTATAAAACTACTCATGACAGCGGAAAACTTGCGTTCTATAACTTCGCCAAAAGTCAACAGTTCTAGTGTAAAACCTCTAAAGTTTAAACAAAAATAAAGGTGAGGCAACCCTAATATCAGCGTTTTCCTGTCACTAGCGAACATTTGGAATATAGGGCATAATGATAGGGTTGTACATTTGTTTCCATTAAACGAATGTTTTTTTTTTGTATGGAAAACAAAATAAACATATCCCGTAATTATTACATCTGCAATATAACTGTCAAAGGTGACATGTTGGGACCGCGGCGGGTTTAGGCCCCCTCTCACAATAACATTGTATATACGGATGAATTAAGAACTTCTCTTTTTTTGAAGTTGTTAAAAAACATGAATTACTTTGGCGGCACCAGAGACGCAGCTATAATATATTAACATGCTGTGTTATATACCGCTATAAATACTGTTTCCTACTACATAGAAATAATATACTCTGGGCCTTAGTAAACGCGCCGTAAACGTGGGTAGTTATGATAGCCTTTTCTCATACTGAAGCTTATGAACGAAGAAAATGGCAGAGACAAAATTTATTCTGAATTTTAATCTCGTAATTTTTATTAGTAACGGCTAGTTTTTTTTTAACTGGGACAGTATGGGGAAAGTCGAATCTATAATCCATAGGAGCTATAGAGGAACTGTCTCATAGGAATCAATCTTAATTTTGAAAACAATTTTTGATGAAGCCCGAGTTATCCATAAAAAATAATAAAATGGCAATTCCTTTCTTCTAATGTGGTTTGACTCAGTTTCATAAGCATTGTTTCATTGTATCGGAACAAAAAAATGTAGACAACAGAAGTTGGTCTAATATGTTTTCATGCAGTAAAACAATGTTTTATCCAATTATAGTTGATTCACTCGGAAACAATTAGTTGGGTAGTTTTCTGGTCGTATTTTTTTTTATATAACAATTTTTATTTTTTAAAACTATAAATTAAGGTAATACCAAATGTCTGTGCGCTCGAAAATACTGGCCTTAAAAATCATTGAATACATTACAGTTACTGTCGCTTCGCCGTAAGTAAGAGCAGGACAGTGTTATTGTGTCGTCGCTCCGAATGAGTACGACTCGTCTTTTATATATATTTTTTGTGTATTTGCAGGATGTACGATCAGTATTCGTTCCAAGTGATCCCAGTGTTGGGACAGTTGATAGCAGGACAATGGAAGCCCTACCAATACCTCGTTGAAAGTATCAGGCAGTTCCCTAACCAGGTATATGATGTCATAATTATCAAGCCATCAGCTTTATTAGACTATGTACTTAAAGTAATGAATGCTTAGAAACCGATTAAGCACGATACTGAAGTGTACTTGGAGCCATAATTGGCTCCATTTGCTAGACAAGCAAATGTTCGCATTTCCCTCAAATAAAATAGATATGCTTACGCACACATGCATAATTTTGTTGGGTTGTTCGTTGTCATTCGTTAAATACTTCTAAGTGTTATTTTACTGGACCAATATCGCTTGCTAGTATGAACAGGGTATTAACTCAAAAAAGTCGATTTTCCAGGAGAGCAATTTTAAGTTTTTATTGTGATACTAGCAAACCCGGCCCGATTCACTGGACGTTAGTTGAAGTTAAAATAAATTAAAGTTTTTATATTTTGATACTGCAAAAAAAAATCTACTGATCCGATCGCTACCAAACTTTACAGGAACACTCGCTAGGTCAATCTGAAGATTCCCTGACAATTTCATCGAAATCGGTCCAACTGTTTCGGAGTCAATAAGGAACATACATACATCGCCTTTTATATATATAGATTGTGATATTCCAGCTTTTCTGTATTAGATCGGTTAACCATACCTATTTTTTTATGAAAGTTACTCCTTTGGTAAGGTTCCAGCCTACTTCATATTTTGGAGAAGATCGTGTTACACGAAATAATAAGATATTGCTGTAGAGAGGTACATAATACTCACTTCTGTATAAAATAATCAACACTTATATGTAACAATTTATCTCAAAAAAGGTATTATTTTAAGATACTGCCGAATTCACAAATATGTGTTATTCAAATGTAACTTACCTTTTGATGAATACAGCATTATTTTAGTTTAATACTTTGTTCAACAAAAACTGACGTTCTGTCGCTACCTACCAATTGACGAGAAAAAGGGGGCAAAACTAAACACGACTATGTAATGAAATAATGAAAGATCTTAAATTTTTAAGTAAAAGTGTAGTAGTATCTCAAAATCACATTTTTTTTTAGTTACTACCCTGTTCATCCAAGCAAGCGATATGGTTTGGAGTCTTAACATTATACCAGTTTTGATAGATATTAAATAAATATATCTTCCGATTTACTTGCTTCATATTTGTATTGCAGTGGTAAGTAGTGCTTTTATTTCCCAACCTACATGTCCAGGTTCGATTCTAAGCTCGAACGCTTTTGATGGCACGTGTGATATCCTATAATTGAGTAATCTTTTTTTAACTTTATCGATGATCACGCCCATAGCTCTCCGCCTCTTCCCTTTCGAATATTCAGTTTGATCTCGATGTAACCAATCAGATGACAGCACACCTCCGTAACACGTTGTTTTCATTATAAAATCTAAGGACCAAGTAACAATGGAGCATTTGCTCTAAAAACATGTCCTAAAGTGCCTTTTTTCGTTGACCGACTAGATTTTTACTAATGTGCATGACTAGGGAAGGTCGTAGTCGTACTACAACGATACACATCTGATCATGACATATCTTTAGTTTCGTGAATACTAAAAACCAAAACACTGAAGATTTAAGAGTATTTTGCAAATAATTATTTCGTGACCGATTCATTAGCTGACGCGAATTACACTGACAGTGCGAGGTTGTCATACTTCCTATAGCTAATTGTTTTACTCATGATTACGCTCAATGAGATAGAAAGAGACAGGAAAATTCGTTTGACACACGGTGGTAAGAGCGGCAACTTATTATGGCTTCTTCCATTTATACTACTTGGTCTGAGATAAAATTACTGTTATCTATGGGTTTAATTACGGACCAAAAATTAAAATGGACGGAGCCGTAATGACTTGCCATCGTGTGTCAAACGAATATTCGTGTCTCTATGTCTTTGAGCGTCACAATAGTAAACAGTTAGCAATAATAAGTATGACAACCTCGCACGGTCGATGTTATTAGTGTCAGCTCATGACCGACTTGACATACAAAACTGAAATAATTATTTGCAAAATAGGCGAAATTTGTGTTTTTTGACTACTAATATTCACAAAAACATATCACGTGTGTCTTGTTGTACTCTGACCCTTTTCTAGTCACGCACTTTAATAACTCTAGAAATTAGGTCCATGAAAAACGGACACGCCCTTGTAACAAAAGCTCATCACTGTGATGTCCAAAGTTAGGATCGCTTTCATCAACGGATTTAAGGATTTGAAATCTCGCTTGCACTAACTGTCCGACTTGAAACTAGTTTTAAGACAGTACGAGGGCTGCTATTTATATATCCGAAACTGACCAGTTACAGAACAATATTAAAAAAGTAATTATAACATTTAAAAATGGAACTCTTTGGCTGAAGAATACAATTTGTTTCATGTAGCTGTCATTTGTTTATCCTTTGTGGCGTCATTTTGAAAATTACGAGTCTTTATCACCATGGATTTAAGTCGTGAAAATTTTCGTGCTATGATTTATTACTTTTTTCGGCGAAGGCTAACTCAAAAACAGTGCACCGATCAACTCAGTTCGACTTTTGGAGACAAAGCACCTTCGAAAACTACTGTGTATCACTGGTTTGGTTTAGTGAGTTTAATCGTGGGCGGTCTGTGCTCACGGACGAAGTTAAAGAAGGTCGCCCTAAATTGGTTGTTGTACCTCAAAATATTGATGCTGTGCGGGAACTAATAATGCAAGACCGTCATGTTACATATCGCGAGATAGATGCGTCTCTGGGCATAAGTATGACGAGTATATATAAAATATTACACGAACATTTAGCTGTAAAAAAATTTGTTCACGTTGGATTCCGCACAACTTGAGAATTGACCAAAAACGGGCTCGTGTCGATTGGTGTGAAAAAATGTTACAAAAGTACAATCAGGGTGCGTCAAAAGCTGTCTATAATATCTACACAGGTGATGAATCTTGGATATATGCGTATGATCCTGAAACTAAACAACAATCAACGGTTTGGGTGTTCGAAGATGAGCCGAACCCAACAAAAGTCATTCGTTCAAAAAGCACTTTGAAGCAAATGGTCGCTTGTTTTTTTGGTATAAATGGACATGTAGCTACAGTGCCACTAGAGGATCGTAAAACGTAGATCGTAAAACGGTTAATTCTGAATGGTACACGACCATTTGTTTGCCAGTAGTCTTTGAAGAAATAAGAAAGAACAACGAATCCTTCTTCATCATGACAATGCTAGCTGCCACACATCGGCCGAAACAACTCGGTATTTGGAAGATCAAAAGATCGAATTAACGGGTCATCCGCCGTACAGCCCCGACTTGGCCCCCAACGACTTCTATTTCTTCCCAACCGTGAAGAATAAATTACGTGGTCAACGTTTTTCGAGCCGTGAAGAGGCTGTTGTTGCGTTCAAAATGCACGTTTTGGAGATACCTCAATCCGAATGGAAAAAGTGCTACGAAAATTGGTTCCAACGCATGCAAAAGTGCATCGATCATCATGGTGAATATTTTGAAAAGCAATAAAACTATAATAAATGCTATATGTTTGTTTCACTTTGTTATTCCGGATACATAAATAGCAGCCCTCGTAATGTCCTTTTTTGTCCAAGTTTCAGTCCAAACCATAATCTTTTAGGGCAAACATTTCTAAAAGTGGCTTGCACCAACTATTAAGTTTGATTTAAGGAACTGACATGTCGAATCCTTAAATCGAGTTTAAATAGTTCGTGCAAGCCACGTTAAGTGTTCCATTTATTTTAGCTGATTGCAAACATATGAGGCCCGTATTCCAGAATGAGTCTCAATTGTGAGATTCTGATTGAGGAGTTGCCGCAGTTGAAGGGATGGACGTGCGATGAATGGCGCTATTTCTTTCCAACTATTCTCAAATAATGATTCGCACATGTGTATCGTTCTGGAATACGGGCTATATTTTTGTGTTGATACATACATACATATCTTTACTATCCTTCCCTCTTGTTTATGTAGATTAGAAGTAGTTATTTGATTGTAATTACTCCAAAAAAAAAACACTCTAAGTAAATGGTGTTATTTGCTGAAGTGACTTTACAATATGCCGATTAATGTATTCAATTAATTTAAAATTTGTTGAAGTTATACTTTTTTGGCGTGTTAGGTGAAAAAGATCAGTTTAATTTGAGCAGACAACTAAAGTTACGTCATCAATGTAACACCCAATGGAGTTAGCAACGAAAGTTGCGTGGGTCGATTTAACACAACATGAAGTTAGCAACAGAGTTTATTTTCTTCAAAAGCAAAGACAAAAGAGACCAGTTTTCAGTTTTATTTCATTTATCAAGCCGCCAGTTTCAATTTTCTATTTAGCCAAAGAAGAATACGACTTCTTCCGAACGTACATACCGTTTTTTTGTGTGTAATTACAGTTATCTATTTCAAGCATAGTCAAATAGATTTTAATTGTGTATTTTTTTTCAGGAAAAATTCAAAGCAATGATTGAAGATGCTGGCTTCAGACAAGTGACATACGAAAACCTGACATTTGGAGTATGTGCCATTCATTCAGGATTTAAAATATAGTTATTAGGTTATGTATAAATAAAACATAGTTATTTAATAGGGAATTTATTAAGTCCATCAAACTGTGTTGGTCTTTGGAATGCAAAACCACCTAACTTACAATTTTCATCCATTAAAAACTATGATATATTTCGTCGGCCGACGAGCCTGTCAATACATTACATTTGTGATTTGAAAAATTCTATACATTTCTGCATAAAAACGCATCACACGATAGAAAGTTAACACGATTCCTTTCACTCTCCGCACACACGTCGTGATCGTCAGTCAGTAGTCACAATACGTCGCGACATCAGTATCAGTATCAGTAAGAAGCACTCAAGCATGCTAATGTTACATGTTAGCTCTGCTGCTACAGCTGGATATCCAGATCTCGGACTCTAGGTCGCGATGAGGTCGATATCAGCACGGGCGAAGCCTGGACGACCGGGTCCACTGACTACGGCTCTACGGCTCTAGGGGAACTCGGACATCGAGAAGCGTTACTCAAACATTAATTCCTGGTATTGGGCGTGCACTTCACATAAGTTGCAATAATTTAAAATCATACCTAATTTATCCGTGTATCCTGTTGTCGCGAATATCCAACAGAGGTTCCCGAACGATCACAATCCAAATCCATGAATCCAACAAATGAAAGTCATAGTCCGGAGGCGCGGGCCTCCCGCGGTCCTCGTCACTGCACGCTCAAATCCTTAGCGAAATCCTGCGATCCTACTGCGTCATCCGACTGATCCGACTCATCCAGCCAAGCACATCCAATGATCCAATGATTCCAATCCACAGTGGATGAAACAAAAGAAAATCGTTTTAATCATACAATTGATACACAATTTTATAGTATTGCGACCTCGTCCTGGCGGTCTCGCTTTGGAAATATATGAAAATATATTGACTTCAGAACCACAACCAGTTCTCAAAGTAGATTTCGCTTTAAGTGTTGATTAGAAAAATATAGATCAGAGATATGTTACAAATTTAGCATGTTACATCCAGATAAGGAAAACATTTTAAAAAGTGATTATGAAATACAGTACATTGATCATCTAAACGTATAAGCTTATTAAAGAAATATCATGATTATAACAACTATAATTTCTGTATAGTTCGAAATATTTTTGCGAAATCTACCCTCAGACTGGTTTCTTAGTGTGTCGGGCGGAGGACCGCGGGGACGAGATCTGTGACATGACTGTGTTAAAACTTATATCTACGCAGTGTACAGTGTACCCTGTAGTGTACAGTGTACAGCAGTATGGGGTATGGGTCGCGCCGCCGCACCTCCGCCGCCGCCGCCGCCCGACTGTCTGACTGTCTGACTGTCTCACTGTCTGACTGTCTGACTGTGTGACTGTCTGGGCTGGGGCTGTCGATAAACATCATCTCAGTATTACTGCCCACCGCCCGCGGCCCACCGCCGCCGTCCTGCGAGGGTCCGCTATCCGTGCGGGTCCCGGCTCTCGGGTCTCGACTCTTCGTTGGGTTACCACCCGTCGGAATTATCTGCGGACTTCTATATTTGTCCTTCCACTCAGCGCTGCGTTCCAGTGCTCGTCTTTTTTATGACCATTATGCCATTTGACAGGCTTTACAGATATTTTCGACGGGTTTATAAGAAAACACACTTTAAAATACTTTCTACATTTAAAAGTTATTTTGTGGAGCTTTGAAACAAGAAGTTCTCGTTTTAATCAATTAAGAACCTAAATCGTCACATTTCAGAATAATTTCAATAACTGTTTTAATGGATACTGTCAATCCAAAACTGCAAATATACATTATTATTCTTTACCAAACCGTTATCGCCGTCATTACCAATTATGTAGGAGAAAACTCATATATATGTAAGATGTAAGTACGTGGCATGGATTTTAATAAGAAACCTAAAAAAATCAATTTATGTGGATGCTACTTTTCCGAATGTAATCTCTTAAATATTGCTTTTATTATAGAGGCTCTATGGGATTTATAAAACATGAGATGTATTTTAAAGTGTGTTTAAATTCTGTAGCTAAATAGATTATTATGAAACGAGTAAAACAGAAAACCTCATGAAACTAATTTGTTAATACTTATTACACACTATTTTTACTGTAAATTACGCCGTCATTTTTAGAATTACTTTGTTTCAATAAATATTACATTTTGAATGTTATATACAATCATGTCATATCTTGATTACAATTTAACAGATAATAGTACATTTCGATACAAGTATGGAAAGTATGTCAAGTCTTCACGAGACCCGGTTTGTTGACCCAAGCCGAAGGTGCGGGTCAACAATAGGGACGAATAGAAATGACAATTCCGCACGTGCATCGAACGACGTTTTTTAATACACTTGCGAAAAAAATACAAATAAAAAAAAATGCAGAAATGTAATTACGCGGGAGTTTCTTTTTTTTTGAGGACATGGCAGGGCAACGGTTTCTATGCATTCAGCCATTTCAATGACAATGATTTATCTAATATCTAAAAACACGGGAAATTAACGCGATTACCTTTTATTTTCTCTTGACGTTTCGGCCGAGTTTCATCGGCCGTCGTCTCAAGTAAACTGTCGCAGCAAGCTTCACTCCGTGTCCGAGGCAGATTTTATTTCATCTACCCCCGATATTTGTAAATAATTATTAGGGTTCCTACACACAACACTCACGGTGTCCACACACTGAACCGGATGTGAAAAACGAGGTTTTGTCATTTGAATCACAGGATTCCACGCTGTTGATAAATTGTATCCGCTTTCCCGATTGAAATTTTTGTGTCTCTTGATTTCAATTGCTTCACGCACGACTCTTGGATAAAAGTGGCGATCAGTGGAAAGGACTTGTGGGCGATAAAATTCTATCCAATGATTCGTATCCGATTGGAGATGTTCCGCTATCGCTGATTTGGTAGTTTGCTGGTTTTTTACAGCTGTAATGTGTTCCTTAATCCTTAATTCCTTAATCCGACAGTTTACTTGCGACCACGGCCGATGCAACTCGGCCGAAACGTCAAGAGAAAATAAAAGGTAATCGCGTTAATTTCCCGTGTTTTTAGATATTTTATAATGCAGCGCGAAAGTTTAAAAGTTTATAATGATTTATCTAAATTCAAAATAATTTTAATTGCGTTATTTATTTACATTATATGTATATGTTAAAAAAATAATTTATTTTAAATTTAATTAATGTATTAATAGTATTTACGCTGTTATATAGTCATTTCATACAAAAATTTTGTACAGAAAACTTTTTGATTAAAAACCTTCATGCATTTGGACGTTATATGCAGGAGGAAAACAAAAAGCACTAGTGTGGAAAAGAATAACTTTCCGCACGCTAAACACACATGGAAAAGTCTACTTTTTGAGCAAATGTATTAAAAAATAACTTTTAGTTTTGGTTAAAATCAAACCATGAAAGTCACTATTATTGTCATTTTTTTAGTAGAAAGTGTGTGGTTAAGGTTATCTATCGAAAATATGTCATGTAACTTACCATCAATTACTTTAGTTCCATATATTATATAGTTTTTAAGTAACGGTAACAATGTTAGTGACTTTCTTTGAGGAGTCTAGTTGAATCAAAATACATAGACATGAGTATTTTTGTCATGATCACAGTACGATTTCAACCAAAATTTTGAACAACAGAGATTTGCTGTTTTGATTTTTCTACCATATGAAAATATAGTAAAACTAAATTTGCAAGAAATAATGGTTACATTATAATTGTATGAAGCAACAGTTATCTGTGGTATGAAAATACCATAATATAGTAGGACTAAATGGTACAATACTATAACACAACCAAAAATTTTATTTAAAACTACAAGGAACTACGGTTGCAGTACAATTGTTCAAAACATCAGTAATCTGCAGTACAATTGTATGAAGCACCAGTAATCTGCAGTACAATTGTATGAAGCACCAGTAATCTGCAGTACAATTGTATGAAGCAACAGTAATCTGCAGTTAAGGTTTTGTGGTCTAGTATTAAAGTAATGTTTTGTACGTGTTTATTCCTCGCCATTTCCATTTTGATTTTTAGACAAGTGAATTTAGAAAGCATTTTTCGATAAACTGTTTTGAGAGTCTGATGGTTATTGGGATGTCCCCAGTACAGTATTTGGGGTCCATAGTGCCAAGCTTTGTTTAGTTTGGGATTATACAAGTAGTAATATTTCTCTTATCATTTTCCAATACATATTGCTGTATGTAGGTCGAGGTGTTATTCTGTTGTACTTTCATCTTATACACTTTGAATAGGAAAGTAAAGATACTAAGTAAAGAAACTTGCTTCGATCACAAATAAAAAACTAGATGCACAATCTTCTGTAAAATCTAAAGAAATTATTGTCCGAATTGACATAATATACATTTCTAATATTGTATAAGTATTATCCGTAATATTGGGCTAATTTAAAGTAAACCTTACTGTCAAAGCATAAGGTTGCAAAAGCTGGTAAAGATCCTTGCATGACATTGAAACGAAGTTTGTTAAAAAAAATATTTAAAATGTGATCTTAGTTTCGTGCTTAAAATATAATTCGGATAATATATTTGCACCGTTATTTACTTCATTTTGATTTGTTACGTGAAAGTGACAAGAATAAGATACATTGTCAGGCCATTATTGAAAAACATGATTATGAATTCAATAAAAAAGAGCTATGTAACAATATTATTATAACGAAATATTGAACATGTACATAAAATTATTTAATTTGTTTAACGAAAAATAAGAATTGCCGTCTTTTTTAGCGTTCTAGCCGTGACGTTTTTACAATTTTTAAAGGATCACTTTGTCATGTTTGCTGTTAGCGTTTTCGAATACTGCTAAAACAAAAGTGCACTCAAATACTCGTTTCGAGTGGACATTTGGTTCGGACATGTTTAGAGCGTTGATTATGTATCTTATTTTTATATATGATCGAAGAGAAACTGCAAGAAGCAACACTGGCATCCACTAACTAAAAAGCGGCTAATACATAAATCATAATTTATTCACATTTAATGGCTTTTATATAGGCAAAATGTTTCTGAGAAATCATTAATATTGTTATGTTATGCAGAAAGATTGATAGAGAATTTTCAAAATCAATCATATATGGCTAACCTGTCTTTAATTAATGCAGAATGGTTATACGGACACAATGTTACGCCATTTTACATTAGCAGTAGATAAAGTACCAAGACAACATAATTACACTTTTGAGGATATATTTTCCAGTATTTGAGGTTCAGATAAAAAAGTGAGACTACAATGAGATGTTGTCAGCCTAACAAGCTCTATAGCTTGGCTGACTTTTAAAACATGTATGGGAACATGAAGAGTCGGCATATTATTATTTTTGCTTTAAAAGAATGGAAGCAAAAGTACAAAATTTTGTATGAAACCATACTGCTTGTAATTGGTATTGACTGGAAATGGGCACAGTAAAATCAGATAAGAGCGTGTTGGACACATAACTTAGGGTTCTGTAGCAGTTTGAAATTAAAAAAAAGGAATTTAAGATGAAATTGGGTTTTTTTTTCCAGGGAGTCCATTTTCTGGATAATCAGGGAGAGTCACAGAATGATCAGGGAAGTTTGAGGTGTTTAGGGAACGTCAGTGAAATCAAAGGGTTCACATGGATAATTAGGGAAAAATGAGCGATATATTTCATGCTCTAGTTCAATCTTTAATCCAGATTATTGAAGCATTACTAATTGCCAAAAAAATAGAATATGAAAGTTACTAAATGATAATATATTTACATTACATTTTTTTGTTTTTTGAAAAGTTTAAGAAAAACCTGTTTTAAAATGAATATGGTTGATCAGTGAAATTTGGTTAAATGGTTGGAGAAAGTCAGGGGCAAAATAAATAATCTTTTTATCATTTGCAGTGGATGCCCTGATTCTCGTTCTACTTCTTTCTTTCTTTTTTCATGTCATGGCGCACAGATTAGCGTATTTGCCAATGTCACGTATTGTATTAATAAGTAGAATCATTATGTAAAACTTCTCCAGCAAAGTGATAGTAGGCTTTGCTGAAGTTATTCAGCTACACATGTTTATTTAAACCTACTCAATTTTTTTCACTTACACAGAACTTTAAAACACAATATACTATCACTTTTGTACTTCCAAGACTCCCAAAAATGTAAAAAATAGAAAATTTAAATAAAATGACAACATTTTTTCCCTTCGAGCCAAAAAGTCTCTCGTTCTACTTTTAGCTCAATAGGTGTGAAAATAACGAAATAAATCGGCTATGATATAAGGGCAATCAGACATGACTTTGAATCCATTATAGCAATTTATTCTTCAGGACTCTGACGTCCAAAAATGAGTCAATATGACAATTGATTTAACTTTGGTTACTTGATTTATTCCATTGTAACTATGATGAGAATGGAGGAGGTGAAAGGGATATGACATGAGGATGTATGTCTGTATGTATGTAAATATGTATCCGATGGAGCCTCGTGAACGTGTCCAAATGCGCAACCATTTCCAGCCAACGCAAGTTCGGTGCGTGTCGTGTACGTACCGTGAGCGGCGGTGGCGGTGATGGCGGCGAGTGAGAGGGACGGGCATCTAGTAGTTGTGCGAGCGCGAGCGAGAGCGCGAGCGGCTGTAGGTGCGCCGCACGGGCGAGTACGTGGGCGAGCCGCGCCGCCGCGGGGAGTACGACCGCGACCTGCACCAACACACACACACACATCACATCACATCACATACACGTACATTACTGCCCTAGTGTATGTCTATGCATGTAATATGCTATAGTATCACACGAATGTTTTAGCTAGTTTTTGTGTTGGTCAGTTAACTTAATAAATTAGTGTTTTCTACTTGTTTATTATATTAATTACTGAAAAGAATAGATATAATTCATAACATACATATGTAAGGATTCATTTTTATAAATCTGTGCTTACTAACGCCCTTTTTTGAAAAGGAATTATTATAAAATCGAATAAACCTTAGTGAATAGTAACATTGAATTAAAATAAGGAAAAATATAGAAATATTGTTAAGTTACTTCAATATTATGTAAATGAGGTAGAAGACATTGATTCAATGATAAATACAATATTTATATATAAAATGCATTTCCACCCTGTATATGCTGCGTCCAACTATGCAGTGTATATTACATACAACGCATCGTATAAAACGTTTTAAAACGCATCGCATAAATCGTATAAAACGAGAACAAAAAGTTTTTGTTAAATAATATTTAAGATTTACAACTTTTTAATATGAACTTTGTCATGACATGAATTCATCATTCGATAACTAATAAGATTTATGTTTGGTCATAATAAATAGTCGGTGAAGAAGGCTGTTCAGTGGCTAGTACAAAAGTCCCCTACCTGTCGCGGTCGCCGCTGTACCGGTCGGCGCCTCCGCCGTAGTCCTCCTTCACGCGGATGTACGACACCTCACCCTGCGCATACCACAATCATAAATATCTTCTTATCTCGTTACCTAAATAACTATTGGGACTATATAGCTCCAATCACACAATGGACAATCCTTCCCTGCTGATCTGGAAGAAAAAAATATACAGTTCCAACTGCTTTTCTTCCTATGCGAAAATCGATCACAAATAAAAAACTAGATTTACAATATTCTGTAAAATCTAAAGAAATTACTGTCCGAATTAACGCATACATTTCTCTCGTCTCACAATTTTTTTTATAATTTAATATACATTTCTAATATTGTGTTTATTTAAAGTAGACTTTACTATCAAAGCATAAATTGTAAAAGCTGGTAAAGGATTTTGCATGATATTGATACGAAGTTGATCTGGTGAAGGTCGCCGGAAGTCGTTGGATGCCGGCAGCGCAGCTTCACACTCACTGTACTTTCGACGTGCGACATCGGAAGTACAGTCAGCGTCAACTTTCGCAGACGTCACTAGCCAAAAACTTATTAAAAATTTAAACCTTATCGCGATAATGATAGAGTTGATAATATTTTAAAGATTTTCGTCAGTTTGAAGTTTAGTTTTAATAACTACTTTAAATTTATACATATGACATAAAGCTTGTGACTCATTCTCCGCCTTTACACACAATGTTCACTTCTCACACGTCGGTGCCATCCTTGCACTTTTTGACCTCCTCCCTCCTATTTAACGTGTGACGTAGTTCATAGATGGCCCTTAATACCTATTAATATGCTAAAATATACAGTTACTATGATACTAAATGGAAACAATGTAGTACTGTGTGTGGTTGCAAAGCAGTGAAAATATACTACAATATGTACAGTTATATTTCATATCGATATAAGTTACAGATGCATCTGCGATACTTAATGATTTTTGATGATTGGGCAATCATTTATTCTAAAAGGTAAAATAGGGTGTAATGTTATCAAACTGAACATATTTATATTTGCAAAATCACTGGTCTTTAAATATCTAATGTAATTAATATCTGTTATAAGTTATAGAAAATATAAAACCTAAGATTCTTGCTACAGATATTTCCGAACTGATAGCAGACTTAATGCTCAAAATTGTATTGTAACTGAACTTTATTGGATAGCTGATTGAATTTATTTGTCAAATGTGGCAAATAACCACAACATTTACTTGATGGAAAGTGATTATTTGAATCTTATCTGAATTAAAGTCTTAAATATTTTTCTACACCCTTTTGAGGAACTTTATGCTGTAGTGTCTAAAGAAAACTTCAATAGGGAGCTGATTCCACAGAAAGAAACTCCTTTGATACCACACCCGACCTTTACAGTTCCAAATTGCGAGGTGAAATTCCTGTCGGGGCTGCGGTAAGAAGGTAGTATTTGAAGATCCCTCACCTCGTGACTCCTAAACCTGGAGTCGTCCAGCTTCTTCACGGCGTACTTCATGTCCTCGTGCCGCAGGAACTCCACCACGCCGGTGCCGTCCTTGAAGGTGTCAGCGAAGCACACGTCGCCGGCTTCGCGCATGTGGTCCTTAAGATCCTGCATATAATGTCCATTTTATATACCCATATAACAAACACATTTAACCTATTATATGTGTGCCAGATATTACTCTAACGCAGTAAATCGTGACCTTGTGCACGTTCTACAAATTAAATATTGGCAACGCTGCAAGGGAACTTGTCACGTACATCTCCAATATAATTAGTCGTAAGAATTAGAAATGGCGTTAACACGCCGCACAGCCAGTACCAATATATCATCTACCAAATTCCGCAGTACTATTTACCTACATGAAGCCCGCGAAGAAGTACTGTGTATAGTAGTATTGTGTATTGATATTTTCATCAATATTTTTCTTTTATTTGATACTAGCTCAAATTTTTTCGTGGCTTTCCTGGATCAGGTTCGATTATATGTACATGTGAAGAGTATGTTTAGATTGTTTTTGAAAAAAAGTCTACGTCAATCCTACGTCTCTCTCAAGGAACATACTATCTCTTTACCAAACATCGTAACTGTTTCAGCGGTTCAGCATTTCCTATTCAAAGTTTCATCCCCTTTTCACCCCCTTATGGGTAGTTTAGCCTATGTCCATTCCCAGGTGTGAAACTATATCAATGTTGCATCATAATCAGTTAAGTGATTTAGCATTTCCCGAATAAAGTTTCGTCCCCCTTCCTACAGTCTTCCTTTTCGCAGATTTTTGATAAAGTAATCTATGTATTTTTTATGAAAAAAATCTTATCGATTTTCTCGCTTCGCGTTTTCGTGGGGAAGTTTCTGGCCATAGGTCGGAAAGTAGTCTGCGCTTTCGTGGATCTTGAAAAAACATTCGATAGAGTAAAAGAAATTATGGAGTCTTCTGCCTGAATATGGTGTGGAGGGCTCCTTACTGTAGGCTATGAGGTCATTATATCGAGGCCATAGAGCCTGTGTATGCCTGTGTATACCTGTGGTGACTTGTCGCCTTGGTTCGAAGTCTATTCAGACGTCAGACAGGGCTGCGTCATGTCTGTCTGGCTATTCGTGCTGTATTTGGACAGATGCCTCCAGACATCGAAAGGTAGTATGAATTGTATGATATGTGATGGTGCAGTGGTGCAGTTTTGACGACCTCCTATGCAATGGCTTAGCGCGTCGGAAAGTAAACGGGGGTTGCGGGTTCGATTCCCGTCTCGAGTCAGGGTGTTTATGTATAATATGTATTTATTTACAAAAGAAAAGTATATAAGTAGTATATCAGTTGTCTAGTACCCATAACACAAGCGCTATGCAGCTTACTTTGGGACTAGATGGCGCTGTGTGAAATGTCCGAGTATATTATTAGTGGTAAACTCTCTTTTACACGTTGACGATGCTATGCTTATAGCACCATCAGAAGCGGAGTTACAGACACTAGTTACGTGCATGAAAGAAGACTGTGAAGGATTGAATATAGCGGAGTGAAAAAAACTAAGGTTCTGGTGTTTGAAAGGGAAGATGTACAGACAAAGTGTGAAATATGGGTAAATGGAAAATGTCTAGAACAAATGAATGCAATTGCCAATTTGGGGAGTGCGTTTTCGAGGTATAGAAAATGTGAGTTAGATGTGGAGAGACGAGTAGCAGCTGACAATAAAGTGAACGGTGCTCTGTCCGCATTAGTAGGCATTGTGAATATATCAAACTCAGCTAAAATGGTCTTACACAATGCGGTGTTGGTTCCAACTTTATTGTACGGTAGTGAGGCGGGGATATGTCCGAAATCGAGTGAAAGTAAGATAAATGCAGTAGAAATGCGACCTCTTAGAAAGCAATGAAGAGATACGCAGTATGACACGGTTGCACGACAGTGTTATTGTAAAAATGAAGAAAGGAATGCTTAGATCGTTCGGGTACATAGAAATAATGACATGAAAGACTGACGAAGAAAATCTATAGACCGAAAGTGAGTGGTAAAAGAAGCCAAGGAAGACTAAGGCTGACCTATGAAGATCAAATAGTCAGTGTTAGCCGACGGAAATGTCAAAAGCACTCGCATACCTATGTCAAAAAGTATGGGGAGAATGATGAGATTTGAGAAAGCGAAAAAAGTATATAACCGCGACGCCTGGCGCTCCGTCCTGTCTGACTACCCCGTTAGGGATACAGCGTGAAGATATGTATGCATGTACAAAGCTTTTAAATACATCTCGTAATAATATATGCATATAGTTGTAGTAGCCGCACATGGTCTTTTGATATGATGAATGTTACTACGTTTTTAAATATTTCATTTATTCAAAATACATTAAAGGTACTTACTTGTTCTCAGTTCTCCCCACGCGCTACTTTTAGTGTTAATTAATAGTGTAACTATTCATAAACAAGACGCAAATAAAAACAGCTGCGGATATTTACGGTTTTAGAAGATATGAGAAAAATGTGATAAAAGTTGGAGTAGGAAATTCGGTATCTTTTGCGGTTTCACGGGGACTATTCGCACGAACAGTATGGACTTGAGAGAGAGACAGAATGAGTGAAACTAGTGTCAGTAGCTGCCAGCGCCGATTGTGTGGAGATGAAGACTGCGTGGAGGACTGTGACACAGTATAAACGTAACAGTAGGATGCCTTCATAGAAAATTAACGTACGCGGTTTGTATGTGTGCGCGCTAATACGCACGCGCCGTGGTACGCACACAACAGCAATATTCTGGGGCAATTTGGATAATTATTGCGGGATCATCAACATGCAACCACTTTCATTTGTCTTTAATTCGTTCTTCACATCGTTACGAATACGAAAATGTGTGAATCACATAAACAAACTTATTATAATGTCTTTAGATGTCCAAATAATTGTAGTTATTCGAATCCAGAGTTATCATTCTGTGGCATAGTTACAAGAAATAAAACTTGTCCATGTGTATTGTTTTTTTATTATTACAGTGGAATCCGGAATGACTCCGCCTATATTGACCAACCGCTTAATATGAAATAATTGCAGTACGAAGTTTGGTTGAAGTTCATATAAAATTCTTTATAACAAAGTTCGGATTGTCTTCGCTTGTTCGCTTATAGTGACATGTCTCTTATTATGACCTATTTTTAAGAAATTACGTTCAGTTATAGTGACCGACATGATTCTAACACCTTCGCTCGTTCTCGTGACCATCCGCGCCTCTTTCCCTACGACGACGTTTGAGTTAGATACATACAATTTGTAATTTTTTTCTCTGTTAAACTAAATACCTAACAAAAGCAGGAAGTCATTTATTTTCTAAGATTATGCTTTGTATGACGTCCGATTATGACGTGTTTGCCATTTCCCGTTGATGTAATTATAAGCGGTACCAGTAGAATTATTGTATAAACTAAATGTATAACTAAATGGGATGTTCTCAGCATTACACTCCCAACACAACAACCATACGTATCCGGCCGAGAGCAGGCAATTCTGTTATGCATGAGGCGGGAGTGAAACCTTCTTTTTTACATATTGTCTGAGTGTGGAGTGAGTAGTGTGGAGTGAGTAGTGAGTAGTGTGGAGTGAGTAGTGTGGAGAGAGTAGTGTGGAGTGAGTAGTGTGGAGAGAGTAATGTGGAGAGAGTAGTGTGGAGTGAGTAGTGTGGAGTGAGTAGTGCGTAGTATGGAGTGAGTAGTGCGTAGTATGGAGTGAGTAGTGCGTAGTGTGGAGTAAGTAGTGAGTAGTGCGGAGCGAGTGAGTAGTGTAGAGCGAGTTAGTAGTGTGGAGTGAGTGAGTAGTGTGTAGTGTGTAGTGAGTAGTGCGGGGTGCGGGGTGTGGGGTGCGGGGTGTGGGGTGTGGGGTGTGCAGTGAGTACCTGCCAGGAGCCCGAGGGCGGCAGGCCCGTGACGAGCACGCGGTAGTCGGAGCGGCGCGCGGGCGGGCCGCGGCCGGCGGCGCGCGCGCGGTCGTGCGGCGCGCCGCGCCCGCGCCCGCCGCCGCCCGCGCCGCCGCCGCCGCCGCCCCGCGGGAACTCCACCCGCAGACGGTACCCGTCGTAGTCGTACCCGTCGCGCGCGCGCACCGCGTCCTCCGCGTCCCTGACACACACACACACACACTTTTAGCCTCATTTACATTGATCGTTAGTATCCGTATGCGGGGTGCGGAAGATCTGTTTACCATAGAACCTGTATACGGATTCAAGATCCTGCATCACACGATCTGGCAGTTGCTTTGAAAGTTTTAATACCCGCATACTGTATATCAATGGATTTATTATGCAAGTTCTGCACTTGCAGGAATCTATACATTATATATCGACCATTGAAAATATACATTATGGACTAGTCGGATGGGATGGAATGCCAAGCATTAACATCCTGACATACTCTTTTAAAATAAAAAAATAAAATAATAGCTGCAATATCAACATGGGCGGAAACATAAGACATATTAAGATATAATAAAAAGATGTGCCTTCGCTAGCTCCTGCATTTCTTGAATAACGTATTTTTGACATTCAAAAATACCATATTATTAATAAGCAGCAACACCTTCAAAATAACAGTATTGCCACACATTATTGATTATGATTTTAATAGTTAATCACGAATATTGACAATAGCTAACAGGCAGTTACAACTCTAAATGAATGACATCTTTTCTTTCATCAAATAAAAGTTCAATGAACTGTAATAGTGTCCATCCGTTATCCATTTGAGGTTATGAATGCTATCAATTGTACACAATTGATAATAATTTGAAGTCCATCAGTTTTTACTATACATAATGTTTTGTAAAAAGTAACAGAACTAGAGTCAAGAGTTGGAATTAGTCTAAAAACTAATAAAGACGGAATCATAATTGCATAATTATTAATGTTGTGTCCAAAGACTTTTACATAAACTGAGGTAAACATGCCTTACTTTATGATACAAAGATTTTTTTGTGGCCCTCAAAGTAAAATACAATGTATATTACTTTAGGATGAAGTTAACAGGAGTAAAAAATAATCTAATTTAAGGTTTTTCTAATATTAAACAACAATTTTTGTAAGACCTGTGCCAGGAAGCACCTTTTTTTTTTGATAGATCTACTTTAAAATACATATATAATTATATATGTATGTAATTAAAATTTAGATAGATAAGTAATGTGTAAACATAGATAAGAATTAAATGATAAGTATGTCGTAACTGTTGATAACTTTTATCTCTATGAAAAATATTGTAAATATCTCTTTTGGTGTTTTTATAGAATATTTGAATCACTTACATTTTGAAAATGTCTATTTATTACATACGACAACAACAAAATTGTAATAGATTTAAACCGGTACATTCCGATACTTAAATATTCAATATTTGACTGACATTGTAAAAAAGAACATGTCCTGACTGATTCATCATAGGCCGGCCTAAACTATGGAATCTAGAAACATGAAATTTGGACAGTAGCTTCCTTTTGTGACAATCAAGAGGTGGGCAACGTTTATATGGTGAAAGCAGTTCTTTATCTATTGATTCAAAATTTACTCTTCAATAAAAATAATTAAACACATATTTCACAGTCCTAATGTATACAATTCTTTGTAGTAATGATATTCACCATTTACAACAAATTACAAACTTTATGTAACATAACTGTCAGTCAGAGGTCAGAGCTGATATTGAGGTGATAAATAATTTCATTTCTATTTGTCAAGCCAGTAAGTACAGTACAATGGTAGTGTGTGAGTACTACGCTTATTAAAGCTTATTGGTGTATTGAATGAGGTATGGGGAATGCACCTGGTTCTTCTTCCAGTTATATCAGCACAGGATTTTTTTTCTGAACAAATAATTTGACTTTCAAAATTTTATTAATTTTATTTGGACAAATCCAATATATAAAGGCTATTTTCAATTTGAATTAAAACAATGTAAACTATTTACCTACCTGAAGTGTAACCATGTAACTACTTTAAGTGATTCGCTTTATTTTCTAACAATGCAAAAACACAGACTATTTGTTAGATTGAAAACAAGTTTAAATTGGTTATACTAACTATGTGTACATGTCAATTCACTTCCCTCGCAGAAAGTTATTAAGTGTAAAGAACATTACAGAAGTAATTATAATTCACTTTAGATTCACAGAGTAATATCCAATGTTACGAAGAAAGTTACTAAATCTAAAGTCCATTACAGAAGTAATTATAATTTATTTAAATATAAAATACAACTGGGAATATTAGTTATATTTTCCATATAAATCTTTAAACCACTACATACATCACTACATGTATATTACTCAAATAGTAATCAACTGACATGTATATTTTGGAAAAACATAGTACATCAGCTGCATATGTAACGGATTAAAGAAATAAACTATAAAAAACATATTATGTGTTGTCACATAGGTAACAAAATCGCAGCTAAGGCAGTCACAACAGAAAGGATAGGAAAAAGACGCTTTCTATTATTATTATTGAAATAATTTCACATAGCCAAAGGTATTTACTACTTTTTAAAATTAGGTTTCTTTATAGCATGATAACTACAGTTATGACAGCATAGACATGAGGATATGAATAACATAAAATAATTTCATTTGTTGTAAAATGTATTATTTATTTAATACTTTCAACCCAACTGCCGAGATGGCTATAAGAGTTCAAATTGTTTTATTAACTTAAAATTTCTCTGCTTCTATAGACTACATGTGAATACACATATAAACCGTTCACATTAAATATTTTAAATGATGAAAGCTATCTTGAAGAGTATTTAAAACTAAAGTTATATTACAATAACATTTCTGCTGTTAAACAATTTACCATCATCATTTCACAATGATGGCATAGATTATGAACGCATGCAATACCAGAGGCATTACTTGTGTATTGCTGGCTCTAAGAACTTGTTCATGCCCTTTTTGAAGAACTCCATGATGTAGGTATTCGGGAAAAACTATACAGTGAGCTCATTCCACAACACAATGGTTTGAAGGAGAAAACTCCTCTTTCGCACAATGCGTGACCATTTAGTTCTCTCACTGTGGCCTAAATGATCATTTAATTTGTTTGGTGTTTTGTGGTATGTTGACAGCAACTATGTAATAGTTACATATTCATTAGGTTTTGAATGGTAGAATTAACTACAAAAATGAGTTCTACGTAAGAAGAGCATGAGGTAATAGTTAGTATTCCTCTAATTAAAATACAAAATACGTGGGATTTAATGGGGTTATCAACGCATCGCATGGCGTCGCACTTTATAATAAATATCTGGTGTTTATAATAAATACCTAGGGTCTTCGAACTCCACGAAGGCAAATGGGGGTCCTTTCCGGTTCTTCAGGTCAACAAATGTAACTTTTCCGAATTTGTAAAATAGATCTTGGATATCCTTTGTTCTGATGTCCGGGGGCAAGTTGCCAACGTATATCCTGCACTCATTTCTATTATTACCACTTCCACCAGACATTTTGAGTAATACTTAAACTAAAACTTTAGAAATAAAATACTACTTCGTTATGAAACTTAGAAATAATCAAGTCGGCGTTTTAATTCATTGACAATCAAAGATGGCGACTGGCTGGCAAGATAGACGCACGAACGGAAAAGGAAAGCAGCTAATCTATCATAATATCTGAAAACTGGATACTAGGTCTTTTGAGTATATGTTTGGAACGTTCAGTTATTTTTTTTCTTTCTTTATGGCATGGGGCACAGATTAGCGCATTTGCTAATGTCACGTATTATTAAAGTAAATTAATTTTTTCTTATCGTTAAACTCCTTCAGTAAAGTGATAGTAGGCTTTACTGAAGTTATAAAGGACTTCTTAGAAGAGCGCGAGAACTTTAGCTACACATGTTTATTTAGACCTATTCCATTCTTTTCACTAACACGGAACTATAAAATACAATATACTATCATTTTTGTACTTTAAAACTCCTAAAAATGTAAAAAATAGAAAATCTAAATAAAATGACAACCTCACTTCTCTCATTCCCGCCAAAAAGTTCAACCTTCAGTTGGGATTTTTTTGATAATATTATTACATAGCTAATGTAGAACTAATCGCTAAAATTAAAAAACTTTATGTAACATTTGAGTTACTTCTCCATTTTAAAATAGGTAGTTCTTGCAATAAAAATTCAATCTGCAATATTTGCAGTAGTAATTCCAAGAAAATCATGTAATAAATTTTGAAGAAGTCTATTATTTAAGATATTGTGTAGTTTTCAGTTTGTAAATATTAACGTACGTACTTTTTGTCATTAATAAAAAAAATGTAATAAAACATAAATGTAACCATCGTTTTTAATCTATTTATTCTATATATTAAATATTACTATTTGTTGCTTTTATCTATTCGGTAATAATTAACTTACATTTTTGTAACTTTACAAAACATTTTTTTTTTAAAGTTATACGTACAAGGAAAACGAAGCCATAATTCAATATTCGAATTTTTTTAAATTTGGAACGCCCTCTGTCGCATGAAGTAGAAATCTTTGCTGAAAGAAGCCTGTGAAAGAATCCTCTAGAAAGTAGGCATTGAATCTCCGGTATCAAAATCTTTACGTGAGAATTTGTTCTTTTTCACAAGTAATTAGTGAGTATATTACAGTTTTTTTATTTTTTACGCTTGCAGGATTTCAATTTTTGCCCAGGGAATATTTTTTCATCGTTGAGAAGTGTGTTTCTTCACTAATTTCAGGTACACGAAATGGTCGAATTTATTGGCGGTCTGTATTGCAGATATTTGCTAAAATGTGCAACAAATAACTTTTATTGATCAAATTCTAGTCTCCATGGTAATAATCTGCAGTGATGTATATTGCGCTATAGATTACTTGTATTTCCTTTGAGTTCTACAAATCTACAGACCATCCGCGCTTTCTAATCCATTTTCTGTTCTAATTGATGACTGGTCTCACAGCTACAGCTTCCATTAGGATTTGTACCAGGAAGTCTCCACAAGGTGAAACTGCAAGGTACCAATCCATGAAGGACAACACATCATTTATGAAGCTTCTACTACTTCGATTAATTCTTTTGCCCGCGTCATTTTTACGCTGTAATGCGACAAAATCTGCTAATTCAAAAGTTTATTATAAAAATTGTCTGCAGTCCCGGTTCGCGGCTAAGAGTTATTTATAGAACGGTCGTTATGGAATATAAACAATCGATGATATTTATTTGGTTCCGACGTATCACTCTTTGACATATCGATACGCATCTGTATTGATAGCCTTTGGTACTTAGCTTCTACCAGAGACTTCATACTTTTTGGATTTCTCATAACACCAAGAACAGCTAATCATGGATACTTTGATGATCATCATGTGACATGGTTGACCTGACCACCAATTTATATATTTTGTAAATTTATTCCCAGTAGAAATCAAATCTTAAGATATGTTAGTGTATTGGGTTGTCAGACCACTATTGATACAAGGCACTAAGTTTAAGGAGTTTTCAAAATTATAAACCTGTAATATGCAATTTAAGTTAAATTATCATTTCACAGAACAACAGCAGTCAACATGTGTGATCGCAAAGCGGTGATCAAGAATGCGGACATGAGCGAGGAGATGCAGCAGGATGCTGTGGATTGTGCGACACAGGCTCTTGAAAAATTCAACATTGAAAAGGTATAAAATAGGGTGTCTTTTCCAGACTTGGCCCCATTTTTGTGGACATGACTCATAATGCCAATGTTAATTGTCAAGTAATAGATATTATTACCTACATAATATGTATCATGAATTTGAAACAAGAATACTGCAAGGATGCCATTTTGACTTAAGTTACCTACATAATCATAATGCCCATGTTAATAATTGTCAAGTAATAGATATTATCCTACATAACATGTATCATGAATTTGAAGAAAGAATACTCTCAGGACGCCATTTTGACTTAAGTTAGGTACCTACATAATATGTATCCTGAATTTGAAAAAGAATACTGTCAGGACGCCATTTTGACTTAATTCTGTAAGTAACGTCAGCATTGTGTAAGGTTAACAAAAAAAATACAATGTTTTATCTGTAACAGTTTTATAAATACTGGAAAAATATTTTTATTTTAATACATATTACTGGCAGTGTTTCAAGAATTTAATTGTAATTTTCACTGTATAGGATGTGTGAATCCTATAATTAAAAAATATCAACAATGTTTTGGAAATCTAGCCTTTACAAACCTTTTCTCATTTATATCACTAGTGCATGCATACATGTTTTTTTACACAATTTATTTTTAAAATTGAAAGAAATATAATTTGTTATCATTTTTTTTTGCTAGCAGTACAATCTGGGGTGTGATTATATTTACACAAAAATACTAGAAACTGTAATATGAATTATCTTGCTCATTATATATACAGCCTAAAAATGTGTATTTGCTTACCTAAAAAATCATACCATAGCTTAAATTGCTTAGAGAACTTTTATAGTTTCATTTAGATTTCTGCCTATCTCTACGTTACAGTAACATTTATATCCTTATCTTTATACAGATATGAAAAGTATATTATTGTGATGACTTCGATGGCGCAGTGGTTTAGGCGTTGTCTAAGCGCGGAAGGTTCCGTGTTCGATTCCCAGTCGGGTCAATTTAAGAAAACAAACTTTCCTAGGTTGTCTCGAGTCTGGGTGTACAGGGAGACGCCCCCAGTTGTTGTCGTCTGTTTCTCATAGCACAGGGTATACCTTAGTTTGGGACTGGATGATCAGTGTGTATTGTCTGGTGCATTTGTTATTATTAGAGGTTGCCCTGTGGTCGAAATTCGACCATAAATATAAATTTACTATTGATCCGCCCCGGCTTCGCCAGAGTGTGAACTATTATCATGTAATCTATACAAAAACCTTCCGGAAGAAATTCTTGAAATGATAGTGAAAACCGTATCAAAATCCTTGTGTGGATTAGAAGAAATAAGAGAAACAGACAGACGCAGACAGCGACTTTGTTTTATACTATAGAGATAATATGAACACTTTGGCGACAATCTACTCTGTGCGACTGTGAGTTGATGAGTTTTCACATTGGCAATATGAACGTAAACAAAGTGATTTATTTAATTTAATTTTCTAATGCATATTATATAATAAACATATTAGCTTTCTCCTGTCCTTCTCCATATATACTTTAATTTACCAAATTTCACACTTCTCCGTCTGCGCAGTTTTCTTTATAGATTTTTTTTACTTTGATAATTTTGGGCTGATGCCTTATCACTTATCAGTTATTACTGTCACAACTCCAAATTCCAATTATTTTTCCAGTAGTGATGTCCCGGTGCTGAGTACAGACGTAATGGATTATATTTAGAACACTCATTTTTAGAGCCATGTAGAATATTTCTACTCCGGCTTCACGACTATCGCCATTTACGATTCTTTCGTAAGATCAATGGCAGTTAATCGATTATGAGCAGATTAAAATATTGAATAGTGACAAAGAATCTTAAAAAGAATGAACAAACTGTGAACGAAACGAATAATATTACCATGTGTAAGACATTAATCTCGGCTTTACTAATCCATTCACTATTTCCATTTGATATTAGGACTTTGGATTAGTGTCGATCAAATTTTATCGTAGATTACGAATTCCATAGTTTAAACTGCACTTGATCTAATGGTCCTTAGACTAACGGACAATGTTACTAAAGATCACCCATTAATATAAGATTTGGCAGTTATTAGTATTATGGCAGTTCATCACAAAAAATCAGTGATACATCTGTTATAGTTTTCTTAATCACTTAGGTCTGCATAACCATGCACAATATTACTTAAACTCCATTGTTAGGAGTATCCATAACTAAATTATTTGCTTACCAAAGATTTTAAAACTTGTTTCACTGCATTACTTATCTAATGGTATATGAAAGTGAAAGAAACTATTTCTCATAACTTGCTACTATGCTTACATCACACATACACAATACTCATAAATATCCAAGTCAGAAACTCTGTTGGTATACAAAAATGCAAGATAACAGTTTGGTACAGTGTGCAGAAACCACAACTGACAATGATATCAGTTTTTGGGCAAAGTTATTCCCAGGACTTTATCTTGCTTATGGATGGTTTATGCCATTACATTATTTTAATGCTAAGTAAATAGTATTGAATTCAAAACTTGAAAGGTTATATGAATTGAGAAAATATAATTTGTTAAAAAAACTTGTAGATTGTCACCAATGTGGTACTAATAATACTAAAATTGTTTTTTTTTTGTTTAATTGCCTTATAATTTTGTAATATTAATTTTTTTATTTTATTCATAGAGGTGTTGATTTAAAATTATATTTTCAATGTGCAATTCATTGTACCCATTTTATTATACACTTTATAGCTCGGACCAAGAATGAAAATGGACTTCTGCTCTAAGAGTGTGTCTGTTTTTCTTTGTCCTAGTTTCTAGATTTTTACTGTGTGAGCAGGAAAGGGTCACAGTACAAGGATACACTGCTCAACATGACATTTTTTTTTCGCGAATTTATTCAGCCAAAGCACTTAGGATGTATGAGTATTTTGCAAATAATGATTTCAGTACTGCAATATTTTGTATGTCGTTGGCCATGAGCTGACATCAAATACATGGACAGTGTGAGTCATAGTTACTATTGCTTTTTTACTTGTGGGCACACTCAATGAGATAGAAATAGAGACACGAAAATTTGTTCGACACTGTGATAAGAGCAGCGACTCATTATGGCTCAGTCCATGAACTACCAAAGAACTAATACATAGTTTGCATGCATGTGATAGCTGCCTGACAACAAAGCCCTATAATATAAACAAATAGCATATAGACACGAATAAACCAGTTAGAATTTGACCGTCCTTAGGTCGTGACGTTTTATTCTAAACCTAATTACATTAATATCTATCTACCCTCTTCTGTTACGTGTGTAAATGTAATGGAGGGTTGCATAAGTTTAGTTTGATTATCTTACCCTTTTTTTCATTAATCATCTGTTATATATATATATTGTGCATTAGGAAATCTATTATATAAAAATTATCTGATTGCGATGTTTAGTATTGAGCATAAACTTAGTATACTGGCGTATAGACGTACAAAGAGTGCGAATGAGAATGTAATCTTTTGTGAGTGTGGCATGAGTATGAAAGGGACAGCAAACGAAACGCTATTGTAACTCCTTTTTGAAAACAGGTCGTCACAAGTCGTCACCCTGTGGAGAACGCTGTTGGCTTATTTTATTGTTTTGTGTTATTTCTGTTTTATTTCA
The DNA here is from genome assembly GCA_907165235.1 of Zeuzera pyrina. Classification (NCBI taxonomy): domain Eukaryota; kingdom Metazoa; phylum Arthropoda; class Insecta; order Lepidoptera; family Cossidae; genus Zeuzera; species Zeuzera pyrina. The sequence continues at coordinate 21,579,953 of OU015635.1, read as the reverse complement.
AAGAAGTACTGTATTTTTCAATAATGGTTGTGTTCTGTATGTGATTGTGATATTACATATGGCAATAATCAAGGGAATCATTCATTTGATAGGTGACATTGACAAATTAAAACTCGTCACGCGTCAACTAGCTCTATGTTCGTGTATACGCCAGTATATACTAAGTTTATGGTATGGAGATAGATTAAACTCCGGAGCTAGTTATAAATATTATTATATAAACAGGTCACTTAGTAGTCACATATTTCAATGTATGGTAATTATAATTAGGTTCTTCAGTTTCATAAAGTTGATTGTATCGTAAATTGCAGGATATAGCCGCATTCATCAAGAAGGAGTTCGACAAGAAGTACAATCCGACGTGGCATTGCATCGTGGGCCGCAACTTCGGCTCATACGTAACGCATGAGACGCGCCACTTCATCTACTTCTACCTGGGCCAAGTGGCCATTCTGCTGTTCAAGAGCGGCTAGGGCGCCGGCCCGGCCCTCATGTTGCAGCGGACGACTACACGCAGTTTTACACCCCCGCCCCTCACGCTACCGACCTCGCACCCCGCACTCCCAACCGCGCCTTCCAACCGCCGCTAGGCCGCTATTACACCGAGTGGCCGCTGTTACAACGTCCAATCGCTAGATAGATTTGAATACAGACGTCGGACGGTCGGCGGTAATAGCAGTTTCTAAAACTACCGCCTATCGACGGTTGGTCACGCCGAGCCGAGCGGTGTTCCATATGTCTCGGCGTCAGCACATTCCTGCGGGTGGGTAGTGCCCGTGGTCGCTAACGGGGGGCGCGGGGCCGGGCGGCCGGTGTGCGAGTGCGAGTGAGACGCGAGAGTGTGCGAGCGAGAGCGAGAGAGCGGCCGCCCCGCGACCTTCACCTTAGTCCCCCGACGCACTCTGTGTATATTTGTACTGTGTTAGCTATACTTAAGATTCAGTATTTGACTTGTGGTTATAAACGTTCACTTCTAGTGTATTTATATTTGAAGAAATTTTAGTTAATTATTATACCTAGATTATTACCTAGTGTAGCGTAAAGATCATTACTTTAGTACCTAACTAAATTTATTGTTTTTGTTAATACATTCACTGGGAGATATTTTCAATACTTCTATTATTAAACTTTCTTACAAACAATCTGGCGTTTTATTTTTCTTCATTGAATAGAACTTGCATGTTTTTAAAGCAAACTTGCTCATACAAGTGCTAGAATGGTTTATTTGAAGGAAACTGGGGCCGGTAGATGGCGTAAGTCATACCTGTTACCTGTCACTTATATCAGTGTTACAATAATATATATGGTCTCAGGCTCACTTGGAGCGATAAAGGGGACATATTAACTGCTATTTTAAATTTTTGTCTTGAAATTTTTACCCTTCTATGATAAAAGGTTTGTTTTTACGTATTGTGTATCGTTGAATTCGACATGACGCCTGGTTGTTTTTTGAAAATCAATATACCTACCATTTGTAGTACGTTCTAAAGTCAATAGTTTGAAAAATCAATATAACGGCGTCTATAGCACAATGTAGTCTAGAACTAAATAATTCATCATCGGTCCTTTTATTATGGGTATCAAAATTCAAAAACCTGAAGTCGTTTCAAAAGATACAACATACGAGGGGAAAATGAGATAAAAGAAAATTTTTAATACTAAAAAAGTACCCGTTGGCGCAGTGGCATATGCAACTGCTTTCCAAGCTAGGGTCCTGGGTTCGATCCCCGGTCAGGTCAATTTAGTAAAACGAACTTTTCTAAATTGGCCTGTAATCTGGATGTTACTGGGAACCCCCAGAGTTCGTTGTGTGGTACCCATAGTACAAGCTTACTGCTTAGTTTGGTATCACAATCTGTGTAATTGTCTGGAATATTATTATTATCATTTCATTGGCTATGTCCGTCTGTCTGATCCAAGACTTATCTCAAGAACAGAGGTATCAAATTGGAATTTATTTCAGACAGCGGTCTATGGGCCTTTAGAGGTGTAGAACTTTAAGCTATTATCAAAATATACGAGCATGTAACATCCATTTAAGTATTAAATCTAACATGGGCTCTCCGGCACAATAATGTGCCGGTACTGCCAAGAGGCGGATGAAACGCCTATGCACATTTTGTGTGATTGCGGACCATTGACGCGTACTCGTCCATCCTGGTACGGCCAGTATTTCCTGAGTCCGGAGGAGTTTCAGCACATCACTCCAAGAAATACTCTGCAGTGGGACTTGGTAATGTTTTGTAACACAGTGACGATCACAGATCAATTTTGGTTGCAGTGATACAGGTCTGATGGAACCTGCATAGTCATTTATATCTAATAAAAAATAAATGCATTAATACAAAAACCTGTAGGTAACTTTCTGTTGACCTAGAATCATGCAATTTAGCAAGAATTGGGGTCTTACAGCACAATAAATGAGAAAAATCCATTAATTGCAAATTCGTAAATATATCACACTGCCATTACAAAGTTTGTAAAATTTTTGCCATTACATTTGCAGTTGAAGAGAACGGAATAATAAGCCTTTGACATTTTTTCGATAAATACATAACATACATTGAAGGAGAGGAGAATTATGAGATTTGAGGAAGCAAAAGAAGTATGTAAGGACCACGAAGCTTTGCGCTCTGTCCTCTGACTACCCTGCTAGTGATACAGCGTGAAGATATGTATGTATGTACAAATACATTGATCTATGTGCGTGAGTCCCGACTCGCAACGCATGTTTTTGTTATATAAATTGTAACTTATTTTTTGTAGATTTATTAATGATAACTACATTATTTAAGGAGTAAATACACATTTGTGCTGTACAAGTACCTACTTAAACTACCATTTAAAGGCTCCAGCTCACTAAAACGGAATACGAAACCAATAAAAAATACTCTATTATGTTACTGCATACTATGCTTTTTCATATTTAACTTATACAGTATACCAATCAGTAGTTTTAAAAAGGATTAACTCTCCAATTTACACGTAAAAAAAAAATTCAAAAATAAATCTAGACAATAAAAAAAACGTTTATTTCAATTGAATTTTTTTATGTAATGCAGGCGTAGCATATACCTAATGTTGCTGCATGCTTGATTTTTCTTTGATCCTCAGTTACAAAGTGAAATATGTCGAGGCGTTTTTGAAATATAACGATTAAAAATTGTTACGTCAAATATGACAAAGTTTTTGACAATATTGCTTTAGTCTTAATTTTTAGTAAGTGTCATGTATTTGTTTATATTTTGGTACCTACTTCTATGTACTACTTCACAATTGCTTACTGATACAAAGATGGAGTGTCATAGCTGAATAACACCAGCAAAAAACAATGGTAACTAGAACATGTAATTTAAACTTGTCTCAAGTATATACATGCGTGGCAAACTAGGTGCACGCCTGGTTCAAGTTTAAATTATCTGGGCAGGAAGGTTAGGCACAGGCGTAGTTATGGTGACTACTGCCCAGCCTAGAAAACTTTTTGCCCCTCCTAGGAAAATCTTTCAGTTTGAATACAATGTCACAATAATTACAGATTTTCTACTGCCATCGCATTCATTGAAAGCGAAAGCTCGCAGTAGCTGATCAGAGCCAGAGAATATGTAGAAAAGTACTCCCGCCTGTACGCCTGTGCGTAACGGAATTCTCGGACGGATATGTAGGGTTACTTCGTTGGGTATAAGATGCGGAGATCATCTCTTTTAGTTATGCATTAAAGTACATAATAATAAAAAATTACATACGGATAAGTATTTCACGTTTGTTACATTTAGTTTCTTGTAAGTTACATTGAAAAATGATCACTATGGATTTCAATAACTAAAATTTAGGCATCAAAGGACATTATAATACATCCGTTTAGACATTTTTGTGTTCGTGACGACGTTAAGAACGAATTAAAGACAAATGGAAGTGGTCGCATGTTTGCGTCGCTCGTGACCCCGACTAGCATTCCAATAATTACCCGTATTCACCCAAAATATTGCCGTTGTGTGCGTGCCACGGCGCGTGCGTACTAGCGCGCATACATATAGGGGAAAAGGGGGTAATGTGAGTCACTTAAGCGAGAAATCAAATAAAACCTTCATTATAAATGATATATTTATTGCAACTGTCAATATACTAAATTTACTTAACTAGCTATCATTTGACATCAATTTCAATCATTTTGGTAATCAAATTTTGTAATTATAACAATTTAAAAAAAACAGATTTGACTCTCATTGCACTGACGTGAGGGCAATGGTGGTCACCCTCTGGACAATTGGAGTCAAAGTAAATTTAGCAGACATCGCAAACATAACCTTCGGCCGACTCCCACCCAGTACAGTCCGCGTGAGCCCATAACCCACATTTCGTTGTTCTTTGCGAAATCGTTGCATACCAGGCATCAGTTTCCAGCATCTTCTGCGTCGTCATCATCCTGGCAAATGTCGTTAGTATTTACATCTGATACTGAAGTTTCGTTTGATTCTTGAAGTATTCGTCGCTTTGTCTTTTCATTGTCCTTCTTCTGTACTTAAGTTTTCTGTCCCTGACTTTTACCTTTCCATTTCCTTTTTTCTTTCTCTTTCTCTTCACCTGAGTCACCTGACTCTCATTTCCCACTACACTAATGAGAAAAAAGTTGAAATTGAAAAAACCTATGAAACACTGACGCAATCTAAATTTTACATTACTATTTTGAATGTCTGACTAGTAAACTAATTAATCTGTGGTCTGACTAAACGCATGTGAACATTTTAATCGTGTACTGTAAAAAAAAATCGACGCTTACCTTCTATTATATGGTGAGGAAAAATTACATTGGCGGAGCGCAAAAACAAAACACAGACATTCCTTCCAAGCGCGGGGGCCTACTAGCGCGAGCCGTTCAACACAGTGCCGAGGGGCATAGGTGGAGCAGAAGAGATCGTTTACGCGATACTCGCGTGTATAGTTTGTAGATGTGTATACAGATTTGTGGGTGACTCCCATTACCCGCCGACTCCCATTACCCTGTTCTCCCCTAATACAAACTTTGATTATTTACTTGTCCAAGCCACGTACGTTGACTTTCTATGAAGAAATCCTACTGTTATATTTATACTGTATCAGAGCGCTCCCTCTTAGGACAAATTCTGAGCTACGTATGCCTATATGTATGTATAATAGTAGTAATATACAGACATATCACACAGCGCCATCTAGTCCCAAAGTAAGCTGCATAGCGCTTGTGTTATGGGTACTAGACAGCTGATATACAACTTATATAATTTTTCTTTTGTAAATAAATACATATTATACATAAACACCCAGACTCGGGGCGGGAATCGAACGCGCAACCCCCGTTTACTTTCCGGCGCGCTAAGCCGTTGCCGTATATTGTTCTGTAAAGAAATGTAATAAATGTAATGTGGTAGCTGATTGAGAATGGTCTTCCATGCACATAAACTGGCCCTCGAAGAATGTTTTGATTTATGATATACTAGCGATCCGCCCCGGTTTCTCATGGTTTCGCATATTATTATAACATCCATTTAAGTATTAAACGCCTATGCACGTTTTGTGTGATTGCGGACCATTGACGCATTGACGATTCTAATAATCAAAGAGTGCAATCTTTGATTATTTACTTGCAATCTTGGAATGTACTAATTTTTGTAATAGCCTGTGGGATGGGATAAGAAGAGGTAAGTTCAGCTCCAAATACAGGAACAAAAATGTCTGTCTTCTCCAAAATTATTTATTCACACTAGCAGGTATGAACATCAATTACATAGAAGGAGTAAAACCAAACAGAATTAGTTAAAGATCACTAACATTAAAAAAGATGTTATTTTCTAGACAAAATCAATATATCAACATCTCCATGACAACCAAGTTTTTTCTTTTTTTTTCTTTGGCAGCTGTCTCGTATGCACAATCTGTGTGTCTAATAAGTAAATACATACATATCTTCACGCTGTATCCCTAACGGGGTTAGTCAGAGACGGAGCGTTAAGCTTCGCGGTTCTTACAATACTTCTTTCGTTTCCTCACAGCTCGTCACTCTCCTCACACATTTTCGCCTAGGTATGCGAGTGTTTTTCACATTTCCGTCGGTTAACATTCTGGCTAATAGTTTGTATATAATAGTAGCGCGTAGAATGTAATTTCCCATTTAAGAAATAATTTTTGCAATCGGTTCAGTAATTCTACAGATTACACCCAACATAGAAACGAACACAATTTTACCCCTATAAAATGAGTATATTATATAGATTACCTTTGTTAAAAAAAAGGAAACAAACTGAGTTTTTTGCCATTAAAGGTTTTCTAAGTCTGATTAGCATTTCATATATACACACACAATATACACACTGCAGCTAACAGGGTAGGCAGGGAGGAAGGAATCCCAAGCGTCGCAATCTTTACATAATTCCTTTCGTTCCCTGAAATCGCATCATCATCTACATACACTTGACTTTTAAAAAATCAATATATCTGGTAATATCTGGTAATATCTGGTAACTAATTAATCTGTTGTAATATTATAAGTGTACTAGCTGTACCCGCGACTTCGTCTACGCGGAAAGCTTTTTCGTGGTTTTCCTGGATTAGGTTAGATTATATGTACGACACATAGTATGTTCAAAGATTGTTTTTAAAAATAAAGACTACGTCTAGCCTACGTCTGTCTCCGGGCACATACTATTTCTGTAGTCCGTACCAAACGTCGTAATTAGTTCGGCGGTTCAGCATTTTCCATTCAAAGTTTCATCCCCCTTTTCAGCCCCTTAGGAGTAGTTTTTCGATAAAAAAGTAGCCTGTATCCGTTCCGAGGGGTCCAACTATATCTAAGCTACATCATAATTAGTTCAGTGGTTTACCATTTCCTGTGCCCTGTGCAAGTTTAGTACCCCTCCCTCCCGTCCCCCATTTTAGTGCTTTTTGTTGAAAAATGTAGTCTATGTATTTTTTAAAAAATAATGTCGTATCACCGCACCAAATTTTTTCATTACCTAGATTTTTAGTGTTCCCCATACAAAGTTTCATCCCCCTTTTCACCCTCTTCGGAGTAGATTTTTTATAAAAAGTAGCCTATGTCCGTTCTTTGATGTCAAACTATCTTCTTGCCAAATTTCATCATAATCGGTTCAGCGGTTTATCATTTTCCATACAAACTTTCCTCCCCCTTTTCACCCCTTTAGGGGTAGATTAAAAAAAAATAAGTAGCCTATCATGAGCGCAACCACATGTTTCTACTAGTCAAGCCGTTCTTCAGTTATAAAAGGACATACAGACAGACAGACAGACAGACAAAAATTTAAAAAATAGTAGAATCGAAGTCAGTGAGTCATAAAATGGCATTCTATCATAAAATTTGACAGAAAAATTATAATCGAATTCTCTGTCTGTTTTGAATTTTTCTGTCAAATTCTCTGTCAATACTACTATAGTAAACTAATTAATCTGTGCTACTATATATAAATCTCTAGCGTCTATCTAGACTATTCTAGACGCTAGAGATTTATATAGTAGTATAGATGTATAATGAGATTCCACTTGAATTTGTATGTTTGATTTCACTTGAACTTGTATTTATTACTGTTTTAAAGTATTTTATTATCAATTATATGTATTTCAATGCTCATGGGAATTTTAATTTGAGTACAGATAAAAAACCGCAACTGCCTCTCCCAATACCAGCGGCTGCACACGACTCGCTGTACATTTGCCGTATAAATATTTGGTTTTTTCGTCGGGATGTGACATTCAAGCCGTGAGTTTCACGGCTTAAACTCGTAAATTAAAAGTTCAATATTAATATTTAAAAAATCTTTTAAATTTGAACCAAAATGACTGATAAGAAAAATTTACTCCTGTTTTTCGATCGCCCATCGGAGCCATGTTTTGTGCAAAAGGGTGAAGATAATTCAGTTTTCCAAGTTCCTGACAATTATTTTGTAAGTACATTATCGATTTTTTATTTTTGTATCTGTCGTGTCTACGCCTTTAGGCAAAATCTTACTCTATTAAAAGTGTATTAGCGCCTGTCTAAAATCTTATGTTGTCTAAAATTTTGCGCTAAATAAGCGCTAGGCGCTAATAAAATGATTATTATAATAGGTTTTCGTGGTCGAACTAGGAGTCCTCATACTTTTAGGCTGTTTGTCCGTCTGTCTGTATATTCAGGCCTCCTATTTATTCATTTGTATATCTATTAAAATGACATTTAGTATACCTTATGGATGTAAATTTATGTCCCTAAAAAATAATACAGGAACCAAATTTTTCGTAAAATAATTTTTTGGAACCTTTGAAGATTAAAAGCGATTAAAAGCGATTAAAAGCGTAGTTACCTAATAAATTCAAAATTTTCTTGACTTATCCTATCGCACAGGGGATATTTGACACCGAGTGATTCGAACCTAATTAGCCGACTGTCTAAACTCGTGAGAAAGCTTCGATTGAACCTTTGGACTATTTTGGAGGAATATACTAGTGACCCGCACCGGCTTCGCCCGAGTGGGAACTATTATAATGTAACCTACGTATAATAATGTAAATACGAAAACCTTCCGGAAGAAATTCTTTAAATGATACTGAAAAACGTATCAAAATTCGTTGCATGGATTAGAAGAAGTCAGCGGAGAAACGGACAGACGCGGACAGCGACTTTGTTTTATACTATTTAGAGACTAGAGAAGAGATATTTAAAAATATATATGATAGTAGGTACTTGTGATCTCTTCACATAGGTATAAAAATAATTAATTGGTACTTCTATATAATAAAAAATCTATATTAATCATTTAATAATAACATAACTTTTATTGGAAATACAACAACATAACATAATAAACATAATTTTAAGGCGACGCATTGATAAACAATAATTTAATCTAAAATAGACCTTCTGTTCTATGCAAACGTGCGCGCGCTAGCTCAGGAAAAATACGAAAAAACAGTTATTTTCGTTTATTTTAAAAACTATAACCAATTTTAAAATTCCAACTGGCATTTTGAAGAATGTATTTAGATTAAACTATGCAGAAAATTTAGAAACATAAATCGGTCCCGTTACTCCGAAAAATGTAAATCTCTGTTTTAAAAGAGGTTTCTTTGATATTTTTTGTGTGTTACGAAAGTTAACCAATCTTGTAACGCAACTGGCAAAATGAAGTCAATGAAATGAAGAATCAGGTTACCAACAATTTCATACGTTTTGTAGTCACTTAGAAAAATTGAGATCTGTGCCGTCAAAATTTCCAATGCGTCGCCTTAACGCTTGTTTGTAACGTGGTGTAAAATATAAATCGTAGCATTTACACGCTCCTTAGATATTCATAAACAGAAACGGAACGTCTATAGTTTTACTGTCTTCTTATGTCATAGACGATTTCTTCCATCATCTTTTTACTTACTGAGTTGAAGTTTGGCTTATAAACGTAAATTGATAGCCCATAACAGAGACAAGAAACAAAAAATTACCTATATAATTAGTCAGAATACAATTCAAACTTGAATCAGGAGTGCCAAGTTTGCCAGGCAAGTTTATACGCTGGAAGCTAGTTTAAATTAAACTTTCCAGTTACCGCGTGACAAAGATACAATGATGACATAACGAACAGAGTGCTTCATGCTGGAGCTATTCAGGTGCTTCACTTTCACACTTCATCGTCTCAGCTGAAGGCAATTGCGTGGTGATACACAGAAGTAGGCATCAAAATGTAAACAATAACTTGATATCCACTAAATTAAAAGATCGCAAACTTAAACACTGCCATATTTGACGCAGCAGATTTTAGTCATTAAACTAAACTTTCCTCGTCATAATATTTCTCTTTTCAATTTGTAATCAAAGAAATCAAGCAGCTATCTTATGTGCTATCTGTGCAGCCTTGGATCAATTTTATCGTTAAAATTTACATTAATTTGTTAAATTATACTTCTGCTTCCGTCCGAAGTTTGTTCGTATCGCTTGCCAGTAAAAATAGTTTCTAAGCTGTATTCACATAGACTTTATAACTTCAGACAGCCTGTCCCGTACTACGAAGCGATGCAAATAAATACAAATAACACCGGCCAAATGCGAGTGGCACTCGCGCATCGCGGGTTCCGTACCACCATACTATGTATTTGTGTTATGTATTTATTTACCGATAAAATACAATTCAGATAAAAAACAAATTTAACTTTGCAGTTAAAAGACACGTTCTCCCATACTATCCAACTGCAAATGTAACTTTGAAATGGCAGATAACTACAAATTAACGATTTTCGGATTCGTTCCTTTACTTGTACTGTGAGACCTTGCTTCTTCCCAAATTTCATGATTCTAAGTCAACGGGAAGTACCTTATAGATTTTGATTCCCTTGCGAGTGTCAAAATATGCGGCGTAAACGACGTCTTTTGATTGCGTTGACTTAGAAGTTTGGTTTTTTCACAGCTCCTTGGAATTGTAGACTTTGATTTGATATTAATTTTAACTTGATATCTCTACCCATTCCTGAGAAAAAGGGTCTTGACAGACAGACCGACAGACGAACAACGAAGTGATATTATAAGGATTACTTTTTTCCTTTGAGGTACGGAACCCTAAAAACATAGCTGTATGAATGGTTTTCTAATGAAATGGCGGCCGATCAGCTTATCTAACAATAAATGTGTGTCGTATGTATAGACGAGTCCGTTTATTTGATTCCCTCACATTGCTGCTGGAACATGGCGTCTGGACTTATTTATAAAGTCTTTGGCTGTATTATTTCGAAAGTTATTGACTTATTTCGCTCCATTTCAGCCTGAAAAATATAAGAGTGTGAGCAATGAACTCAGCAGTCGCTACGGCGCATCTGCCGGACGGACTATCCCTATACGGAACATAGCGCTGCCCGACCTGTCGCTGCCGCAGGAGCTGCCCTTCAACGAGCAGTTCTCCCTCTTCGTGCCCAAGCACCGCAGCATGGCTGGCAAGCTCATTGATATCTTCATGGGTGAGTGCAACTGACCTTTTTTTGCGTTGTGGGAGAAACTTTGAAAAAGAAAGTTTCCAACCCACGGTGGTAAGATTTGATTATGTGGATCTTTTATCCACTAAAGTTCTAGTGAAATGCGTATTCGGCGTTCGTCGAGGGGCCCTGGGGTATTCTGCAGAACACAGTAGCTCCTCTTGTAGAAACAAGTCTCGGGGGGCAGATCGGCCTCTAGCAACCTCATAGTGTTACGCTGTCGCGGACCTCATACAGCAAGAACCGCAACCTCGAAGACCACCTTTATATAATGCTAGTAACAAGCCCAGGCCACAGTTTTACTACTTAGATAGATACTAGCGTAAAGCAGGCTTAGCTCACGTGAATAAACTATATTGCTTAACTGCTGATTAAATCTTTCCAGTAACATATCGAATATAATTCTTAAAGAGCTGAATCGACCCAGAGGTACTGCGCTGTAAGGAGCATAGATTATCATTGCTTTTATACTTATATATAAATCTTTTCAGTAATGTGTAGAACAAAACGCACTTTGAGTTGATTCAATTGGGTGATATAGAAGTCACAAACTAACTTTGATTCTGATATTGTATGTGTATAATGTGACGTGTAACAGACGAGAGACATTGCAGCTTTGTTCTATTTTCAGAACTACAACTATATTTATTTTATGTATAAATTTTGTTACCATACGTGATTTGGCTGTTGGTGAATCTTATTATCCCCTCCCAGCAAAGTTTGGATACACCCACATGATAATTGTTTTGATTTACCATTCCAGCGTAACGTATAATTCAATGCCCTTGGGTGAGTCGATAGCAGGATATTACCTGAGGATTCGTCACTATTCTAAACATCTCGCTGTTGGCAGGTATGCGCGATGTTGAAGACCTTCAGTCGGTGTGCACGTACTGTCAGATGCGTATCAACCCGTACATGTTCAATTACTGCCTGTCCGTCGCCATACTACACAGGTAACGGATTTAATAGAATTGGATAGTTTCCTGAGTCGTGGTAGGAAACTATTCGAATAAGTAAGTCGAACTGATCAGTTCGACTTTTCCGTTTTGGTATTTCGTTCCAAAATTTAAATAAGGAACACTTACGTAATCATTTCAGTGTTTATCTGTCTGTCTGTCACAGTAGGTAAAGCTACTGTAATGCTATATCTATTTTTAATAGGTAATAAATAGATATGTGTGATGTGATGCGAATTTTAAATAAAAGATGACGTCGGTAATATGAATTTCATTTATTATAACGACAGACGACAGACATGTTTATAAGATAAGAAGACAGAGATAGATAGAAAACATGAACGGAAAAGGAAATATTGCAAGACAGATTAAATACAAATATATCACAGTATGTACTTACATTCGAAATAAAGAAGTTTCAATATATATATTACGTTTAACAATTATATTTTGTGCACTGTGTAAGCATGTGACAAAGACATCGCAGATTTTACATCTCATGTTATTGTCCACAAATTATGGTTATGTTTCTGTTCTAGGCCCGATACAAAAGGCTTGAACATCCCGACTTTCGCAGAAAGTTTTCCCGATAAGTTTATGGATCCAAAGGTTTTCCGCAAAGCTCGCGAGGTGTCCACTACTGTGCCTGTTGGTTCGAGGGTAAGATTTATTCTAATTTACTATGTAGGTACCTACTTAAGAAGCAATAGCGCTAGAGTTTCCACTCTTGGTGCTGTTGTAAGTTCTGTGAGGATCAAACAGGAAACGATTTAGAATAAGATCAACTACGTTCAAGTGTTTCGATGCTTTTTGAGGTGTCAATGACGAAATTGGTTTTTTGATAGAAGATTTTCGAAAAGTTAAAAAAATTGACTTCAAACTTAACCGCCAGGAGTCGTTTTTGGGTAGAAAGAATTTCCTGTGAAACTTTGCTTTTGAAATCTGGGTAACACCGGAAACATCGGGTATATGGGCATAGTTTTGCCTCCAAGGAGTTAATTAAACAATATCAATAACCAAGTGTCAAAACAGGAAATTTGGTTGATCTCAACCTTAGGCGATAAATATGTATATTTTAATGTACGTATACTATCTGTGATTACGTTATTTTGCCAATATTAAAAACAGTATTAGATATACTTAATAGCAAATATTTCAAATATTTTTTGAGTTCAAAACAGCAGTTTAAATAAAAAAATACTACTTTTAACTTTGTATTGGTATTATAACGAAAGTACGTGATGTTCAAGAACACACAAAATCTTTATAAATTATAGCCAGAATAACATATATATTCCTTATCCTCAAATACTGTATTTTTCATTTAATTGAATGGAGAGTGCATTATGGTACTTTCTTGTATACCATCTTACTTGCTAATGTCGCCAAAATGCATTGTCCGCATTAATGTGTTCCGGTGTGGAGGGAAAGATATCCGGTGCTTTCTTTGTTTTTTATTGTTTTATTTTACTGCTTTCCCTAATGCATTTTCAATAACCAAAAATCCAATTTTTTGAGAGAATGTAGAGGTTGTAGATGCCTACCAAACACTTATAAAAAAGAGGGATCTTCGCTTTAAATCAAGCAGCGCACGCACTTTCCCGGAAAATATTTATAGTTTTTTCGGTATAACTTTTTTGTTTCTGAACCAATTTTGAATTTGATAACTTTTTCACCATGGCGTGTACGTAGCGGGTCGCGATGTATAACACTACTATTTTACGCACATTTCACTATGCATTATGATTTTTAGTACTTACAGCGTTGAACATTGCTGCTAGCGCGTAGGCCCTTTCATGAAGTTCTTTCTTAGCCTTGATTTTGTTAACGTCCGCAGGCCTTAGCCCACTTACCTACCATCTTCCCCGTGCTATAAAAAAATTCGACTTACAGGTGACCTGTTCTTAATCGACTTTGAGTAAAGGATACGTTATTTTACACTTTGCAGTATTTTTATTATGAAGCCAGTAAAATTGTTTTCGTTAAAATTATCGTTACAATAGACGTTGCAGCTTGAAGTAATCTGTAATAATAATAATATAATACTAATAATATATTCAGACATTTCACACAGCGCCATCTAGTCCCAAAGTAAGCAGCACAGCGTTTGTGTTATGGGTACTAGACAACTGATATACTACTTATATACTTTTCTTTTGTAAATAAATACATATTATACATAAACTCGGGGCGGGAATCGAACCCGCAACCCCCGTTTACATTCCGACGCGCTTAGCCGTTGCGCCACGGAGGTCGTCAAGGTCGTCAATCTTCTTGATCACATACGTGTACCTCCACCAGATGCCAATAATAATCCCGCACAACTACACGGCGTCTACGGCGGAGATAGAGCAGCGCGTGGCGTACTTCCGCGAGGACATCGGCATAAACCTACACCACTGGCACTGGCATCTGGTGTATCCGTTCGACGCCGCTGACCGCGCCATCGTCAACAAGGACCGCCGCGGGGAGCTCTTCTACTACATGCATCAGCAGATCATCGCCAGGTGACGTACGATGCTATTCTACTACATGCATCAGCAGGTCATCACCAGGTGACGTAGATGCTGTTCTATTACATGCATCAGCGGATCAGTGAATCATAGCCAGGTGGCATATGATGCTGTTCTAGCGGATCATCGCCAGGTGACCTATGATGCTTTTCTACTACAGCATGTAGTACCTGGCGATGATCTGCTGATGCATATCAGCAGATCATCGCCAGGTGACTTATGATATGAGAAGTCTGTGGTGAGACAGTTGCTCCCTTCTGCCTACTTTTGCTATAGTTATATGTTTACTCGTGTAGCTAGGACCCTCAAAGTTACCGTGCCGTACCGTTTAGACTCAATCATTGCAAGTGCAAGTGCACTTGCAATGATTGAGTCTAAACTTTCATTGCGATGGTTAAGATCCTTCGCGAAGTGAAACACGTGTTTTTTAATATTTTGAATTTTGGTAGAAGTCATAATTATAAAATAATAATAATTGTAAATATCAAAACTTGTCGTGCAATCAATAGAATCTACAATAGGGAGTGTTGCTTATATGTGTTTTTTAATTCCTTAAAAATATCCAAGTACAATAATTTATTAGATGGACTTATACATCTTGTATGTAAATTATTGTTACTGTAATATTTTATTCAATGTTGCAACACCGTTTTTTTTCATCAGATACAACGTGGAGCGCATGTGCAATGAGATGAATCGTGTTACAAGATACAACGATTTCCGCGCACCCATTGCCGAAGGCTACTTCCCCAAGCTAGACTCGCAGGTGGCCAGCCGCGCCTGGCCTCCAAGGTAATTGAACTTTCTTATAATTCTGAGTATGATTTTGTGTTCGTGCTGGTCTGGGAGAGTAAAATAGAATTTAGAATGTGTCAACTGTTTGTCATCCTGTGTAGCCCTGCCTTATCTTTTACAACGAAATTCTACAACGGCAAAAAACGACAAGTTGTGAGTCGCTTTGTAGGGCCGTATTTTCGTCGCATGCAGCATTTTGAGTGGGTAGTCTGTTAACTTCAGCTTAAGTTAGCAATGCGTGCAATTCTTTTTAAAATAGCTCAACGGCAAATTTTTGAATTTAACAGAATTTGATTTGAATTGGATCGAAATTGGATAAAAATTTTGGCGTAGGTACTTTTTTTGAGTACGTTTTTTTGCGGTAAGCAAAGTTTAAAAATATCCCAGCAAGCAAACAGATTTTATGTAGTTCTGTTGTTTACATCGGATTTAAATAATCTTCAGTTTACTAATTGTTATTGAGTGTTTCCGTAATCGCGACTAAAACATGACAGCTATGAAACTGAAATGTTACGTTAATTGGGCCCTTTTCCAGTAAAAGTCTAATAGTTTATATGGGTGCTATATGACAAAGCTTGTTATGTTGTCTCAGCTGTTATTTGCTGGTTGGGCTGTCAATCTTAGGCAGGTGAGGTACGAGGTAGACAGTATAGTTCTTCGGAGTAATCTGTACATTTTATACAAAAAAATTCCCTTGACCGATTTTCGTTAAATTTAGAATGGAGGTAGATTAAGTCGCGGCATAGGCTATTTTTTTTAAATCCACGTATTAGTGGATTCTAAGTCTGTGTCATTTATAGATCTAAATACAACTCGATCGATTAGCTCAAATATGACCTTACTGGAAAGGTTTAGAACGTAATATGAGTAATTTTCTAAACAAAAAATAAATTATCACTGCAAAGCGTAGTAGAGTTTAATTAGTAAGTTATGTGTTTTCTAGATTCGCGGGCACCGTCATTCGTGACCTGGACAGACCTGTGGACCAAATCAGAGCAGATGTATCCCAGCTGGAGATCTGGAGGGACCGCTTCATTCAGGCCATCGAAAGTGGACAAGTCACCTTGGTTTGTAAATTACGTCTATTTTCTCTATCTTCACGTTGTATCCCTAACGGGGTAGTCAGAGAGAACAGAGCGCCAAGCGTCGAGCTATTTTTGCTATCCTTTTTGTATAACGTATAAATAAGTAATAGCAGAAACGGACTGACTCACTGACTGACATGTCAAAACGAAGTTCAAATAATCGAATCTTGAAACAGTATTTCATAATGATCAAGATATTATCTCATACAAACTTTGCCCCCATTCTTCACCCTCACTACATTGATTTTCTGGAAATTCCTTTTTATTTTGGCACTTTGTCACAAAAGGAAGCTATCGTCCAAATTAAATGTTAGCTATTGTCAATATTCGTGATTAACTTTGTAAGAATAATCGTTAACAAATGGCAACACTATTATTTTGAGGGTGTTGCTACTTAATAATAATATAGTATTTTTTAATGTCAAAAAATAGGTCATATGTATCTAAAACGGGAAATTATCGCAATTACCTTTATATCCTGGCTTGACGTTTCGAGCGAGTTGTATCGGTCGTGGTTTTTGTTTGCTTGAGTTTGCTTGAGACCACGGCCGATGCAACTCGTTTGAAACTAAGGCCAGAATAAAAAGGTAATCGCGTTAAATTTCCCGTTTTAGATATATTTTATAATGTAACGTGAAAGTTTAAAAGTTTATATTAAAAAATAGGTCATTGGAAAGATACTCGAGCTAGCGAAAGCACGTCTTTTAATTATATCTCAATATATCCTGCGGTTCCATCCATGTCGACATCTTAGAAGAATGAATAGCTCTCATCCCATTCATGTTACTACTTTCAGTAGTTTAGGCTGGGCGATGGTGAATCAGTCAGGACATTTTTTATTTTTGTACACAGATTAATAAGATTCGAGGCAACATGATATAGCCATAATGTTCGTTCACAGCCCAACAACCGTCAGATGGCCCTGGACGAGGAGACCGGCATCGACGTGCTGGGCAACCTGATGGAGTCGTCGATCATCTCGCGCAACCGCGCTTACTATGGCGACTTACACAACATGGGGCACGTGTTCATATCGTACGCCCACGACCCAGACCACAGGCACTTGGTGAGTCTGCTCCACTGTTTCGACCATATTTTAGAATACCTTGAAAGAAAAAAAGGTTTTCGCTCTTTAAAGGATTGCTCGTGCGTCTGTTCGTTTGTCTGACTGTCCGTCTTGCTATCCCACATATTTTGCACAAGTTGACATTTTTAAATTAATCATAGGGAGATCGAACAAGCTAATCTTCTGTCCGTTAAATTCAAAGTACTGATATAACTGAATGAACTATCGTCCATCAAATGTTCTAAATTAAAAATAAGTCACGTATACGTCTTATCACAGCGGAATTAATGCACAATTATTATTATTCAATCTATCCTTTATTTAGTTTAATTATAATTTGAACTGTAAATTACACATTTTATACATATCTACCGGATACATTTCGGCGAGTGTGCGCAAGAGCTTCGCGACCTTATCCCACCCTCTCCATGCTACTACAGGACTAGTAGGAAGACGGCACTCTGTCACTCGTTTCTTGTGGCAATTCCAAAAACCGTAGGTACGCAGCGAGTGTCTCGTCTCAGTCATGAGACGTCCACTGTCAGACATAATAGGATTCACTCATATGTCGCTAAAGCTCACTTATTATGCACTGACTCTCCAGACTACCATCATTCCGTTTTGTGGGAGCCCGTCCTACGTAACGCTTTGGTCGCCAAGACCAAAGCTCATTTCTCCAGCAGTTATCCGTTTTTTGTACTGTGTAGCCTGTCTATTGCCATTTCAACCTACCCAAAACTATATCGACTTATGTGGATTACACAAGATCTACGGGTAACTTGCAGAGTTTAACAGATATTAATACGGTTATTTTTCAGGAACAATTCGGTGTGATGGGTGACTCCGCTACCGCGATGCGCGACCCAGTGTTCTACCGCTGGCACTCCTACATCGATGATATCTTCCTGCTGTACAAGAACAAGCTATCGCCTTATAGTGCCGATAACGTAAGTATAGTGTCGTAAATCGCTTTTCTAATAATTACTGTCCACGTTCTTCTTAAATTGAAGAGAGATACGACGACAATAAAATAATAGACCACCAGTTCGTTTTTATTTCTTACCAAAGAGTACCAATACGTAGACAATCTTCTTTTCATAAGGAAAACTTCATAGGCAGTGTTGCCAGATACTAAACCTGAAATGACTACACTATCGTTTTTAATAGTATAAGAATACTAAACTATATTATAGATCTTCTTAAATCTACATAGGGATCTGGGGGACTGCAAATCTGGGGTTGGGTTCTAAATAACACAGACAGAACATGTAAAATTCTAATTATTTGCAGCTGGACTTCCCTGGGATTCGTGTGTCTTCAATCAGCGTGGAGGGCTCAGCTGGAGCTAATACATTTGCGACTCAGTGGGAGCAGAGCACGGTGGAACTGTCCCGAGGCCTGGACTTCACGCCGCGTGGTTCCGTGCTCGCTCGCTTCACGCATCTTCAACATAATGACTATAATTACGTGTAAGTTGATAACCAGTCAAACTTCTTTTTGAAGACATAATTAGAGTGTAGCAATGTAGAGTATAGCAATAGAAACATCCGATATTTTAAAGGATACAGATACGTATGAACATCCAGCTTCGTGGACTTGTATGAGTTTGATCACAGAGCATTTTATTATGACTTTTGAGGCTCGCGATTCGTAGCACGCTTTCATTCACGCACGCTCTGTTTCACTTCGCTAACAAACAATTTGTATTAAATGATACTTATCGATTGTATGATGTATGTACATACATAAGTACCAAAAGGGATACGGGTCCCGAATCACAACCGTTTAGATGACATTTGATTGATACATAAGTACCGCTATGTTAAGTATACCATTTTCACAATCTTCTTTTCTAATCCTGTTAGTATTGTTTTTACGCATGATATTGTATTTACGCACGGCTCTGATTGTCCGTTATTATTCGTTAGTATCTCTGTAATACACTACATTTGGGTATCATTTTTATATCTTTTTATTATTGATCTCACTCGCACACTAATGCGCCGTCCGTAACAATAGGGTAGGTACGATATGGTTTCAAAAATTATGTCTGAAAATAAATAGGTACCAATTTGACATTTTACATTTATCGATGAACGTTAAGCGGATAACATTTTTGCAATGAGAGCACTGGATGAACTTTGTTGTCTATTTTCAGTCAATGAAAGTCACGAAATAATATTTCTTATTAGCGATAGAATAAAGATTATTGCTTAGAGTTCATTTAAACTTCAGCTGCATGAAGAAATTAATTTCAAAATTCCTGGCACGTGCACGGGAACTGCCTAGTAAAGTCGGTCGTCATATCGATTTGCTGGTACGTTGATATCATTTTCTTTTTTTTTCTTTGTTCATGGGATAGCGCACAGATTAGCGCATTTGCCAATGTCATGTATTCACACTCCGTTTAACAACTAAATATTAATATAAGGCACGTTCTAAGTTTTCGTTTGTTCTGTAGGCTTTACCGAAGTTGGAAGAGCGCGAGAACGTCAGCTACACATGTTTATTTAGACCTACTTCATTCTTTTCACTTATACAGAACTTTAAAACAATATACTATCACTTTTGTACTTTAAAACTCCCAAAAATGTAAAAATAGAAAATCTAATTAAAATGACAACCTCACTTCTCCCGTTCCCGCCAAAAAGTCCTTTCTTGATATTATTTATGTATCCTTTCCAGTATCGAGGTGAACAACACAACGGGTCGATCTGTGATGGGCACGGTGCGCATCTTCTTGGCACCCACACGTGACGAGGCGGGCCAACCGCTGCCCTTCGAGGACCAGCGGCGACTAATGATCGAGCTGGACAAGTTCTCGCAGCCGCGTGAGTACTTTCGTATACAGTGACCGTTTTAGTATTCCTGTGTGCTGGGCTTCCTCGGCTCCAGTCCTGTAGTCCGAGCTAGTCTTGTGTCTGTGGCTGTCGTAAGAAGCGACTATAGGGGATTTTGGAGTCGTGGTCGATTGGATTGGACGGCTCTAGTTGTCCTTCACATCGCGCATGCGCATAGCGATAGCGCATGTCGGGGCATTGCGAGGATGCTGGCTCTATCACTGCTCCTCTGAAAAGTAATTTGGTAAGGCGTGAGAGGGGCTTCGGTGCGTTCCGTGAGAGATTGAGGAGCCTTATGACAAAGCGTCGTCTAGCACCTTTGTAGGAGACTTAGTAGGTCTCTCATGCAGAGGACTGTGTACCTGTATTCAGTTTTTCCTGCGTTACCAAAAAAGGCCTCTGTTCAGCAATCGTCGTTTAGACAGTGCGTGCTATAGGGCCATCAGCTTAGTCAGCCTATCAAGTAAAGTCTATACTAAGCTATTGACTGAACGTATGAAAGGCGTTTCTGAAAGTTATTTATGGGCGGCGCAAGGTGGTTTTAGGAGCGGTAGGGATTGTATGGATCAGATTTTCTCGCTTCGCGTAATCGTGGGAAAGTTTGTGGCCGGTCAAAAAGTTTTCTGTTGTTACGTGGATCTAGAAAAAGGATTTGATAGAGCAGTGCGAAAAAAATCTTGTGGAGTCTTCTGCCTGAATATGACGTGAGGGGCCCCTTACTGCAGGCTGTGAGATCATTATATCGAGTCCACAGAGCCTGTGTAAGGATAGATGGCGACATGTCGCCCTGGTTTGAAGTCGGTTCAGGCGTCAGACACGGCTGCGTGATGTCTGCCTGGCTGTTCCTCCAGACATTGATGCCTCCACATATTAAAGGTAGTATGAGTGGTATGATGTGTGTTGGTACAGTGGTAACTGCCTTTTGTATGCTAACGATGCTGTGCTTATATGGTAGCGCCATCGAAGCAGAGTTGCAGTCAGGAGTCACAGAAAGAAGAATGTGAATTGGAAGGATTGAATATGAATTTGAACAAAACTAAGGTTGTGGTGTTTGAAAGGGAAGCTGTACAGATGAAATGTGAGATTTGGGTACATGAAAAATGTTTACAACAAGTAAATGAAATTGTGTATCTAGAAAGTGCGTTTTCGAAGGTTGGAAGATGTGGGATGTGAGTTGGATGTGCATAGATAGGTAGCAGCTGGCAATAAAGTGAACGGTGCTCTGTCCGATTCAGCAGGCACAGTGCCCATCTAACACAGCCAAGATGGCCATTCATAATGCGGTGTTGGTGCCAACTTTATTGTGCGGTAGTAAGTCCTGGATCTGTCTGAAATCGAGTGAAAGAAAGTTAAATGAAGCAGAAATGCGATTTCTTAGAAATACGAAAAAAGTGTGTAAGCACCGCTAAGCTTAGCGCTCCGTCCTCTCTGAATACCCCGTTAGGGATAAAGCGTGAAGATATGTATGTATGTACATATGTCGTGTCGTGTCGTGTGTGGTGCAGTGAGCGCCGGCAGCAACACCGTGCGGCGCCGCAGCCAGGACTCGTCCGTCACCATCCCGTACGAGCGCACGTTCCGCAACCAGGCCGACCGGCCCGGCGACCCCGGCTCCAACGAGGCGGCCGAATTCGACTTCTGCGGCTGCGGCTGGCCGCATCACATGCTGCTGCCCAAGGGTACGCCACAGGGCTTCCCCGTCGTACTCTTCGCCATGGTCTCCAACTGGAACGACGACAGGGTGAGTGTACTCCGTCAAACCGCTACTGCAGCTAACAGTTTTTTTCCTTATTACCACAGTTCTTAAATGAGGCCTTGAGTCAATTTTTAATGAAAAAACAAACTTCAAATTATTGTAAAAGAACACACTGTGTTCATTAAATTCACTGATTCAACTTTTAACTCAGACTAAAAATAAACAATAGCTATTTGTGGATACAGCTAAAGATATACCAATTGTGATTGCACTAGCCATTCAGCGTTGAAATGTCAAAATGTACCTCGGCAACTATAGGGTGAATATTACTTAACGGAAAAATTTGATTCGGTCGAAGGTGGGTGACTATTCTGACAAAGGTAACACTTCACATTAGTAAACTAATAAATCTGTGGTAACACCTAAGATTACGCAATATAGAAAACAACGAAATACGCCATTTCAATTTTAACGGTGTCTGTTTTAACATCACAGACGCCCTGAATGGAATTTCTACTGCGTTCTCTCATTCTAGTCACTTGCAAAAATAACAAATTCCAATTTTAACGATTTCAAAAATTTAAATGCGATGTCTGTTGGATTCGTAACGATACCAGTAAGAAGTGTGAAATCAATGTTATAAAAATATATTACAGGACGAAACAATTCATTTTTCGACAATATCTCTTAAATTATAAAAGACATCAGAAGAAAAAAACGAAAACTTCTCTGAAAGAACAGGCATTTAAAAGAAACTCCTGAAGCCTGGAACTCTATTTCCAATATAAAATCAGGAGTGCATTCAGACCTTCAGCATCCCTTCAGGGCAGCCTGAATTTCTAAATTTTAGCAATTTTAATAAAGTAAGATTAATTTGAACTTCTTCCTGAATCAGATTGAGCAAGATCTAGTGGGTTCCTGCAACGACGCTGCATCGTATTGCGGCATCCGTGACCGAAGGTATCCGGACAAACGTGCTATGGGCTACCCCTTCGATCGCCCAGCCCGAGCCAATATCCTCTCAGACTTTCTACAGCCCAACATGGCGGTCAGGGATTGCACCATCCGCTTTACTGACGCAACTCGCCAGCGAGGTCAGAAGAGGTAGACTCAAGTTATCGAGTTGGCGATTAGTGGAAGGAGAGTAAGGAATGAATATGTTTGATACATTTAATGCAATATTGATATAACACAGTGCACATACACTAATTTATTCTAGTTAAATAAAAACATAGTTCAATTCACGATGACGCAACCCTATTTAAATAGAGTTATCTTTCCAGTCGATAGTGACGTTTTCTTCTGATTGGCTAATTTATCTTAGCATGCGTCTGTGTAGATAATCGGTATTAACACGTTCAATTACCACACTAGACTGGAGTCCAGTTATATTTGTGCCAATTTGATTAACGCCATTTTGGCGCTGTTGACATATGGTCGACCTATACGAGAGTACAAGGAATTAAAATAGCCATATGCAATATACATCAAAATTAGTTCACGAGAACTTCGCATTTCGCAAATGGCGCTATAAATTGGCACACTAAATTAGCTGTTATTTGCTTCGTAAAGTCTGTGCAGTGGTAATTTATATATGTCAGTGGTGTATAATGATAGAACTACTTTAACAGACTTTAACATTATAACGTATATTGCATTTTGACTAGAGGCACGACTTCGAGGATTGAACTATTTTTAAAAGGTCTTAAAAATCTTTGTTACATCATAACTAATAAGGTTTATACTGAACAAGAAAATAGAAGATAATTGATAATAATAGGTGGCGGTAGCTTTTTGTATACGTTTACTTTCATACAGTATAATATTTCTAGAGCTCAATCGTCTAATAAACTATGTAAATTGAATACCTCCGTAAAGAAATATATCTTGAGGTATCAGTTACTTAGGTTCCATTGTGTTTGATTATAACCTTCCATACTACCCTTCTACAGATGAATTCTTAATTAAAATCCAGTAACAACATGGCAACTACGTTACATGCTTCAATTCCCATAATCTTCCATTGATTGGAAATTAATATAAAATTGGCATTTTAGTCTCTTTTAGAGTCGTCAATTAAAGAACTACTGTCATTTTTACGATAAGAATACTGAAATTGAATGAACTATATTATGTTTAATAGCGATTAATCTAAAACCTGGTTTACTATGAGATATATTTAAAACGTTCGACTATTTACTGATGCAACTGTTACTACTCCATACTTTCAAAGTTGCCTCGGTTTTGGGTCTCGATGTTACCAATTACCTCCTTAGCTTAATTTGATTTCACGTAATATTATTCATGTAATATTAAGGGTACCTTGCATCAACTATTTAAACTCGATCTAAGGAACTGACATCTCTCGCTTGCGCCAACTTTTTGGTGGTTGGTGCAAACAAGATGTTAGTTCCTTAAATCGAGTGTAAATAGTTGGTGCAAGTCACCCTAAATCTATTAGAGATAAAAAATCATGAAATCTAGTTTCATGTTGTTACTGAACGACGACTTTCGGCATTTTTAAATGGATTTGATGTTTAGTGTAAGTTTAGTTTAACGAACAGGTCATTAGTATTAATTATAATTCTGTAAATATTGTACATATTGTAGACGTTACGATTTACGAGACTGAATATATCTAGCCTTTCACAAAACAGTGTTTTATTTGCATTCCTTTTATCTTGATAATATGATATGAGCATTAAATTATTTGTATCCATTCATACTAATATACTTATACTAATATTATAAATGCGAAAGTCTCTCTGTCTGTCTGTCTGCTTGGTTTTCACGGCTAAACCGCCGGACCGATTTTGATAAAATTTGTCATGGAGATAGTTTGACACCAGGGGGTGAACGTTTTTCAAAAATCTACACCTAAAGGGGTGAAAAGGGGGATGAAACTTTGTATGGGAAATTTTTAAACGCTGAACCGATTAAGATGTAATTTGGTACAGAGATACACCTTTTCTATTAAAAAAACATAGTTTTCTTTTTTATCAAAAATCTACTTCTAAAGGGGTGTAAAAGGGGATGAAACTTTATAGGGGAACTTGGTAATGCTAAACCCTAACAATACGGGTATCAAATGTAATGGAATACACAGGGGAAGGTTTCTGGACAGTGACGTCATCATAAATCCAATATGGCGGATGTTCCATAATAGGAAATAAGTTTTTCGTTCGACACCAACAATATGGGTACCAAATGAAATGGAATACGCAGGGAAAGGTTTCTGGACATGTGACGTCATCATAAATCCAATATGGCGGATGTTCCATAGCAGGAAATAACTTTTTCGTTCAACACCAACAATATGGGTATCAAATGA
This sequence comes from Zeuzera pyrina, assembly GCA_907165235.1. NCBI lineage: Eukaryota > Metazoa > Arthropoda > Insecta > Lepidoptera > Cossidae > Zeuzera > Zeuzera pyrina. The sequence continues at coordinate 21,554,694 of OU015635.1, read as the reverse complement.
AATGGAATACGCAGGGGAAGGTTTCTGGACATGTGACGTCATCATAAATCCAATATGGCGGATGTTCCATAATAGGAAATATCTTTTTCGTTCGACACCAACAATATGGGTATCAAATGAAATGGAATACTCAGGGGAAGATTTTTATGTATGTGACGTCATATAAATCCAATATGGCAGATGTTCCATAATAGGAAATAAGTTTTTCGTTCGACACCAACAATATGGGTATCAAATGAAAGGGAATACGCAGGGGAAGGTTTCTATGTATGTGACATCATCATAAATCCAATATGGCGGATGTTCCATAATAGGAAATAACTTATTTATCCAACACTAACAACATGGGTATCATATGAAATGGAATGCGCAGGGGAAGGTAGATAAAGTCAAAGTCAAAGTCAAATCAATTTATTCAAGTAAACCCAAATGCAAGGTATTTTTGAACGTCAAATCTACTTTAGTTCGGTTCGAAAAGAAAACCTGAATACTGAGAAGAACCGACAAGAAACTCAGTCAGGTATCATTTTTTCACCATCATTGTACAATAGATATTTAAAAATACAATATCTATAAAGCCAGTAAATGCATACGCAGAGAGGATCACTTCCAGTTTATTGTTGTGTCTTCAATGAAATCGCTAATTTTGTAGTATGCTTTTCCAATCAGTGTGCGTTTAATGACAAGTTTAAATCTGTTTTCCGTTAATTGAGTAATTTCTTGAGGAATTTTATTATAAAAACGAACACAGTTACCCAAAAATGAACCACTTGACTTTTGTAATTTAAATTTAGGAATAACTAGCTGATCACGACCACGAGTTTCCACACCACTAACAACGCCTTTCTTTTGAAATAGATCTAAATTTTTTTTAGTGTACATTATGTTTTCATAGATGTATAACGAGGGTAAGGTGAGTACATCAATGTCTTTAAAATGCTCTCTCAGCGACTCACGTGCGTTCATACTGTAGACGGTACGTATTGCCCTCTTTTGTAAAATAAAGATAGATTTCATATGCGCCGCTGATCCCCACAGTAGCAGACCATAAGACATAAGACATATGTGACTTCACATATGTGACTTCACCATAAATCCAATATGGCGGATGTTCCATAATAGGAAATAAATTTTTTGTTCAATACCAACAATGTGGGTATTAAATGAAATGGAATGTGCATGAGAAGGTTTTTGTATATGTGACGTCATCATAAATCTAATATGGCGGATGTTCTATTACAGAGAATAACTTTTTTTTGTTAAACACCAACAATATGAGTACCTCAGGTAACTTCAGTAATCTAAAGATGTCAAGGAAAATTTTTCGCGGGTTGCGAAAGTCGCGGGTACAGCTAGTAAATAAATAAATGAGTCAGACAATACTCGCCAATCATCTGGTCTCGACCTAGGGCTATTCCTGTGCTATGAGAACCAGACGACGATTATTAAGGGCGTCTGCCAGTACACCCAGACCCGAGACATTCCGAATTCGTTGCCCGAGACAATCTAGAAAAGTTTGTTTCCTAAATCGACTCTGCCGGGAATCGAGGAACCTTGCGCCCATAGAAACAACGTCTAAGCCGCTGCGCCATCGAGGTTATCAATAGTATCATACAAACATACATACATATCTTCACGCCGTATCCCTAACGGGGTAGTCAGAGAGGACGGAGCGCCAAGCGTCGTGATCCTAACATATTTCTTTTGCTTCCTCAAATCTCATCATTCTCCTCCCACATTTTCGCCTAGTTATGCGAATATCAATAGAATCAATGCATATATATGTTTTTTGAGTCTTACATTGTTATAATACTTAAACTCTACTCTTAAACTTCTAAGCACGTTTCTATGCGTTTTGCATTTTCATTTAGAACGAGAAAGTCTTAGATGTATAACAGATTCATATTTAGTCCAAAAAGTGGAGTAGTATGACGTTTCGTACAAAGTCTCGTAAATGTGATTCCGCGCCAAGCTGAAACATCATCTATACACATAAAAAATTTGAAGGATATCCATAGAAAGAGAGTGGCGGCAGAAGCCAAGGAAGATCAAGGCTGACGTCTGAGGATCGAATTGCTAGAGTGTTAGTTGCCGGCAATGTCAAAAGCTCACGTAAACCTAGGCGAAAGTTCGTGAGGGGAATGATGAGATTTGGGCACAGAGTACTTTATTATATAATTTCAGGAAGCGAAAGAAATAGGTAAGGACCGCGATACTTGGCGCTCCTCTCTGATTACCCCGTTAGGGATATATATGTTTGTATATTTTAAGGAACTTTATTCTAAAAATGAATCCAATGTGACCTGCGTAGCAGTACTTCCTCAAAAATGAATCATTTAACTTGTGTAATTTAAATTTTAGAGTAACCAATTTGTCATGACTTCGGATTTATATATATTTCATATTCTGTCCACCCCAAATGGAGATAACGTCAAGACATACATGTAGGTATGTAATATAAAAGGATAAAGATAATTATTTGGTGGTACGCGAGGATGTTGCGATGGAGGCCATGACTAGAGGTACGAATTGTTGCAGTTTCACTCTTGCGCTATTTACGGGGTGATGTTTTTTTAACTCTCGTCAGAAAAGAGTAGTGTTTAACGTTAGACGTTGTTTGTCGATCTGCGTGTTTGTCTGTGCTAAAATAGTGCTTGAACGGATAAGTTTTTGTCCAATTCAAATTTTAACGCCAAAATAATACTATTGAATAGATATAGAATAAAGTTTGAAAAAGAGGTTCTACGCGAGGTTTGAATGTCCGTTTTGTGTGGGTTAAGTGTCATTGCGGTATTCACGGAAATGACTTAGCAGATACTGCGGCTAAGGCTACTGTTTTTCTTCATAGATCACCTGACTTCTGTTATGTACCAATAAGTTTCATTAAGTAGGTACTAAATTAGTCTGAGGTTTGATGCTGCTGCTACAGAATTATACAACGCAGCTAACAACTGCATGTACACTGAGACTTCCCAATCAAGCCGTAGTTCTACGTGACGCAACTTCTTGCAAACCACGGATATCATAAGGAGTATTTACACCAATTTTGTATCACGGCGGATGACGGCTGTCCATGCGCTGATGCGTGTCTGCCCGATCTCTAAAACATCTAATTGAGGTGTGTATTAGATTTGCAAAAATAAGAAGCCGTCACTACGTAGCCTCCCACGCATATAATGTAAATCCATACGTTTTAAACAAATATTAACAAAGGATACATCAATTAATACATTTTACAAAAATAAGAAGCTATCACTGCGTGACGTCCCATGCATATAATATAAAATCCATACGTTTTAAAACAAATGTTAACAAAAGATACATCAATGAATGCATTTTTTAATAAATGGATATAAATGTATTTGAAAATCAAGAAATATATGACAATAACAATAAGAGCCGCAATCATTGTTCAATCAAAGTGTATACTGAAAGCACTGCATTTGGGGCAACCCAGTAGCCAAAATCCGAAAAAAAAAAGAAATATTGTAGAATAACATAGATATTCTTTCCTTTTCAGATTTAAAAGTCAGGAAAATTTTTAAACACATTTGAAACAATTTTATTACCATTCCATAATAGATAATTTAATTTGATTCGTTAAGAGTAGGTACTTTTATTCGATACATATGTTGCAATTACGAACATCGATTAGTACAAAGGTACTTGGTCTCGAATACTTATCGAGTATTGACGTTTATTGGTTTATCTCTGCTGACTAGACACTCTCATCAATCGTTGTGTAACACTTATAGTAAAAGTGTAAAACACAAACAAAAAAAAGTGTAAAACTTATAGTAAAACTGATAGACCCATTAACGTGGTAATTATTGCATCTACCTTCCAAGTCGAGAGCCCCGAATTCTATTTTCAGCTAACATCAATTTAGGAATGTAAAATTTGACTGACTCATGTAAAATCGTCATGTCTAGGAGTTACTAGGAGCTTCCCTAGTTCGTTTTAGTAAACATGACAAGCTCAGTGCTTAGTTTGAAGTTACTCATTTGACGAAATGAATTAATCGTCTGGAGCCTTCGAGCCTATCAATATTGCGCATAACAACGGCAGGAGGCCGGATGGTTCGACGATCATTTAATGGATATTTGGAAGACTGCTGATGTGGGACGCCACTCATGTTGGTACACTTGCTATTTCCCAAGTCACGGCAATTTCCATCATCGGGTGCTGTGGCCAGCATTGCCGAAAATTTGAAGCGGCGTAAGTATATACGGATATTTCCGAGAATTTCATATTTACGTCCTTTGCAGTTGAAACTTTGGGACTTTGGGGCCTCAAAGCCTAAATGGTTACTGAAATTTGTAAGCAGTTCTGTAACCGGTTGAGGCTTCGGGAGATACATCGGCCGGCAACATCTTCCGCCAGCGAATTGGCTTGACCATTCAAAGAGCTGCGAGTGTGCTTGCAGCTCTTTGAATGGCGAGCTAGACATCCTAAGCGTCAACAACTATTTAAACAGGGAATTCGCGAAAATCTATAGTTTAAGGTAATACTTAGTTTCAAGTTAAATTACGTTCAGATATGTACAGCTTTGTAAGTAGTACAATAAATGTCTGGAGAACTTATTATATTAAAAAGCTTGCTTTGCGACCATACCGTGTGCGTATTTGGATATCTCTTATTTTCTCTAATCTCCTCTCTATCTCTTTTCTTATTCTCTAAATAGTATAAAGCAAATTCGCTGTTTTCGTCTGTCTGTTTCTCCGCTAACTTCTTCTAAACCACGCAATAGATTTTTAATTCGGTTTTCACTATCATTTAGATATTTTTTTCCGGAAGGTTTATTTGTGAGCATGAGCAAACGAGAATTTTAATGATTTGAATGATGTCGTAAAAAACATATTTTTGGGGGCTTACATTGCTAATGCTGGCTAAACCTTACGCGATTGATCAAATAATGTACTACGGAATCGTATATCTTAAAAAGGTCTACAGAAAAGTCTGCGATGGTATATATGTCTATCTCCTAAGCATAATCGTCCACAGTAACAATTTTTGTCTTTTATATATTACTAAAAATAATGGGTTATTTACGAAGCTATTTCAACCAAAAAAAGTATCAATCCTTATACTTATAGTATGTTATGCATTTAATGTAGATCAAAATTGTCCTTCACAGCATATCATTTAAATGAATATCTTTGGAGATATCACAGATATAAAATTATTAATCGCTCCCTGCGAAACGGAATCTATTTGTGTGGTCTAATGAATAAACAGCTCTAAACATTATATGTAAAGAACTTCTATAGTTATACGACCACAAACATAACCATATCACACAAACTGTACAACCGTGCGAAGCCGGGGCGGTTCGCTAGTAATTTTATAATCGTAACAACAAAGTAATAATGTTAGGATTTTTTTTGCAATTTTTCTTAAAAAATGTTAAAATGTCTAGTCCAAAAATAAATAACATCATGTATAAATAATACGTACGTTACCAATGAATGATAATTAAAAATAATATTGAACAAATTCAAAACAGTTTTACATAAACACGCATAAAAGTTACGTGCTGCATTAGGGTATTATCATATTTCAATATATTATAATATTATTATCGTGAAATTAAGACAAGGAAACGTCAGCAAGCATGAGAGTGTCATTCTTGGTGAGTTCATTTTAATATGATCTCACTTTCTGTTAGAGGTTTAATTGATTAAAAATGAATAACATCATTAAATTCAATCTAATGCGAGGTCTGTTTAAAAAATCATTGAAAATTTTTTTGTTTCTTTAACACTAACACGCGGATTTATCCGTGCAAATTTTTTTTTTGGAATGTAAAGTGACATAGATTATTATCCGAAAAGTCAATACCAACAGAAAAAAACTTAAAGAAGGCGTGCTATGGCTTTGGTATAATCCGCGAATATCTTTGAGCGCTTAAGAAAAAGGCTTTAAGAATTTTATTTACCTGTGTTTTATACATGAAACATGAGGGTGTCAGTTTTGGTGACTTCAATTAATGATCTCACTTTCTTCATCTATTTGGGGTTCAATTGACTGAAAAGAACGATATTGATCTAAACGAGGTCTGTTCGAAAAATAACAGAACTTTTTTTGTTTATAAGCACACTAGCTGTGTTTCGCGGATTCATCCGCGTTAAGTTTGTTACTTTTCGGAATATAAAGTAATAGTTCACTCTCTGATAAGTTCTACCTCCAAATGAAAGCCGACAAAATCGGTTCAGTCGTCTTTTCGAAGATTAGACCAAATAAACAGATGGATAAATAGAAATAAAATAACAAACGCGTGAATGACTTATGCCTTAAATAAGTGTATGAGTTCAAGAAAAGGCTTCTTTTAAAGTCATAAATAAATACTTTCAATTTTATTTATTTGTATAGATATGCATATGTATGTCAAAAGAGCCATATCGTGTAAAACTTTTTCCAGACATTACTATTCCAAATTACCTAGTTAAGATTTTCTTATGAAACGGCTTCGAGAAATTTATTCAGTAAGATTTATACACAGTAAATACTCAGATGACTATACAAATCTATATATATGTATTTTCAGAGCCTTATGATATTGTCTATTGGAATATTTGTTCTTATGTCGAATGGATTAGAACAGAATTACGACACAAAAACAGTGCAGAAAAGATTCCTCTGGGAACCTGTGATCGACGGTCCTCGGCCGTCTAGAAAAATGATAATACTTGAGCAGCTAATGAGGCGGGTTGTGACTATGAACGAGGCACAGTTACGCAGATCGCGGCGGTTGCTGTTGGTGAGGAGGCTGATGAACAGGGTGATGATGATGAGTCCGGAGCAGCTTCGGTATTTTCCACGGTGGATGGCGGTCAGGTTGATGACAGAGAGAGTGATGAACCAGTCGGTTTTGAGGCAGCCGACGGTTATCGTTTCAAGAGTTTAATTTAATAAACAGTATTTAAGCAATCGTGTCATTTATTTCATGAACCATAATTAAACTATGTTTAATTAAAAGAGTGTTGGTGGATAAAAGACCTACATAATCCAATCTCTCCCCCAGAGGGCTGGGTAGATCTATATGTAGATTTCTCCTACGTAACCGAAAGGGCAGTCAATAAATACGTTGACATTTAGCAGAGAATATGTAGAAAAGAAGGCTCTCCCCGCCTCATGCGTAACTGAATTGGCCACTCTCGGCCGGATACGTAGGGTTATTGTGTTGGAAGTGTGATGCGGAGAGCATCTCGTTTAGTTATCATTTAGTATATTATGACGAAAAACAATGCCTACAGTTTATCATATTTGATAAATTTAATTTATTATAGATATGTTAATGAACTCTGGATTCGAATCACTAAAATTATGTAGGCATCTAAGGACATTATAATTCATTCATTTAAGCGATTTCGATATTTTTGTATTCGTGACGATGTAAAGAATGAATTAAAGACAAACGGAAGCGGTCGCATGTTTGCATCGCGTGCGACCTCGACTGTCACTACAATAACTACCCATGTTCACCCAAAATATTGCCGTTCTGTGCGTGCCATGGCGCGTGCGTATTAGCGCGCACACATACAACCCGTACACGCTGGATTTCTATGATGACGTCCTACTGTTATGTACTGTGCCTTTAGTCTAAGTAGGTGTTTACGAACGCGGTGACTGAATCGCTTGACCCAATCAAATCTGCTCACCTGTTGTCCATGGGCCCCGTTGACTTGCCATCAGGTACATTGTTCGTCCCATCCCATGATAAAAAAAAATTGAGTCTAAATTACCCAATTTATCCCTTCTTTAATCCTCCTATGAAGTATTCTAGCACAGCATATTATGTCGATTAACAGAGTAAATCGATTGTGACACGAAGTATTTTAAAAAGTTAACTAGCGCAGCATATTATGTCGATTAGCAGAGTAAATCGATTGTGACAGACGAACGAACGCATGAAATGAAAAGACTATACGTTCTTGGCATGACGTTGTGTCACGAAGTCTGTGTTCGTCATCTGCTTGCGCTATCGTGACATAAGACACGCTTATATATCTCCGTTACTCTCAATGAGAGGAATATTGGATTAAAGCTAGATATATAAGAATTTCAGAACCGTCAATAAAAATACGTCGAACTCAGAAAGAAATTTTTAATGTATAATGGTTTTAATGTATATAATGGTTAAAGATTCAGCAGGTTAAAGGCCTTCTGAATTTTTTTAAATTTTGAAATTTACCTTGAGTATAAAATCTGTCTGAATTTCTTACTAGTTCTTCTCAATTCATTTTAATACATTTGATTCTAAAAATTACACAAAGTTATTTTTAGAATCAAATGTATTAAAATGAATTGTATTAAAATATATTGAACGTAAATATTAGAATCTGAGTTAATTTATTAATTACCTTGAAATATTCTTAGAACCGGTAATAATAGGCCACAATAATGAATAACATAGTTCGTGTAGACGAATCATAAATTAAATGTAATTAAACCGAATTAACCATATAGGTTGCGTTAGCTAACAAAGACATTACTGCGATATATCGTAACATGGAGCCTCGTATCTTGGTTAGTAAAATGTTTATTTTTGTATATAGTATAGATTTAAGTATTATTTTAAAATAAACTAAAAAATTAAACCAATTTTAAAATAAAAACTATGGCCGGCCAAGTACTATCCATCCATGAGTCCCATAATTGTGTGTCATAATATTATGTGTATTCAGAAAGGGGTTTTTTGATACTATGAAAATATTACGAAATTTTCACATATCCTAATACATTTTATAAGTTTGTCGACTATTACTTGTTAATTTGTAGAGAATACTCCGCTGTGATAATTTTCCTTTCAACTTCGTTGAGGTTACCATAATTAATTTAATACCATAAACTACTTATTATTTTTATTATATTGTAATTTTTCGCAAATGGATCCCTGAATCGAAAAATGTTCTGGACATACCCCCAATATTTTTGAAAAACCAATCCAATGACACCCCACACAATGGAACAGACCAGTAAAAAAAAATCATTCCCGCTTTACGTGTATAGGAGATACCCCAAAAAATTATTTTTCAAGATTTCGTTTCCCTACTTTGTCAGCGTGATTAATATATATAATTATGCCAAATTACAGCTTTTAGAGTCTCTGCGCGGACCGCGGACAGACGGACAGACGGACATGGCGCAAATATAAGGATTCTTTGTTGACTACGGAACAATAAAAATATTTAAAAGTGTGATACACAATAATTATTCCTTACTTAATCAATATGATTAAATATTATTAAATACAATATGATACAATATGATTTAAATTTGAAAAAAAAAGATAATATGATTCAATAGGACAGTTACTGAAGTTGGTGCTGTCGGTGTAAGGGCTGTACAAATTATTACAGAAAAAAATTGCAGTGTTCTAAAATTTTAACAAAATTCAAAATACCTATTTTCTTTCTTTAAAAATGAATATCCTAATTTAACAATTTAGATATTAGAAAAAAACAGCACAGAAGTCGGCTTAGAAGTCGGACTGAAATAAAAAAAATCAGTTTTTGTAACAACTTGGTTTTATGCGAAAAAAAAATACTTATTACATTATTTCTCGTTGACACTTAATGCCTAATATGTTATGTGAAAAGATATTAATATTTAACCACTATTTAACTCTTTTTAACTATACAATTATAATTAATAATAATAATATTATACATGTCTTTGTAATGCTCTATAAACGCTGTAAGTAAACATAGAATCAACAATAAATCTATAATTGTTCTATTTTATCACGGCTTCTATAGTGTCATTCAAGTTATAGACTCATTTATGAACGCCATTAGGTATTTAAGTATATTTAAACAATGAGAACGCTTGAATAAATAAACATACGTAAAGCGATGAATTCTCTCTTTTTCGTAAAATTAGAATGTCTTAGTTTCCAACGACATAATATACAGAATACAGTGTTATCTTACCATATATATGTATATATATAATGAAAAAGGTTTTCTTTATCATGCAATTACGTGAAAACTACTGAACGTATGGGACTATGACCATTCGACGCGGAATCGTTCGTAGATGGTTTTAGGCTATTTATTTTTTGAATTCCATAGACCCTTCACATTAGATACAAAATATTCATTTACGCCCAACGAATCGGGCGCGTAACGGTTAGTAGGTTATACAAGTATTGTTGTGTTTCAGTTGGTCGCAGCTGCGTTGCTAATTCCCCATTCCTGGGGCAGACAGGATATCTACAATAACCCTGCGAACAACCTCTATCCTTACAGACAATTGGGCATTCCAGTAGGACTTACGAGAGATTACATCCCATCTTACATCCAGAATAAAGATGATGACAGGAATTATATTAATTTAGAGCAAAATTACGGCAGTGTTTATGGCCGACAGGTTATTGGCATGCACGGATTAGGTTTCGATAGGAGGACTGCATGGGCATATGGATTACGGGCTCCGCAGACACCAGAATTGCTGGAGACAATATGGAGAAGGCCAAGTAAATATTAAATAATTAAATTTTACTTCGCTGTACATAATGACATGACTATTCAATAAATTTACTTTGCTGTACTGATATTTTATTTTTACTCGACTCTGTTTATTATTCCATAATTAGTTTCTTTATTGTGTGGTAGAGCCATGCTTTTAGCAGCACGAATTGGGCCGGCTCACCCGCTGAAATACCACCCTCTTACAGAATATTAGCTTGAAATAACAGCATTCATTGCTGTTGTTTCGTTCGGTGAGTGAGAGTTTCGGTAGCCCATCTCCCCCTCCCCCTCCTTTCCCTATTTCCCTAAAGACCGGCAAAGCACCCGTGTTACCCTGGATGTTGCGGGTGTCCGTGGGCGGCGGTGGTCACTCTCCATCAGGTGACCCGCTTCCTCATTTGCCCCCACTTTAAAAAAAAAAAAAGACATTTTGTCGAAAAATACATTTTTTTATACAATTGATTTGACACTTCTTACTGGTATCTTTACGGTATCCCATTCAAACTTTCGGAATCGTTAGGAAAGGAGGGGGCCTCCTCGATCACTTTCCATTAGGTGACTCGCTTGCTCGTTTGCCCCTCATTATATAAAAAAAAATGTACCTATATTGCGAAATACATAACCTACATAACGGCGTTAACTTTTTTAAAATAGCGTTGGAGGTTATTGTGGTGGCTTAATAACTTGAGTTTAGGTTAAATTTTCTCGTCTCGTGTTGCCATGAATAATTCATTCGAGCTAACGATCCTCAGGCGTACGTCATGCCATCCCGCGTGGAGCGCCGCGCTGCCCACCGCTCGTCAGTTAACAAGCCGCTAATTTCCCACGAGGTAACTCTGCTTGCAACACGACACGTACGATATCAGTTAAAAACGGAGAGTACACTGAAATTGTAGCATTGAATTTGTGGTTATAGTATATTGTGTTAGCTTCATATTAACACAGAATAACATAACAGTAGGATGTCTTCACAGAAAGCCGGCGAACGCGGTTTGTATGTGTGCGCGCTAATACGCACGTACCGTGGCAGGTGGCACGCACACAACGGAAATATTTTGGGTGAATATGGATAATTTTGCGCCAGTAGGGGTCGCACGCGACGCAATCTTGGGACCGCTTCCGTTAGGCTTTAATTTAGTTTTTCACATCGTCGCAAATAATCTAAATTTTTACTAATGTGCGTGATTAGGGAAGGTCACAGTGCAACGATAGACAGCTTGACATTACATATTTTTATTTTTGTGAATACTATCCAAACCACTTAAGATTTAAGAGTATTTTGCAAATAATTATTTCATGACTGACTCATAAGCTGACATGAATTACACTGACAGTGCGGCGTTGTTACACATATAATACTATAGCTAACTGTTTTACTCGTGGTTACCTTTAATGAGATAGAAAGAGATATGAATATTCGTTCGTCACACAGTGGTAAGAGTGGCAACTTGTTATGGCTTCGTTCATTATGTTTCTTGGCCCGAGTTTCAATTACATCTGTCTCGGGTCTCTGTTATTCCAAAATTGTCAATGCCATTGTTTTAACCTTTCTTCGTATTTTTTATTGTGAATCGATGTAATTGTACTCATTTTGTATTCTTTATTTTTCTTCTTATTTTTTTGTATTCACTAATACTTTGGACATTCTATCAAAATCATTGTCGTCATGTAATAAATAAAAAAGTAATGTTCGTTTGTTCAAAATTTTTAATCTCCGAACGTTATTTACTGATTGCACTGAAATTTTGATGCAATGTTGCATTCAAACACGCGCATGTGTGTTTTACTTTAGTATGCGATTGGAGTCTGTATTTTATTATAGTTATGACATACATACATGATATTACACACTCACTGTTAGGAATAAAACGTATTATTACATTATTACGTATTATTGTTCCTGTTGTCTCACATTGCCGGGAGATGGCGCTGGTTGTCGCGTTCAGTGCTGGTTTAGTCTATGTTTTTTGGCATGTGGGTAATTTAGTGTGTGCAAATTGAGTTGTGGTGGAGAAGTCTAGAAAAAGGCGTCGGTCGCTTTGTGATAAGAAAAAGGGAAAGTTTTTGGAATATTGGTTGTAAAACTCAATAATAACTTGTTTTGAAGCAAAAAGAAATTCTGCCGTGTCGTTGTGTGTTCGCCGACTGGAATTGGTATTTGATTGTTTTTCATTGTACTATTAATGTATAATGCTTGAAGTGGTAGTTAAAGAGGTTAGGAAACTGATGAGTAAATCCAATCTTCCGTTTTGTGGCTTTACGGCGCTGGAAGCCACCTCCTACTTCCACCACCCTAAAGACTAACGGACAATAAAGTCTATCTTATTTATACAATATTGTTGATCAGCGCCGCGTATCGCGGTCGATGTGGGCGCAGTTCCCGGCACGTTTGCTACCCTGGCGAAAATTATAAAGGGCCCAGCACGCGCAGTGGGCGTGCCTGGAGCTGTACCGCACATTCACATTATGTTTTCTACGCAGTACAATCATCCATTTCGTGATTTTACGCTTGTCTAGGAGAGTATATATCAAAAAGATTTTATTCTGAACCATTTCATACCGTAAGTTCCTTATTCGATTCTCAGTCATCTCAATTTAGCAAATAAACCTTTCTGTCATAACTTTTTTGCTCTGATCATTTTGTGACATGAGAAGTTCATTATCGCTAATATTTAATTTTGGTACGAATGTCCTGCGTATTGTATTTTAATATATCTAATTACCTATTGTAAAACGATGTTGAAAATTTACTACTCGACTGAGTTTCTTGTAGGTATTTTTCAGTACGTCGAAAACTTACTACTTCACTGAGTTTCTTATAAGTTTCTCGGTGTAGATTTTTTTTGAACACTAGATTAGAGATTTAAAGGTGCCTTGTAGCTGGGTTTAGTAGATAAATAAAAATAAAAAGTCTTTTGTAATGAAATATATTTATTTGGAATTGAAACAATTAAAATTTTTAGGCAAAAAATTCCCGTTCCATTTGTGCTGTAGATTTTTAAGTAACAATAATTATACAAATACAATGTACAGTGCCGCATTCAGATAATAATATAAGGTAAATAAATACGGATATGGCGATTCCTTAAAATGTATTCCAAGATAGTAATTTAAACTTGAACCGAACGTGCATTAGTTTTTCATGCAAGTTTGTACACTTGAAACAAGTTTGAATTGCAGTTCCCGCATGACCAAGATACGATGTCGAAATATCGATCGAAGTGTTTTGTGCTGGAGTATAACTATAAATCTTAATTTAAATATGTAGAGAGAGATAACTATAAATATAATTTAACTGGTTTGGTAATACAATATTACCTAAATTTTTATTTTGCGAACATCTGAATGGGGCGCTGACAAGAATATGACAGAATCCCACCATTAGTTTACAAATAAAATTATAACAATGAATATACCTGTTCGATCTCTAAATGGAAAATTATTGCGACAAAAATATATATATTTTTGTTTACCGCAATTGACAAAACCTTTCCACGTCCTGTAATTTAAAAAAAATGAGCCGTCGCGGGTCCCCTGACAGATGTGAAACATCAAAACTATTTTGTATAGAAAATATGCATGAAAGGAAATAAATAGGTCTAATCAAAAACAAAACATTCAGAATCTCATTTAAAGAAAAAAATTATTCTTTATTTAAAAAACACAGGCAACGTGTGCCGAAGTGAATAACAATACTCCATACGCTATAGGTATACGAGCTCAGGACAAGCGCGTGGCGGCGCGTCGCCACGGCGTCGCCACGCCAACAGGCGGTCTGACCCGCCGCATAAGAAGTTTCACATCAAAAAAATGCTTTTTTGAACTAAAATAAGACTCCGGTGTCTTTTTATTAATCGTTCACGTAAATCTACAACAATCTTCCATTTAGGGATCAAATTCAGGGATACATTATATTTACAATTTAGCGAATTTAAAATTGGATAATATAATATTAAATATTAATTATTATTATTATACAATATTTAAAAGCATTTCGATTCCTAATGATCTATCACAACATTCAAAGGCAATATTAAAAGTTTGGACCATCCGCTTGCAAAGGAGAAAATTGTGAACTTGACAAAACAATTACATCTAAGCTTGGACTTGGACAATTTTGTCATATTGGTATAAATTACAAATTATTGAAAAGTACTTACAACTGCTTCGATGATCAGGGACCCTGTACACTAATATGCATTAACAGGAATGTATCCAGGGGGTTACATAATGAAGAATTTTTGATTAATAAACATTGACGAATACGAAAAATATGATTAATCATACTGAGGTAAAAAGGGAGTAGCAACCTCTAACTTCTCCCTGAATACATTCATGTGCATAACTTTTTTATTTATTAAATAAAATTATAATGTCACATTATCGTCTTAAAACGAATAGGTAATTCAGCGAAGGCCTATTATTACTTGCAAATTGCAAAAAATGAATTCATTTTTACCTTCTGTATACCTATACTTTAGTTAACACGTTCGCTGCGGTAAGGGGTCTAAAGACCCCACGTGTACATTCACTTAGCACAGATGATATTCGAAAAAATTCGAATTATATAATAAATATAATAATAAATTCGAGCTATTTTATTGAATATACCTAAGTAAAAATATTTCACTGGCTTGATTACTTTTAAAACATTATGTTTCATTTGGAAAAAATACTCATTAATAATAATATATATAAATTATTACGAAGCGGGCAAGAAGTTTTTGGGCCCTTTTTATCACCACATTTATATATAAGTGCTGCAGCGAACGCGTTATATTGGCTGTCATATCTGACAAGAAAAACGGTTATAAAATAAATGTTGTCATTACAATTTACAAATGTGACAATTATTTTTAAATTATGTAAAGTTTACAGATCTTTCATTCCTTGGTAGATATATTTCACAAGGTGTGAGTAGAGGCATTCAAAGTTCATAACTTGAAATACCTAATCGACTCATCGGTTAAAATCGCTACGAACAATCGAATTAGAGACTCATTTCATAGTTAAACAGTGCATTATAAATGTAAAATTGAATTAAATGTAAAAATCTAAAGGCAAGGTGTCGAAATATTTTTTTAATGTTTTTATTCATATAATTATCACTAAAAAATTGTGGACTCGATTCGCGATTTTACATCATATATATTTACATATTATGTATCTATGACTAGCATACATAAATAGAGAATAAAATGAGTTAAATTAAAAATATTATCATTATATCTGCGGTTACATTATGTCAGTTCTCAAAAAAATATAGTTTCGAAATTGTCTTGTAGTGTTTATAAAATTTCCTGAACGTAAACCAATGTTTTATTATGGAGCAATGACAGAAATTCACACAGAATTCAGATTCACAAACAGAATTCACAGAAACCTGTGATTAAAATAGTTATGGGTATTATAAGATATTATTGGCAATTATGAACGAAATGGCACATGAAATATATTGTATAACATATTGAGGCTAAGGGCGGAATTTATAGTCTATACTCTAGGTTCCCAAACTTATTTTGTCTACTGAGTCGAGAGCTCATGCAGTCGTTGTCTAAGATGCCTCCTAGCTAAATGAAATTACAAATCACCCCCCAGGCCTCTACACAACGCCCCCATTTTTTTCTGGGTCTCTTACCGCCCCCCTTTAGGGCTGCAGCGCCCACAGGGGGGCGTTATCGCCCACTTTGGGAATGGGTGGCTCTATACATATCACGTCTAGGATAAATAGATGGGAAATAACTGGATACAATTTTAAAATGTCGGGGTTTTGGGATTGCTGCCGCGAGAATGTAAACATAATCTATGAGTTTGAATAATAATTTTACTTTATATTTTGAAATTAATAATGTTAAACTTAAAAGATTTAAACTTTCATTAAAAAAGATTTAATATTATGTACTCACTAATAAAAAAACAGCGCGATAAATAAGTAGGCATGTAATGCACTTTCCACGATCAAAAAAATGATTTTATGTAATGGTTATTGTCTGGAGATTTTGTTATTTTGTCGGGAATTGGAAAACTATGAAATGTCGGGAGAACCCAATCAAATCTGGCCGAACTGGCAACCCCACCCTTGCCCCTTTTGAGTATGTTTATGACAGAAGTCAAGGATGTGAAAGTGTATCGTTACTATCTCATTTATATTGTACAGATTTGAACTATAGAATACTTCAAACAAGTATCTTAAAAAAAATGTGTGTACGCACGTAAGAAGTTTTACTTCTTTGACGTTTTTAAGCAAAAATGGCCACATATGAAAAATAAAACTGGCCACATATAAAATAATAAAACTGGCCGCTTGAAATATATGAAATAAAAAATAATAAAATTATGTGTTACAACGGCGCGCGTAACTCTCGTTAAAAAATACACTGATCTGTGTTTCCAAACGCGCCAAAAGAAGTTTAACTTCAAAATGTTTAAAAGTTTCCTGTATTTTTTCGAATCATGTTCGCTTAATAATATTATTATACGCCACTCTGTGTCAATTCCGCCCCGCCACGATTCTCTCCATTGTCGTCTACATCTACCGCATTGATTATGCCTTGTTATGATTAGTTTGTGACAGAATTAATGAATTATCACAAGTAACTCTATATTGACAGTAATTTTCATTATAAATACAGTTAACTCATTACTTTCTTTAATCATACTAAGGTCCTAATCCATATTTGTGTATTTATACTTTACGAACAACACTGGTCATCTTTCCGCGGTTCCCTTACCTAAATGAAATGTAAATAAGCTACAATTGTATGCAGAGACTATGTACAAGATGATATTAAAAGTGCATTGAGCAATTTCATATTAATTAAATACTAAAATAAGTGTTACATTTCGCATATAAATCAATATCTTCCATTTATAGAGGATGTGAGGAGAACTAGGACGTTATTTATTTTAATATGCGAAATGTACTACTATAATACGGTATATAAATGAACCGTATCTACTAATTAAATCGAAAATAATTGAACAAGGCACTAAGGAAAGTGACTATGAATATGACCATGATGTAACTAGAAGGGTCGACTTTAGACGCAGAGTAGTTTCTTTTTTTTTGGTTTCACACAGTGTTTAGTAAAATAATGTAAAAGCGCTTCCTTCTAAATATAATAAAGATAAAGTTAGAGTTTTAGCGTCAACAAAACGCAACCGTTAATTTAGTATCGTTAACAATTTGAAAAACGAGTAATTTTTTCGAACCAGTAAATTGTTGGCAAAGAAACCATCAACGATGTGTCTTCGTTTCGTATCATAGTAGGAATAGTTACGTTACGTTGAGATTTCACAAAATAAAATTAATTGAATCCATCAACTGCTTGTGTTTAAAGGAAACAGTTGATTTAATAGTCAATGACCAACCGTTGATTTAGTTTCAAAATAAATTTAACTGGTTTGTTGAATCGAAGCTCATTTCTACTGTGTAGACTTCAATAAGGGTTTTTTGGAGAGACAGCTCGAAGTATTTAAAATATTCTAGGTTTTGTGTGGCCTACGAGTGAGTAGCCCAAGGAAATAAATCTAATTACGTCGTTGATAATGATTATGAGTAATAATTGAACATTTATATTTAAAACAAAGAGACAATGAAAACACCTAAAATATTATAGTGCGTCCCTTATTTTACATAAGTAATTAAAAAAGACAAAGATATAAGTACAATGTTATGTACAATATTAATAAAGACTAGTCGAGGAATGGATTTCATTTATCTAAATTACTTAAATATGTAAAATTTTACAATATCTAACGAATTACTACTAAAATATATAAAAATATCATTTTAGTGCATCACGCTTTTAATAATTGCTATAAACCTCACTTTAAGTCGTCGTTGGTTAAACACTAGTTTATATATAAATACAAATCGGAAAAATATTAGTATGAATATTCAAAAACGTCCGTATGTTTCGAAATTCTGCCAAAATTCTGTAAGAGAAAAAATAAAATTTGTCATTTCTATTACATACTTATTTCTATTTCCTTTGTAATGATAAAATCAATACAATTTTTTTGTATAGCATATTAATAACTACATCAATCACTGGTGTTAGATATCACAAGATATCGAGCGCATTTATAGTAATCAGGCCTTTAATAGTTATTTTAAAACTACCAGATCAATGTTCCCACTTTTATCCACATGTTAATCAGTAGAATGTCACAAAAGTAATGACCGCATACAGATCATTAAGTGACTATTATAAATATTTTAAAATGTTATCTAGCGCAAATTATTGTTCGTAGTAATTAAAGTGCAAGGTTGGTCACGAAGACAGATGGACAATGACTAGTGACCTTCTGTTTTTACTTTTGAGTTTAAAACATACCCTCAGAGAGAGAAAGAAAGAGAATAGAGGGAAAGAAACGATTTTAAGTTTCTACTAGGAAACTCCTTTATGTTAAGTGTCGTGGTTTACTTTATATAATTACATGCTAAACTGGTGTTGTGGTGGTGGTGTGAGTGTTTCTTTTGTTATCTCTCTGCGATTAATATAATATTTAAACTTGAGATAAATGTAAAAAGGTCTTATTACAGCTTTTACGGCACAGTGTTGCCAATATCAAAAAGTTTTTCCATTAAAAATGGCCCGAAGTTCCCTAATGCAAATAGTATACATTGTGTACAATTGTATTTCTTTTCTATAAATTACAGGTTTCATCCTTTTAAATTAATGTAATTTGCTGTTAATATATAAATGTCACATATATTTAACTCCATAAAAATCGCTTTGTAATTCATATAACCTGGAATTAGAGCGAAATATCCAATTTGTTTACAATTGTGAATATAGTTAATAGTCCTTTATGCGGCCACTACACAGTAACTTCTAAAAATACCTTCTAACTTAGACTCAATATCCTCTACACTTATCGTAATTAGCAGTCAAGCTTCAATTAAGTACACGATAATTTAAGTTACTTCTGGATATGTTGCCAAGGTTTTTTATCTAAAATTTGATGGTGTTACTTCTTATATTCTGATGTGTTCGGCATTTAGCAATCTGTAAAGTGCAAATGTATGTTTTTATATATTTATTTTCATTGGGTTATTGTGGTATAGTTACACTAACTAGCTTGTTTATGCTGAAGTCGATTTGTGACACAAAAGTTGGTCCTACGAATCGGATAATTAGTATTTGGCACACAGCAGCATGCCATTTTGAATCACATATTTATTGGAACAAGCCAATCCAAAGTCAGTGCAAAAGGTTTTATGAATTAAACCCTAGTGCGTGTCTGCGGCGTTCGCCAACAGAGCAGTGCGGCGGCCATGTTGCGCGCCGCCATTTTGTCGTATCACCGTGCGGACGCCATTTGCTTGTCGTCGAGTGGTTTGTTTTCCCGTTCTTTTGGTGTGTCTTGACTTAGATCACGGGACTCTTGTACCGACTCTAGCGCTGTATCGAACGATGGATGTTTACTGCAAAATTCATGTTAAAATGATGGTGTTTATAGAAAAGTAATGCATAAAAATATTTTAAACATGTAACAAAATTAAGATATGACATAAACATATCATTATTGCTTACAGAAAACACACACCTGATGATAATGCAGTTTATAGTTATAATAAACATCCCACAGCTACATCTATTATAAACTTCCTACCCCACTGATTTACGGATAGTCCGAATACTTCTTAACAACGGTTCATAATAATGATTATTCGTTTAAAATAATAAAAGAAATGTTTACGTTGCACTATATCAATTTTTAAGATTGTGAGACTAACCTACTTTTTAAGTCAATAATAGTCAAAAGTGTGAAAAAAATTGATTACTTGCGAATGTGACTTGCATACAGGCTTTTGTCTGATATTTATGACAATGTTCCAAATTGAATTTCTGAAGATCTATATCTATCTACAAGTCTTAAGACTTTTTCCTGTAACTCTTAGATAACTTAGCATTATAACAAGGTGAATTGCAGCCGTGGTAGTTCCTACATCGGACAAACGAAAAGAACAATAGCAGAAAGAGTCAAAAGACATATCACAGCTGTCAGAAAACGACGGACAAATAGGTCAGCCATTGCCGAGCACTTGCTGGAGTCATGACCCAATCACTGGATTGAATTGCATCAGCCACAGGTACTTTCCACCGATCGACACTATTATTCCAGAATAGCACGAGAGGCGGTTGAAATCAAGAAATACCATAATTTCAACCGGGAAGATGGATACCGCTTATCAACATAACATAATAAAAGAATTAACATATATTTTCTGAAATTTTCAAATTAACGGCGGGAAGAACGGTATGCTTTCAAAATTTCTATATTTTTTTTTATTTCTTAGCATATATTAAATCATAGTGCGCAACATAAGATTGACAAGATACATCACTATGATAAATTTTAATTTCTTACATTTTATACATGACATAGTTTAGAATAAAATAGGTTATGATCTCATTAGTGTTTCGTTTTCTCTTTTAAGTAAACTCCAAAAGCATTCAGTAGTTAGAGAAGTAAAATAAGTGGGTATTACGCATCAGTGGGATAATATCTAACATGGTCAAAATCGCATTCTACAATGTGGTGTTGGTGCCAACTTTATTGTATAGTAGTGAGCCCAGGATATGCTTGGAATCAAATGAAAGTAAGATAAATGCAGTAGAAATGCGATCTCTTAGAAATATATGCTGTGTCACCCTTGTGGACAAAATAAGCAACGAAGAGGTACGCAGTATGAGATGTGCAGAGTTACACGACAGTTTTATTGTAAAAATGAAGAAGGGAATGCTTAGATGGTTCGGGCACCTGGAAAGAATGAGTGATGAAAGACTGACGAAGAAAAGTTACAGAACGAAAGTGAGGGGTAGCAGGAGTGAAAGAAGACCAAGGTTGATTTACGAAAACGAAATAGCCAGAGTGTTAGCCGACGGAAATGTCAAAAGTACCCGCATACCTAGGCAAAAATGCGTAAGTAAGAACCGCGAAGTTTGGCGCTTCGTCTACTACCTTGTTAGGGATACAGCGTGAAGATATGTATGTATGTATGTAGAAGTAAGAAGGAATCACCTGTCGGTGAGGTAGTTCCCCGGCGCCGACAGCGAGCGGCCGGAGCGGGCCAGGCCGGCGCGGCGCGCGGGCCCGGCGGGGGGCGCCCGCGCGCCCGCGCCGCCGCCCCCCGCCCCCGCCCCCACCCCCACCCCCGCCGCGCCCCCCACCCGCCCCGCGCTGCCCTCGCGGCTACGCACGAACGGGTTCTGTAACATGCGGATTATTACCTAAAAATTTGCACCACGCGATCACTGTGCGACCGGTGACTAATTGTAATAAAAAATTGGTACTTATATAACGATTGCGTAGCTATTATTCTATGACTGTAAAATGCACTTTTCGCGGAAGATTTAGCGCCACTATACAAATTACATTACACAAATTATAGTTTTGACAGCAGATATCGCGCGATATCGGCTGTCGCATGCTGATTGCAAGTTACGTAATAAGCGTGACGGTTTGTGGTCACAACGTGATTTTTGTTATTGCTATTACTAACGATATCTACATATGTACTACTATATTGAGTGTTCGAAATAATTTTTATGTTCCACTCAGCTGAGGCTCCGGGGACAACTCCTAGCTCACTTTCAAATCGACGCTTGCGCAGTGGACGACGTAACGTATTTTACTTCTTTTCATATTTGATTGATTCCGTGTTCCGAATTCTGTCACGGAGAGAAATACCTAACCTGACTCGCTCCAACGCTCTTTAGATGACCTACTGCGTGAGTGTCCAAGTCTCAGTTACTTATGCCATCACGGGGAGGAGACATTGCTCGAAGGTTCCACGTTTCAGACTTGTTATATGTCGGTGGAAATAATAAAAGGCACTCATTTGACTATACTGTCAAAGTCAAAGTCAAATCAATTTATTCAAGTAAACCCAATTACAAGGTATTTTTGAACGTCAAATCTACTTTAGTTCGGTTCAAATAGAAAACCTGGACACTGAGAAGAACCGACAAGAAACTCAGTCAGGTATCATTTTTTCAACTTCATTTACCAAAAGGTTTATTAAAATACAATATTTTCATTAAGCCAGTAAACGCATGTGCAGAGAACATCATTTCCAGACTATTGTTTTATCTTCAATGAAATCGTTTATTTTATAGTATGATTGTCTAGTCAATGTACGTTTTATAACCAATCTAAATTTATTATCTGTTAATTGAGTAATTTCTTGAGGAACTTTATTATAAAAACGAATGCAGTTACCTAAGAATGAAACATTTGACTTATGTAATTTAAATTTTGGAATAACCAATTTATCACGACCTCGGGTTTCCATACCATTCATATCGCCTTTCTTTTTAAACAGATCTATATTTTTCCTCGTATACATAATAATTTCAAAGATGTATAAGGAGGGCAACATGAGGACATTAATGTCTTTAAAACGATATTTAAGCGTTTCTCGTGCATTCATATTGTAGATGGCACGTATTGCACTTTTTTGTAAAATGAAAATGGAGTTAATATGCGCTGCTGATCCCCACAGCAGAAGGACGTAGGACATTAGACTGTGAAAATATGCAAAGTACACCAGCCTTGCCGTATCCACATCTGTCATTTGCCTAATGCGTCTAATTGCATATACCGCAGAACCGAGCTTACTAGCCAATACCCCGATATGGTCCGCCCACTGTAACTTCTCTGTAACATCTCAAAACTTTATGATTTCTTGATACTATAATATAGCGTAGGTATTGCTATCGTTTGGAACACTACTCCAACATCGTCCAGTAAAATTGAACAGTATCTTCGTATTGGGCTATTAGTCAAAGCGTGTCCCTACAAATATGAAAGGATGTAACTTCATATACATCCACATATATCCAAAGGCAGATATGAAATCTAAACAAACTATAGAAAACTAAAAAAGTAGTGCTTACCTGAAAGCTATGCTTTTTGAGCATCGTCTTGATGAGTATGAGTGTGGATAAATTAGGTATGGAAGTGACAACCCGGGCCATGTCTTCGTCGGTGACCTCCACGAGTCGACAGTTCTCCTGCTCTGAAGGTAGTAACTCTTTGCCTCCTTTGGTGACCCATTCGTGTTCCTAGATATTGACATTAATATATTATTAATAAAAGAAAGAGACACGCTAATGGTCTACAGAGTCTACACTAACTGAAATGTCATGGGAATATACACATCCAATTCATGATTTCTGTTTTAAATATAAATTTTTGTTGTATAGAATAAGAAAAGGGTGATAAGAATGTAGAAAAAAAAATTCTAATTGCATTTAACCAAAATCCTACCTAAAATCACTCGCATGCACCTCTGTCGGTATAATTATTATTGGGTGGTAGGGTCTTGTTTTGGGTCGGACTTGAAAGTTACCATAATATTTTTCCCTATCAAAATAAACAGCAGTGCTTGCGGTCTTGCGTTCCGGTGACGAGGATAAAACTATCAGTGGAATTACTGGCACAAGAGGCTCAAAATTTTAGTTCTAAGTGTTTCCAACGCTTTTGTAATCTGAAGTGCTTTCTTAGTCTTGACAATGCAAATATCTATGAATCAGTTTACTTGCCATCAGGTGCACCTTTTGCACATGCAGTTACTGGATGAAGAAGGAACCTTCAGTCGACACCTTGTTTGACAGTTGTGAGGTAGATGAACTCGTTAAATGTAGTAATTACGACATCCTAAGTTCAATATTCAAGCATTCAATTCTGTGTGGATGGCTATAATATCATCGATGTAATTTTGCTATTATAGAGCAAGTTTTCCTTTTAATATTCCTCGGAGAAGAAAAAATAAATGCAACAGAGTTATAAGACGGCTTATAAGACTTACATTGGAAGTTCGTAATGTATTTCCTGTGTATATTTAGGAGTTATGTAATTTTATATACTACTACTACATATTACTACTATAAAGTTTGTATTTTTCAATGGAAGATTAAGAAAGTAATAACAAAAATGAAAGTAATAATCCATTAGAAATAATTTCTAATTTCATTGCCAATGAAAGTACTTGGAAGTAGAGGTACACAAATGGACCTGTTAACACACAAAATGGATGTTAGGGGCTTATCGACCCCTAGGTTATATAATTCTATCTATAATTTTAAACAAAAAAACTGTTATTATAATGTAAGATATACAAATGGATGTTAGGGGCTTATCGACCCCTAGGTTATATAATTCTATCTCTAATTTGAAACAAAAAAACTGTTATTATAATGTAAGATATACAAATGGATGTTAGGGGCTTATCGACCCCTAGGTTATATAATTCTATCTATAATTTGAAACAAAAAAACTGTTATTATAATGTAAGATATACAAATGGATGTTAGGGGCTTATCGACCCCTAGGTTATATAATTCTATCTATAATTTGAAACAAAAAAACTGTTATTATAATGTAAGATATACACATAGGCTAAATGTTGAGTTAAGGGCTTATCGATCTGTTTTGAATGATATAATTTAAAGTACGTAAAAATGTGCCGCAGTCAACGTGTTAAACCCAAAAAGAACGATATCATACCTTGATTTCTTGCATGTTCGCTCTTCTTACTGGGTCTTTGTCAAGCATTTTCGTCAACAAGTGCTTCAGTTGTTTGGACAGCTGCGGCCGTGTGCTGAACGTGAGAGGATCCGTTTGCACCTTACGTTGTAATTCAGTCGCGGTGCTGCTAGTCCAAGGCACATGACCCGTTACCATCGCGTATAATGTGACGCCCAGAGACCAGATGTCTGCTGCCTGTTGGATACCTTTCTTACTTAACATGTGGTTCATATGCACTACAGCGTTAAATTTGATCTTAGAATGATCGCAAGTAATTGATTATAATAAAGAAATCGCATTGATGTACTAAAGACCGTTTACACTACGCCCAGTGGCGAGTCAAGAACCGTGAGGGGGAAAAGCGCGCGCGCGAGGGGTGTCACTTACCCAAAAAGTAGAAAGCGATTCTATTTGGATCCACTTGCAAGGAAGCTTGCAAGCCAAGTTGAGTCGCTACTGTCCGATTGGTCTACACCACTGTACTTACGTACTGTTCTTATCTACTTCGCTAAACACTTGACCAATAGATATTTTATAATGAAAACAAATGTTTCGATATCTTGCGAAGCGCGCGACGTTTTGCTGTGATCTCATTGGTCATATCGAGGTAGAATGTTAAATATTTGAAAACAAATAGGCGGAGAGCTGTGGATTTGGTAGCACTTTAAGTAATATATTACTTAGCTATGGGCAGTCGCAGGTGCCCTCATAAGCATCATCTGAACATAGATTCCCAGTGGGGTGATATCGCCCCCCACAGGACGTTGGTGGCTTCCATGCTGCGGTAGCATATGCAAAGGCAAATGAGGGACGTAGAGGCAGTCAAGAAGGGTAGTTAAATAAATAAATAAATAAAATATTTTTTTATCTCATCGAATCTGTTTGTTTTTATTTCAGTAAACAATTTTATTGTACATTTGTTTGTAGTTTTGTTAATTTCTGTTCCATGATTTTTAATAGGAAATAAACAGATAAAATAGGTATATATAATATGCAACAATATTTTAATATTTCATACAAAATTAACTATTATAGACTAGGGATTAGGTGGCATAGAAAGTTTTGTGCTCGTCTAAAGAGGGCGATGGTCCAGAAAAGGTTGAAAATCTAATTAGAAGTTTAATGGTCTATGTACCTGTTTAAAAAAATTTTTTTTATACATTGTATAGATTTAACAGTCGTAAGTATCACAACGGGCGGAGTCTTGCTCTAAAAGCATGTCCTTAAAGTAGTCCTTTTTTGTTGGCCGACTTTCTAGATTATTAATTTCTTTTTTGTAGATTTTTACTTATGTGCGTGACTAGAGAAGACCACAGCACTACAATACACAAGTGAACATGACATGAACGTGACATTTTTGTGAATACTAGTACCAAAAACACTTAAGATTTACGAGTATTTTGCGAATAATTATTTCATGACCGATTCATAAGCTGTCACGAAATACACTGACAGTGCGAGGTTGCCATACTTACTATAGCTATTGTATAGACTCAGGTGTTACTTTGCGGAAATCCATTTCATGTGATAAATTCCCAAAATCTTCAGCTATTTTCCGCTCAAACTCCAAAAACCACCAATCGACACGTATTTCGCCCCTCAACGGAGCATCCTCAGGATATACCAGAGATAGGATTCGGTCAGCTAACCAGCACCGAATCATTCGGAATGGGATTGGTTTTTGGAATTTGAGCGGAAAGTAGCTAAAGATTTTGGGAATTTATTGCTATAGCTGTTTTACTCGTGGTTGCGTTTAATGAGATAGAAAGAGATAGGAAAATTCGTTTGACACACGGTGGTAAGAGCGGCAACTTATTATGATGCCGTCCATTCTTCGTCCGAGATCTTACCACTCCATCGTAGTTGTCGGCCGTCGCAGCAGCTTCAGGCGATCTGAAGGCGGGCGTGCCGACGCCGCCGGCCACTCGGCCGACGCCCCCCGCGCCCCCCGCGCTGCCCGCGCGCCCCCCGCCCGCCCCCGTGCCCAGCTCCCCGCACGCCCCCAGGTCCGCCACCTGCACCCTGCCCTCTCCTAACAATAAGTTGGCGGGCTTGATGTCGCGGTGAGCGATCCTTTGATAATGCACTAAAACAAATAATACAAATGGCGAATATGTAAGTGATAATTACGGTAACTCCAAGTGTTGTTTTATTTAATACTAGCAGTACTTCGCGGTTTTAGTCGCGTCAAATTCGGTTTTTTTTTTGGGTATTATTTGGTAGCCTTGATCACAAAAGAACATTTCAATAAACAATAAAGCTATGAGCAGAAGTTACAAGACTTTTTTTCAATTTATAATATTGCACTTAATTTTATTTCCTATCAAACTGTTTCTTAAATTTTGTATTTTCTAGCATAAAAATTAGCCTAGATTACTCTTTGAAAAATTAAATATCGGCCAATTAAAGTCCGGTCAAAAAATGTTGTATTTTCCAGTATAAAAATTAGCCTACATTACTCTCTGAAAAGTTAACTACCGGCCAATTAAAGTCGCGTCAAAATCGGTTTGCCATATTAAAGAAAAATATTTTGGTACAAAAATGAGTAAAATATTGGGAATATTTTCAAGTTCTATATTAAAAAAAATGTAGAGCGTAGCGACCTGGCGATGCTAAAAGTGCTAAATTGCATTTTAGTACAATATAAGGCAATTAGAACGCGCGGCTCGCCAGTCGCTTACATACCATCGCCCTGTCATGCCACTTTGTACTTGTTAAATGGTGTAAGAGGAAATACAAAGTTTGACACCGACATGTAATTTATTTATTTGGATTTAAGATAAACAAAGAAAATTAACATTAAGAAAATCCCCAAAAGTGTATTAGTTTTCAGTTTTTATGCCGCCGATAGCCGCCCCCCCTAATACGAGCGCTTTAGGCCTACATAAACGGGCCTGACCCGGTTATACTATGGATATCACACAACGGAGTGAAGGAGTTTCTAGTAAAACCCAGACTCCAAGGCAATATGGAAAAGTTCGCTTTCTAAATCCACACCGGAACCCTAGGCTCAATTTCCGGTCAGGTTATTTCATTTATTTACTTCGATCACAAATAAAAACTACATACACAATCAACGCTCCAAAAATGTCTGAACCAAATGTGCACTCAAATAAGTATTTGAGTGCACATTGAGTGAGTCACAGATTATATGAATTATACTTTACGCACGCGACGTAAGATTGTATTTTAAATATTTAAAAAAAAAACATCGTTTCAATGAAGAAGAAGAAGAATCGTTTAAAAGTTTTTATAACCTTATGATTTGGTAGTAAGGTCTACTTTAGATTAACGCAATGTTACCGATAATACTATACGGTATTAAAAAGATATACGTCAATTCGGACAGTAATTTGTTTAGATTTTACAGGATATTGTGAATCTAGTTCTTTATTTGTGATCGAAGTTTACTTAAGATTTAGCAGTTATTGTCACTAGTGATTGCGCAAAAGCTGAATACACAAGCCAAATGCGTAAATTGAAGTTCATAAAGTAACATAATTTGCTACTAAACTGAACGAAACGTAAACGAGACAAGGAAAGAAATGATAGACGCTCAAATAATATTTATATAGAATACTTGAATTGAGAGTTTCTGTTCATAAGAGAATGGTAGAAAAAGAATTGTTTATTTTGCTTGTTACTTGTTCCATTGTTCGTTTCATCAAAATCATATACATAAAACATTATTTGAGTTAACATATTGTTAATGCAAAAAAGATTGTGACAACGTTTGTCTGGAAAAAAAACGAAAGACTAGTTTTCAACATACCTAAATAAAATGTAAAAAAATTATGAAAATTATTGAAAACGACTGTTTTCAAACAAAAAACTTAATGTCAAAGACTTACGTGGACAAACAGTGGGACGAACAGACACTTAGATAACACACTCCTCTTTTTCAATGAGGATTAAAAACTATACCAACATTTACATTTTTATTATAAACTAGATGATGCCCGCGGCTTCGTCCGTGTTTCTTATTTTTAAAATAACCTATATCCTTTTTCCGAGTTTAATCTATATCCATACCAAATTTCATAGCAATCGGATGGACGGTAAGGCAGCCCATAAAATATGAACAAACAAACAAACAAACATTGAATTTTATGTATTAATTAAGTGTAATAATAATAAGGCGCCAGAAATTACACATCTCTTATCTAGTCTCAAACTAGGTCATTCCCTGTTCTATGAGAACCAGACAACGACTAGTATTGGGGGCCTCTCCCAGAACACCAAAACCAGAGATAATCTAGAAAAGTTTTTTTCCTAAATTCCTGATCCGACTAGGAGTCGAACCCGAAACCTTTCGCTTTTGGATGCAACATACAAATCACTGCGTCATCGAAGTCGTCTAACGCATTACGTTGTGAATTAACCTAACCATATGTTCTATAATCCGCGTATACCTTTTTTTGGTAACGTAGGAGAAACTTTAACGCAGGTACCCGCCCCCCGGGGGTACCTAAGTTTGGGTTATATGGGGTTCAAATTAAAACTCTTGCGATGGTCGCCCTTGTCCAAATTGGGACCAGGGTTATCCAGGGGTTCCTTAATACGTAACTACCTCCGTGACGCAACGGCTTAGCGCGTAGGAAAGTAAACGGGGATTACGGGTTCGATTTCCGCCCCGTGTTTGTGTATTTAATGTTTATGTATAATATGTATTTATTTACAAAAGAAAAGTATATAAGTAGTATATCAGTTGTCTAGTACCCATAACACAAGCGCTGTGCTACTTACTTTAGGACTAGATGGCGCTTGTAAAATGTCCGAGTTTATTATTATTATTATTATTAACTGGAGTGAGTAAGCGATAGCCGAATGTTACGAGACGGATCACGATATGTTATTAAATCGAGCAGGATATAATGTCGCGAATAATTAGCCTCTGTTGATTAATCAGTAAACTAAAACTAAAGACTACTGCTAGAGACCCTATTTATGCTACAAAAGGTAATTTTACAGCATGTCAACGAAATTACTGCACGAGATAAAAGGAAATCCTAGAACCCGATTGCAGTGCCACCTACTGGGTCCAATTTTGAATCTAAACCATCCAGGGACCCACTCAAACACACAACAAATTCATCAAAATTGATCCAGCCGTTTAGGACTTCAGTGACATACACACGTATTAAAGAATTATCCTAATCCTAACCAATATTATGAATGCGAAAGTGTTTGTTTGTTACGCTTTCACGCCTAAACCGCTGAATAGATTATGATGAATTTAGGTATAGAGATAGATAGGACCCTGGAAACGATTTTAGGCTATTTTTTCATGCTTAAAACTTATAGGGGCTGGGGTGAGGGGAGGGGTAATTTTTGTATGAAACTTTTTATTGCGTCGTCCGATTTGCTTCAAACTTTGCAGAATTATTGTTTATAACTATGAATTAAAGTATGCGTATTTGTTTTTTTCAAACTACTCTTTAAAGGGGGTGAAATGGGGTTGTTCGGTTCGCGGCGAGGCAGAACCTATACGTCATTCCTATATAACTCTGTAGTAATTTTTTTTGTTTTTGTAACTATTTAACCTCTACCTGAAGCGACCAACAATCAGAATTGGTTGACAAAATCAACATTAACGCGAGCGAAGCCGTGGGTAAAATTATATAAAGATAAGATTGTGGTGTTCCTCGCTTGTCAGAGGAGACACTAAGGGGCTTTCGAGGTCGCGACCAATCCAATCATCCATCCATGCAATACCGAGGAGGAAGACAAAGTGCGTGGTCCGCTCTGATGTGGCACTGTGAGAGTGCAGGGAGGCTCTTTCATTGCTAAGTCTAAACTCCTTAAAAACGTTGAGACGAAATTGAAACCCTAAGTTTGTTGACGCGAA
This sequence comes from Zeuzera pyrina, assembly GCA_907165235.1. NCBI lineage: Eukaryota > Metazoa > Arthropoda > Insecta > Lepidoptera > Cossidae > Zeuzera > Zeuzera pyrina. The sequence goes on along the minus strand of OU015635.1, from coordinate 21,523,827 downwards.
AAAGGAAGGTCCTTATATATATATATATAAGGACCTTCCTTTATATATATATATATATATAAGTATGTACCGCGATAATTGGTGTTGGAATGACATATAGTTTCACGTACGATATTCTACTCCTAAAAGCGCATCTCTGAAGTATCTCCTGGCCAGCTCTTCACTTAGAGGATTATCAGTCGGTATGTCGATCACAGGGCCGCCTTCTAGCAGCTGGAACACTAGGTACAGCTGGTCTTCAGCTGGGTCGTCTAACACCTGGTAAAACATTACAACAATGTTAGAATGTTTGTGAATGTATATTTATTATAATTAAATATAATTCAATAGCTTCATGAAAGTTGAAAATATTCCATTTTAATTGGATAAATATATGTTTAAATGAGCAACAAAGTTAATAATTGTCGATCGGTGGAGCCGTTTCCAATGATGCTCCGTTATACATGTTGCAGTTCATTTTTATTTATATAAGAAAATAAAAACAGATGAATAGTTTTCACTACATTTTTCTATTCCTAACATATAGTTACCATAATAAAACTACTTTGACCATTAACTTTTATTCTCACGCAATTTTTTTTAACGTAAATCATAATGTAAACCACAAATACATTTATAGGACGATCGCAGGAATTACATTGGAGAAGATTATACATACATAATAATGATGAAATATGTGATAAATTCCTAAAATCATTAGCTATTTTCCGCTCAAACTCCAAAAACCACCAATCGACCGAATCCGATTCGGTGCTGGTTAGCTGACCGAATCCGATTCGGTGCTGGTTAGCTGACCGAATCTTATCTCTAGTATATCCTGAGATGCTTCGTTGAGAGGCGAAACACGTGTCGATTGGTGGTTTTTGGAGTTTGAGCGGAAAATAGCTAATGATTTTAGGAATTTATCACATGAGATGGATTTCCGCAAAGTAACACCTGAGTCTATACAATGATGAAATAGATGAAGTACATACATACATACATTCATATCTTCCACGCTGTATCTCTAACGGGGCAGTCAGAAAGGACTGAGCACCAAGCTTCGGGGTCATTACATATTTGTTTCGCTTTCTCAAATCTCCTCATTCTCCTCAGTAGATGAAGTAACAAGTTCTTTTCATAATTGTAGAAATAATTCTCTTTGTACATGCGTTCATTGGTTATTTGAAAATAGGATTGCGACAAACTTTTTATTAAAACGATTTTAAACGAAAACCGGCTCAGAGCGGACTCAGTCTTGGCCGCTTTAGGGTCTTCCTAGCTCTTTTTGGCCGTCTTAGGCCTGGGCCTAGTTGGCCTTAAGGCTAGTTCGCCACTGGCCACGAATTAATTTTAAGATTTGAATGAGAAATTGGAATTAAATTAAAAAAAATTGGGTCGAATATGCTTATTATTTAATTATTTGTTTATAATTTATAAGGTTTGGTTTATCAATATATGTACATATTAAATTAATGTGTTAAACAGCTCAGGTTTAAATACGGAATAAACCGTGTGATATGGACAGACGGACATATCTAAACATGACGAAAACATATGCGTTATATTTTTTTCCATTATGGGTCGGTACTCTATGTAAATACCTTCGTAGAATTTCTTGCCGGTTGGCTCAGCAGAGGTTCTTCGAAACTAGTGGTATGTCTTTAAAAAAAATTTCCCTTTACTAAATAAAAATGCTTCTTATTTTAATACGAGTATTTGAGCAGCGTCAAGAGGATCAAGAGAGAGGTGATAATTTGAATCAAGCTTAATTGGCTTCAAAAGTATCCTTGTAGAGAATATTCAAGTGGGTACTCTTCAGATAAAAAATGTTGAGAGTATCTTATACTCTGCTATATATGCTATATACTCTTCTGCTGCTATCTTATGCTACTGAATTAATTAAATTGAATTGTAACGCTTTTTTTTCGTAGATATATACTTACGGTTAATTACATACAAATTAGAATCGATGACAAATTTCATTTGCATTCCACAGTAATATTTGTGGTTAGTGTGTGACAGATGACAATTGTCTACGATGCAATGATTAATAGGTAACGCGTTCGGAAAGTTGTTCGCAATCGAGTACGTAGTACTACTTCATTTCTTCTCAGGTAAAATCAATAAATATTGCACTTTAAGTGTATATTATTTAAACCAGAACATAATATACTAAACTTTTCATTATTTAGTTGTTTCATTATAAAGTTCATTGGTACTTTCGTTAGAATCTACATTTACTTACGTCACGTTCAGTAATTACATTGAATGTTTGGATACATCGATAGTAATAATTATCGTGGTAATACATCGATAATCGATTTTCTTTTGTATAAAAATATAGTTTTGTTATAAACAAAATAAAACAATTTTAGGTGATGATACTTTTATTAGACATTAATATAATTTGTCCAGGTTTGCTTTCCCATTTTGACGATGAGATAAATAAATTGTTGTAAAAATTTAAATACGAGTAATTCCTAATAATCGATTGTATTCGATGAGAGAGAGACGAGTGTTGATATATATCTGTTTCACGAATCAAGTAAAATGGAATGTTCGAGCAAATGGGCATTGCTTCCGTCTTGTTTTTCAGTGGCTACTTTTATCTAGATCGTTCTAATTCTATACTGGATCTGTCAATCTGACATTTTGATGTTGTCACTTATAAATTTTCAGACACTTCCCATTGGTCGATGTCTTTTCAGAGACTTGCTGTCTCTTTCTTATAACGGAAACCTCACTGAAATCTGAGTAGTTTTCAGTTACATTAATAATGACGTTAGAGGGTACAAATTTTGTCGAGGTGTAGTATCAGTCATGGAAGGAGCCATCCACTTTTGGTGGTGGTTAAGTGGCAGACAAAAATGCCCATATAGAAATAGAATAGACATGCCTATATATTTAGGATGTTTCTAGTAGTGTTAAGAAGTTTTTTTTATTATATTTAATATGTAAAAGTCCCATGATAGACCTCATGGTAAGTAGAATGTAGAAGTTGTAGTTTTCTTTTTAAAAGGATTTTCCTTGGTGCTTAGTACCGTGTATTAACCCCAGGAATTTTGTTACAGGGTTCCAAGCTAAATTCCAGGCTATGTTCCATGTTTAAATTCCAGTCTAAGTTTCATGTGTGATTCCATGTGTGATTACATGTTGACTTCCAAGTTTCTTAATACATTTAATCTCCAAACTTAATTCTACATTGGATTTCCAAGTTTAATTCTAAATATTAGTTCCATAAACACAGTGGATTAATGTTATCTTCTTAATCTCATAAGCACCGTGGAATGACGGTGTACTCCACATTTAGTTGGATATTTTTCTTTAAAGATACCTGATCAGATGGATTACTTTCTCGGATCATTTGTTTGTGCATTGCAGTATGAGGTTGGATTACCTTAATACATATTTAATCTCTTTTCTGTGAGATTTATTTGTGAGTTACGAGTATAGTGGACTTCATGGAGATTCTTTGAGACCATTGGAGGGACAACTCGGCTTGCAGAAGACCTAACTTAATTGTGCAGTCACTAAGGGTTTAGTGAACACCGTGGATATTCTTATAGACCATTGGTGGGACAACTCGACTGGCTATATATATACATGGCTATCTCCTTAGATGGTAATGTACAAGCATACATAAAAATTATTAATATTCAAGAATAAATCTACATAACTCACCTTATATTTTGTTATTGTAGTTCATCTTAATGTTTTAGTTATACCAAATATTAAGAAACAGTTACATTTATTATTGGTTACAGTACTCATTTTTATAATTTCCAATACAGATGTAATTTGTTTGTTTTGTATGTAAAATCTCATTTAAAATTCTTCTATATAACATTTAAGATTTCATTTAGTGAGCTCATGAGATCTATATTTAGGGATAATTATAATTCTTTAATAAATTGGTGAAGGTTGTATTACAGTGTGTATTTATTTCACAACTGAAATCGATTGTAGCAATACAGGGAAAGCGCCCTTATAAAAATTTACTCTGTATTCCTCTCCAGGGTGGCCCTAAAAGAAACCCAATATCCTGAGTAGTTCATGCCTACCAATAGTAGAACATACAAAGCTAACATCACCGAAGACGCGATACAGAATTCGCTAGGAACCGACATGTGGTTTTTGGGGATGTCTCGCCTCATTGAGAGGCGAAATGTGTTTGGAACAGTATTTGAGTACGAAATGCATTTACAATAAACGCTTTAAAATCTATTTTCCAATGTTTCCAATTCCAGTTTGCTCTCCTATTGACTCTATTATGAATACTAAGATTACTATTTAGGTTATCGAGACGTATTGCTATCTATGCCTTTCAAGTTTGGATGTAACACTGAATTTTTGAGAAAATCAATTATGTCAGACGTACAGACGGGCAGATGCATGACTGATATTGTAAGGGTCCCATGTTTTCTTTTGAAGTAGGAAACATAAAATACTCAACAAATTTCATTTTGTTTAAATAATATCGCGTAGAAAAATTAAAATTATGTTTTATGTGTGGTACCGTATGAGAACGAGATAAACACTCACTTTCGCTGTGTAGATTTTCTTCATCAATCTTTCATTCAGTCATTCTTTCTATGTGCCCAAACCATTTAAGCATTCCTTTCTCCATTTTAACAATAACACTGGCGTACACCCTGTCGTAATGCGTATCTCTTCATTGCTTATTTCGCAAGGGTGAAACCGTACATATTTCAAAGAGTACGCATTTCTATGCATTTATCTACCTATATCACCTGATTGTTTGTTTTAATTTTACATGGCTAAATGATGTGATTAAAGTTAATGTACAGTTAACTACGATATATATGTATGTAAAGCTGTATATAGATTGCTATATACATAGCAATCTATATACGACTTGAGTATCTTCAGAGAATGACTAGGTTACTTTTAGGCAAGCGTGATTAACATATGACTGCGTCATTGTTTTCCATCAAGACAGTTTTGGACCAAACATAGATCTAATAAAGAGAAAAAATGAGTTAAGGTCGTATTGGATACGCACTAAAGGGTTCGGTAGATCAGACAAAGTTAATAGTTACGAGTTACTCGTTGGCGGAGATCCATCGCAATTCATCAATTTATGTACATTTTTAGCTCAACAGATCGACGTGTTTCGCCTCTCAATGAGGCATTCTCACGGAAATTCAGAGATCGCATTCTGATAGTTCCAGTGCTGAGGGCTGAGTCACATCTCAAATCTCTGTTATTTCTTGAGGATGCTTCGTTGAGAACCAAAATAGAAGTTTGAAGCCTTGAGCGGAAAATGGCGAAAAATGTTTTAAATAAATTGATCACTAAATAACGCTAAATGTAATAAAAAGAGAATGAAGATGGGATTAAATATCCGTTATTTACATTTTTTCCTTTTTTTGATTTTGGGTTACTAGTTTAAATAAATTAAATTAAATAATTAAGTCATGACCGACTCATAAGCTAACACGAATTACTACACTGACAGTGCGAGGTTGCCATACTTACTGTAGCTAACTGTTTTACTCGTGGTTACGCTCGATGAGATAGAAAGAGACACGATAATTCGATTGACACACGGTGGAAAGATCGGCAACTTGACTCCGTCCATTGTATTTCTTGGTCCGAGGGACAGACAGACAGGTGACAGACGGACGACAGACACAGAGGGATATATAGATATGATGAGATTACGTATATGAAGAGCTCCGTTTTTGTTATTTTAGTTACGGAACCCGAAAAGTCGAGAACACAGATCATTAATTTTGTTTGTTTTGAATTCAAGATGAAGATAGATTTCTGAGATATGGCGCTGAGGCAATAAAGTGTAATCTGAGGCGTACTAATTAGTTTATAGATGTTACTTATCTTAGAATCAACTGAATGATATTGGAAGTAATAACAAAGTATGTTATGACAGATGAAAGACTGACGAGGAAAATCTACAGAGCGAGAGTGAGTGGTAGTAGAAGCCAATGAAGACCAAGTCTGCTTATAAAGTTCAAATAGCCAAATTATTAGCTGACGGAAATAATAACAATAATAATAATACTCCAGACAATTACACAGATTGAGTGACCCCAAATTAAGGAGTAAGCTTTTACTATGGGTAACACACAACGAACTCTGGGGGAGCTCCCAGTAACACCCAGACTTCAAGCCAATTTAGAATAGTTCGTTACCTAAATTGACCTGACCGGGGATCGAACCCGGGACCCTAGCTTGGAAAGAAGATGCTATGCCCTGCGCCAACGGGCCAGTCAAAAATTTCAAAAGCACTTGCATACCTAGGCGAAAATATGTGAGGAGAACGATGAGATTTAAGGAAACAAAAGAAGTATGTAAGGACGGCGACGCTTGGCGCTCCGCCCTCTCTGACTACCCGTTAAGGATACAGCGTGAATATTTATATGCATGTATATATAATAAAGTAATAAATTCTCCGGCAGTTAGCCCTATAAATTGCGTTATCCTATGGGTACCATATTGAATTGAGGGAACTGCCAGTAACGCCCAAACTATAGAAAGTTTGTTACTTAAATTTACCTGACCAGGGATAGAACCAGGGTCTTGGCTTGTAAAGTAGATGTTCTACTTTCGCGTCAACGAGCTAGTCAATAAAATTGGAATGTCCTAATTCGATCTGTTGTGGTCTCATTATATTAACTACCTGCCCCGGATTTGCGCGGGTTCATATACAAATAGTATCCAAAAACCTTGTCAAAGAACCAAGCTATCGAACATTAACCGCTGCCTGCAACTTAGTCCACATGTTTTTTTTTTCATAATTTGTCATCTCTTTTCACCTCATTAGGGGTCGTTTTTTTCAAAATTGTCTAAATGGATTTTTAAATTATTTATTTGACAGATTCTTTACAGGAAGTTCATTTTTAATAATTAATATTGACACCCCTTTTAGGAGATGAATTACAAAAACTCCCTTCTTAGCGGATGTATACTTAGTTACTACTTACATATTTTAATTAGTGGCGGGTATTGCTTAGTGTTTACAATATAAAGAGCTTTAATGCGAAATTTTAAGTTTACAACAGCTTGAGCTGTGTTGTTATGACATAGAGATGGTCTTTCATATTTTACCGCAGACCATATACAACATTCAAACAAAATAAACACAAACAATCGTTCTTAACGTGTGCTTGAATAAGCTTTATTGTAGTGCGCGCTCTATTTCGACATTTTCGAAAAAGATCTTCGAAGAATACGAAATAAGTACGAATGCGACGTTGCTCCGCCAAACTTATGCATTATTCTATTTGATTACTTGTGTAAGCTACGATAGAATTAAATAGTAAGTTAGATACTTATAGCAATGGAACACTCCAAACTTTACTTAAATTATCGATTAATATTTAATATTAATTAATAATTAATTAATTTGTATTCGAACGCTTCGTGCTGCAGTCGTGAAGGTAAAAAGCAATAGACAGACGTGGAGCGCTCGAGTTGTGACTTATATAATCTCGAGCGATAGTGGGGAACAAGCCGCCAGTCGTTCTTTTCTATGACGTCACAAACACCGTCGCGCGCTCTGCTAGAGGGCGCCAGTGTTCTCCTTTATGATTATTCGTCGGTGTTGCTAAAACTTGCATGTTTCAATTTGCAACTTATTACTAAAGTCGCTTAACATGAAATTAAAATTTAGTTAGTTGCTTTACATCTTATTACCTGTAAATAAGCGTTTACTCGCCTATCGTAAAAGACTTTCTTGTCCATTGTAATTACTTAAATCTTATGGAAAAATTGAAAAAATATTTACTTTCGGCGAATTGAATTGAAACGGATTATGTATGTAACAAATACTAACCTCAACTAATTTAACAACGTTAGGATGGTCCAATTTTTTCAACACAGCGATCTCTCTGTAAACCCTCTGCAGAGGGTCTGGTGGAGGGCCTGGGCCTGGTCTTCTGGGAGGCGCTCTTCCGAACAGACCAGCTCGCCTCATGAGTTTTCTTTTTGAAAGAATTTTCATAGCCTGTATAATAAAGAATGTATTTTTAATAAGGTTTTTTTAACAGGGATGATAATAAGTCAGTGCTACGCTGTAACTACTCGTACTGTGCGCCACAGTCAACAATATTATGATGACAATTTAAGCTTTTTCTAATTTTACTCTCAGATTACAGCTTAAAACGTGTTTCGTTTCTCAACAATATATTCTCTGGAAATTCTAGAGATCAGCAGGGCGATTCTCTAACGTATATTACTCGATTTCACTTTTAAATCCGCGTTGAGATTGTCAAATGTGAACTGATAGTGCGACGGCGAGTCGTACTACTGAATGAATTTTTTGACGTTTTGCTAAATATAAATAAAACAAGTTCTATTTAACATAAATATATCAGAAGAAGTTTAAATACACTAAGATGAAATACCGACTGAGATGTTTACTCTTAAAGCAATCCCTAACAAACATGCATCCAAAGACCACTTCGCTCCCAGTATGTTTTGTTTAGAGAAATCTATTTGAAGGCTAAGTGAGTTCGAATACGAAGTGAGGTGAATTGTCGAGTGAGTCTCGCTTGGACGATTCGAGTTTTTACAGAATTGCATAGCAGGCATTATCACGATCGGCTTGTTACCACGCACCGAATGAGCGAAACACGTGTCGACTAATTTTGAATCTTTGAAACTATATTATACGTAACTGATCTATTTGGAAATATTATAATAATATTATTCTGTATTCATGAGTCCTCTAATATATGTGTAAATATTTATTCACAATGAAACCTGTATTACGTAAATAAGTATTTCAATATCCAAGCATTAATACGTGAAGAGAAAACTATGTGGGTAGCCTTTTTTAACTCAAAGGTTATAAATATGGAGAAAGAGCGAAGAGAGCTATTTTCATGTGTAGTATATGTCATAAATACATTAAATGAAATAAAACAATCATTATTTGTTGTACCGTCAGTGTCAAACATAATAGTGATACTGTCAACGTCAAACACACAATAGTTTCTAGTCAAACAGTCGTGCAGAGTAGAGATTGAATGAAAATTTAATTTTTAATTTTTTAATAGCCAACAAAATAATTACTGACAGATTGAATGAGTTTCGAGCAATTTTATGTGATTTGTGAACTGTAAACTATTCAGTGTCTGTAGAGTGTGTTTACTTTATATTTATGGTCGAATTCCGACCACCGGACGACGTATTACAACTATAGCATAAAACACCACATCTTCAAGCTGTATCGTTAACGCGGTAGAGAGGACGGAGGGCCAAGTATCGCGGTCTTTATATACTTTTTTCGCTTCGTCAAATCTCATTATTCTCGCCTCACATGCCTAGGTATGCTTTAGGAGTGCTTTTGCAGATTCGGCCAGCTAACACTGGCTATTTACTTCACATGAGTCAGCCTTGGTCTTCTTTGGCCTACCTATGCTATTCACTTTCGCTCTGTAGAGTCTTTCCATGTGCCCGAACCATCTAAGCGTACATTTCTTCCTTTTTACAATAACGTTGTCGTCCAACCTTGTCATAGTGCGTTTATCCCTTGATTTGTTTAAATTGTAATACATTTGTCCAACAGTGAACGTTTAATTGTATATTGTGCAACAAGTGCGGTAAGTTGTCGATTGCCCACTGGAACGAAGTTGAGTGCCCGAGCGAAGCGAGTGCGCTCATTCGCTCGAGTGGGCAATCGACGACACTGCACGAGTTGCAGATAATACTTTTTTATTACTAATGCGGCGATAATTTCGGTACAAAGAAAAACTATAGAAAGTAATAACTTTAAAATAGTAATAATTCATAAGAGAGTTACCATACTTACATAATGAGTATCGTCTTCCTCATTGTATGCTAGCTTGACGATGCCGTATGAACCCTGAAGGAATAATTTTACATATAATAGTAATATTTTACTTGCTAGAACACGAGTATAACAGTACACAAAAAATAAAATCAGTTCCACATATACCTAACAGATAACATAGATTGCTAATATTTAATTGGATTTATTAATTGAAACAACTTGTCATCTTTCCGATAATATAACGCCAATCATTTTATAAAATATCAAATGAAAACATTAATTCATTAACGTCATAATTAATATAAATGAACAAAATAAAAACAAATAAATAAAATAAAAAGATATGACATAAACATTCGACAAATTGTCTCTGTTAATAACATAATTCATTTTATCATAACACATAATATATCTAAACTAATATAGTGTCTAAGTTTGGATGTAGGAGGAAAACTTTGAAACTACTCATCAGATTTCAAAAATTCTTTCACCAACATTGAAAATGGACCTTTAGGGTGAAATTTTTTTTTTATGCAAGAGCGAGCAAATGGGCAAGCAAGTCACCTGGTGGAAAGTGATCACCGCCACCCATGGACACTCGAAATGTTCGGAGAGTCACAGGTGCGTTGCCGGCCTTTAAGGAAAGGAGGGGGAAGGGGGACATCTCCCCCTTCCCCCACAAGGGTCATTACCCACTAGCACTCTCACTCACGGAACGAAACACAACAACAATAGATGCTGTTATTTCACGCCGATATTCCGAGAGAGGGTGGAATTTCACCGGGCGAGCCGGCCGAATTCGTGCTGCAATGCAGCATAGCTCTACCACACATAGGTTGTATATTATTCAGTTTTCTATGCGGACGAAGTCGTGGGCAACAGCTAGTTATTAATAAACAGAGATGAAGCATTTTTCTTTTAGCGATTCAAATGTTATTTGTAAGGTTCCGTAAACGAATGGCAAAAACGGAACTCTTATAATTTTGTCCTGTCTGTCTATCTGTTCGTAAGTCCCAATCACATAACCCAGTCTATCCCCCAATAATAATAATACTCCAGACAATTACACAGATTGTGTGACTCCAAACTAAGCAGTAAGCTTGTACTAGGGGTACCACACAACGAACTCTGAGGGAGCTCCCAGTAACACCCAGGCTCCAAGCCAATTTAGAAAAGTTCGTTTCCTAAATTTACCTGACCGGGGATCGAACCCGGGACCCTAGCTTGGAAAGCAGATGCATATCCCACTGCGCCAACGGCCCAGTCAAGAGTAATAAGAGTAAGACTAAATAATGAAAATAATTCCATATCTACACCATTATTATGCCTACATTTTTAATGTGTAAGTATAAGTATTGTTAAATATGAAATGTAACGGGAACACTGATCACTATGAACACGTTATCAATTCTTCATCACAACTATTATGCACTTGACTATTCGACGGTTTCTCAATAACTGACCTCTTACGAGACCAAAATCAGGTTTTTATGCAGCCCCACTACACGCAGGAATTCCATTGTATCCTCTTTCTTGTTACTAAAATGTTACATAATATCACATGTGGGTAATTTGTGATTAAAATTAATGTGGAACTAACGGTATATAAAAAAATGTTTAGAAAATACAATTTTAGGTACATCATCAGGTGGATACATCATTATGTGTTAATAAGTCTACATTTTTAAACTGGTGGTTTATAAAGTTTTCATTCGATGCCCCACACGATGACAAGATAGTTTTTTTATCTTTCTATCTATGGTTCCTAAACAAATCATTGAAAAGTCAACTTTTCTTGTTCACGCTTGTCTTTAGACCACAGTTGATATTCAAAACAGATGTTTACACTAAATAGCCTCCAAGAAAAATAGTTGTGAACGAGAGACATACACCGGATTGATAAGTGTTTCTCTTCTCCACTAGCACTGAAAATAATGCAGACCTGTCCAATTGGCTCCAGTAGTCTGTACTGGTTGAGCTGTACGTATCCAGAAGCCTGTGCGAGTGACACGCGGCGAGATTCTCGCGGCAGACGACGCGGCCGAGGCGAAGTCTGCCCTCCACATTCTGCCGACTTCGCTGCATGGCACCGCAACAAGTTGGAGCGGTCACCGCTGGCCGGATATGTGGATAATCTGTAAATTATAATAATTTTAAACAATTATTTTATAGTGCAGTTTTGTTTGCGGCTAATATTAATACATGAATGAATATTTCGGCCTACTGCCCAGAAATACGACAACGAAATGTTTGACAATGTTACTACAATCTTAGTACTTTTAGTAGGTATCAAGTTTTTGTTTGATCAGTCGCCTTCAAGCACGACGATGGAGAGTTGTATCCGAATAACTCCAACACGAAACACAGTTATGTCAGCATTGTATCTTTTGTCACGTGGTAACTAAAAAGTCTAATGTAACTTATCTAAAATGGGAAATTTAACGCGATTACCCTTTTATTTTGGCTTGACGTTTTGGCCGAGTTGTATCGGCCGTGGTCTCAAGCAAACTGTTTGCTTGCTTTTGACAGTTTACTTGAGACCACGGCCGATGCAACTAGGTCGAAACGTCAAGCCAAAATAAAAAGGTAATCGCGTTAATTTCCCGTCTTTTTAGATATAATTTATAATGCAACGCGAAAGTTTAAAAGTTTATATTTAATTTAACTTGCCTCGAGCGCATATGTACAGTTGTACAGTCGCATGGCAAAGTTGACGCACGCTCGGCTCAAGTTTAAATTGTTATCTGGGTGGTTCCCTCAATATTTTATAAGATGGCACTTAAATAAATGGTCCAAAATTTTTTTTTTTGTTTGAAAACAAGCTTTTTCAGGGGTAACACCTATTCTAGCAAAAGTTGGAAATAATTTTTTTTATCTAAATACAACATTTAATCTCAATAGTTCGAGCAGTTTCTGAGAAAGAGTAATTAATATATAGGTACATACAAGAGTTTCTCGCATAGAGTAATCAGCTTTGAACAAATTTGAATAAAAGATCCCCTTTGGGTTAAAATGGTATCAAAAAGGATATCAAAGATGGTATGGAAAAGAATAAATTCCGTAATATTTAACGGGGATTAAATTGCGCGCAACAGTTAAATTGACCCAAGCTCAGTTTAAAGTTCTGTAATCAATATTTTTGACAGTTTTGCCACGTCTGCTTGTTCGCATGAGTGTGTGAGAATCGATTTATTCTGTCACTTTTACATTTACTGAGTTGTTGTACAGACACGTAATTGGTGACACAAAATCAGAACTAAGAAGAAAAAGAACGGGTATTTTTGACCCAATTCTTTTTACATTTAACTTGTACTTCTAAGGAATGCTTAGATGCTTCGGGCACATAGAACGAATGAGTGGTGAAAGACTGATGAAGAAAATCTACAGGGCGAAAGTGAGTAGTAGCGAAAGCGAAGGAAGACTAAGGCTAACTTATAAAGATTAAATAGCCAGTGTTAGCTAACGGAAATGTCAATTCAAGTAGTACCTAGGCAAAATGTGTGACAAGGAAGATGAGATCTGAGGAGGCGCAAGAAATATGCGAGGACCCCAATGCTTGGTACTCCATCCTCTCTGATTACCCCCGTTACTAGCCCGTTAGAGATACAGCATGAGAATATGTATGTACGTTGTACGTATGTTTATATTAACTTCTATTTGTTCGAAACTGATAACCTTGAAATAATGCAGCATGATTGACACGCTGTGGGCCGATTGCAGGCTGTTTTTGAGAATGTTTTATCTGTTGGAAATCAATCTATATTATCTTTTTGATTGATTGATTTGACTTTAAATGTTTAAATTACAGTTAAGTACATTTTTGGAAGTTATTAGGAAATGGACAAAAACACGGTGAATTTTCTGGTATCGAATTTGAATAAAGTTGCGAAAGTCCAAATAAGGGGAGAACGTCTAAATGGTTTCCCCGTTAATTTATTCCAAGTAAATTTTACTCTTGGGATCCGTCTTTCTAAACGATATTGTTCCCAAAGTTTACTTCGTAACAACAGGTGACGAAACTTAACATTTATCAAAGTTGTCTAAATGGTAAATGCCGTTGGAGGCTGGCATATTAATTTAACTTTGCTGTTAAATACGATATTACGTGTTATTTACATTTCCTGATTAAACCTGCCGTTAATATTGATTTCATTTTGACTTGCTCATTCAATTGATAATTTTAAAACGACTGGGTTTATATCGTGTTATTGTTCATCTGACTGCGGCGTAGCAAAAAAGACGGCTATGATTTTATTAGCATAACATGTAGGTATGTCGTATGTATATATATACATTCGTATGTACCTTCCTATCCACGTACGTATGGTTCTCTCATAGAGCTAAAACAACTTAACTGCTCAGCATATGGCATATTGTATAGATTCAGGTGTTATTTTTGCGGAAATCCATTTCATGTGATGAATACTAAAATCTTCAGCGATTTTCCGCTCGAACTCCAAAAACCACCAATCAACACGTGTTTCGCCTCTTAACGAAGCATCCTCAGGATATACCAGAGCTTACCAGCACCGAATCCGAAATAAGTTGACAGAGTCCGATCTCTGGTATATCCTGAGGATGCTTCGTTAAGAGGCAAAACACGTGAGGATTGGTGGTTTTTGGAGTTAGAGCGCAAAATAGCTAAAGATTTTAGTAATTCATCACATATGGGGTATTATTGGTTTCGACTAAATGGTGTCCTAGACTAGTGTTCTAAACTAGGTTACTTTTTGCAACAGCCCTGTAGTCCGGGACCGAGAATAAGACTATAGTATTTCCGGCTTGTCAAGTGGGGCATTGACTACAAGATAAGCAATTGCAAGCGATAACTTTGTCACACATCAGACATCACAAGTTAAATTATACTTGAAATGAAGCACATAAATATTGCACGATATAACTTCAATAAGCAATTTAATAATAAACGCGTTTTTATTGAAGTACAGTGAAGTAGCTCACAAATCAGACAACCTGTTCCCATAGTTGCATGTGACCGACTAAATGAGTTATAACTAATTGACTACTCTTTAAGTGATAAATTTTTAGTCCTACATTGCTAATCTTGAAAGTCAATGGAGTGGGGGTTCCTGTCATCCATCCATGCGATTTCGAGGAGGACGAACGCACATGTGGTCTCTGACGTGCACCGCGAAGGTGTAGTGGGATCTGGGTCACTGCTGAGTAAAGTGCTGCAGCAAAGTAGAAGAAGAGGGCTCTAGTGTGTGCCCTGTAGGAGATCCTGGAGTCCTAACGCACCTAGGACGACCACCAGAACTTTTTGTGGCTAAAAGCGACACATAACCCAGCCCCCATTGGTATCTGTGTGCAGATTTCTCCTGCGTTACTTAATTCCGTTAATTTAATATAACATGATATTCCAACGTTAAAGTTGCCGCTTAGAAAGGTGTCATTGCTTAGCGCGACATGAAGACTGGCAGCATTAACTCTTTGAATAGCGAAACTGATTCGTTGACGAAAGAAGCTGCCAGCCCGATATAATATCTATGTGTACTTACGACATAACGTCAAGGCTTAAACAAACTGCAAACATGGGTATCAAACTCAATATCTTAAATAGAACATTTTTAAAATATACAACACATGGGGTAAAAATGCGATGAATATTTTTTTTCATATTAAATGTAAATTTTGCAAGTCTTAGGACCTTGTACAGGGGCTGTCCGAATCACTATCACTATCTTACTCGGTAATCCTGTCCCCAAACTGCAATGCTTGCACTGTTGTGTTCCTGTGTGGACGGCGAGACAGTCGGTGACATTTCTATCACAAGAGGCCACTTAGTCCTCAGGGTTGACAACGCATTTGCAATATGAGCCTAAGTCTTAGCCTCACTTCTTTGATTGTAAAAGTCCATGGACCGTTGAATCTATTTACTTTCGAGTGGAATGTTTGTTTGTCTTCCCAGTATAAAAACAATTAAAGTTAAAAACAAACTACGTTTAACCAAAAATTGCCATCAAGATGAAATAACTGTAGTTCTTGAATTCATCGCCTAATTCGGAAGCCATAAGCAAGGGGAAGTGCAATGGACTCCTACATCCAAGTCAAATTAATTCATTCAAGTAGTAGTCCAGTCTACAATGGTAAAAATATGGTATTACCTCAGAATTCTATCAACACGCATCGATTTGCGTGAAATTTTGGAATTAAGTTCTACTAACCCTTCACTTCAAAATCTACTAATATGTGCAAATTATTCTTAACATAACATAACATAACTTCACGCTGTATCCCCAACGGGGTAGTCAGAGAGGACGGAGCGCCAGGAGTCGCGGTCCTTACACACCTCTTTCGCTTCCTCAAATCTCATCATTCTCCTCACACATTTTCGCCTAGGTATGCGAGTGCTTTTGACATTTCCGTCTGCTAACACTCTGGCTATTTGATCTTCATAAGTCAGCCTTGGTCTTCCTTGGCTTCTTTTACCACTCACTTTCGCTGTGTATATTTTCTTCGTCAGTCTTTCATCACTCATTCTTTCCATGTGCCCGAACCATCTAAGCATTCCTTTCTTCATTTTTACAATAACACTGTTGTGCGACCCTGTCATACTGCGTATCTCATCATTGCTTATCCTGTCAGCAAGCGTGACACCGCACATATTTCTGAGAGACCGCATCTCCACAGCATTTAACATACTTTCACTCGATTTTGGGCATATCCAGGCCTCACTACCGTACAACAAAGTTGGCACCAACACCGCATTGTGGATGGCCATTTTAGCAGTGTTAGATATATTCACACTACCCACTAATGCGGACAGAGCACCGTTCACTTTATTGCCAGCTGCTACCCGTCTCTCCACATCCAACTCACATCTTCCATCCCTCGAAAACGCACTCCCCAGGTACACAATTTCATTCACCTGTTCTAGACATTTTCCATTTACACAAATCACACATTTCGTTTGTACCGCTTCTCTTTCAAACACCAGAACCTTAGTTTTGTTCACATTCATTTTCAATCCTTTTACTTCACAATCTTCTTTCATGCACGTGACTAGTGTCTGCAACTCTGCTTCTGATGGTGCTATAAGCACAGCATCGTCAGCGTACAATAGGCAGTTTACCACTGTGTCACCACATCCCATACCACTCATATAACCTTTCAATCTCTGGAGGCAACTGTCCAAATACAGCACGAATAGCCAGGCAGACATCACGCAGCCCTGTCTGACACCAGAACAGACTTCAAACCAGGGCGACATGTGCCCGTCTATCCTTACACAGGCTCTGTGGTCTCTATATAATGACCTCACAGCCTGCAGTAAGGAGCCCTCCACGCCATATTCAGGCAGAAGACTCCACAATTTCTTCCGCACTACTCTATCGAATGCTTTCTCTAGATCCACGAAAGCGCAGAAAACTTTCCGACCTAAAGCCAGAAACCTTCCCACGATAACGCGGAGCGAGAAAATCTGATCCATACAACCCCTACCGTTCCTGAATCCACCTTGCGCCTCCCACAAATATCTTTCTGAAACGCCTTTCATATGTTCAGTCAATACTTTAGTATAGACTTTACTCGCTAAGCTGACCAAGCTGATGGCCCTATAGCACGCACAGTCTAGGTAGGAACCTTTCCCTTTATATAGAGGTACTATGACTGCCGTGCGCCAGTCCTCTGGAACCTCCCCCTTCTACCAACAAAGGTTGCAGAGTGCACAGAAGGCATCCCAGACTCTAGGACCACCATACTTGATCATCTCAGCAGTCACCTCATCAATTCCCGCAGCCTTTCCACATTTCAAACTTCTTATCACTTTCTCAATCTCTTTCATACTAATGGCATCCTCCAGTCTCTGGCCCGAGTGTGGCAATTCTATAGAATCGCTCTCAGTATCAGAGACGGAGTCGCCACTCTCATACAGTTCTCCAAAGTATTCACTCCATCGCTGCAAAACATCCTTTTTATTTGTAAGCAGTTTGTTTTCTTTCGAACGCACTTTATTCATTCTGCAAGGTGCCGGACCACTTCGGTACTTACGTACTTCTTTCCAAAATAATTTGGAATTTTCCTCGAAGTTGTCCGACATCTTGTTTTCATCTAACACCCTACACCTTTCACGCTTCTCTTTCACTAGTGCCTTCGTTTCTGCTTTCTGCAGCTTATACCTGTCTTTCATCAAATTTTTCATACCACAGTCATTAGTAGCAAGGTAGTCTCGCCATGCTTTCTTTTTCTTATACACAGCCACTTTCACCTCATCATCCCACCACACATCACGCTTTTTGCCGTTCCCAATCTTATTCATTCCACACACTTCTTTCGCAGCCTCAATCATACTATCTCTAAGGTTCTGCCAACATTTTTCAACATCCTCGCTCATCACTTTCAATCTATCATCAAGCTTACTAGATAATACCCTTTCATATTCATTCCTGGTGGCCGCATCCTGCAGTCTCCAGCTTTTAATCCGGCTAACCGCTGCAGGTTTGGACACTACGCGATGTCGCCATGCTGCGAACAGACCCCTTATTCTGGTTATCACCAGAAAGTGGTCCGTCCCGAGATCGGCTCCTCTATACGCTCTTGTGTCCATTACCTGCTTCTTAAGTCTGCTATCCACCAGGAATAAATCAATCATGCTTCTCGCACCCTTTCTTTCCCACGTGTACTGATGGATCCTTTTGTGTCTAAACATGGTATTAGCCACAAAAAGATCCTTTTCCATACACAGTCCTAACACAATCTTACCAGCATCATTCACTCTCTTATCTCCATATTTGCCTAGGATAGACTGAAATCCTGTTCGAGCTGTCCCGACCCATCCATTCATGTCTCCACACACAACAATTCTTTCGTTCTCTTCAACCGTCGCTAGAACTTCTCTAACATTCTCCCAGAACTGCTCTAGTTCAGCCAAACCGACAGAGGACACTGGGGCATATACTGCTAAAACAAAAATTTTTGTCAACCCAATCTTGAGGCGTACCCAGAGCAGTCTGGGATTTACACATTTATACTCAGTCATACAATTAACCATACGAGAGGACAGTAAAACGCCTACCCCTTGGCATCCCCTATCTCCTTGTGGTACCCCTGATCACAAAGCGATGCCTCCTCCGGGCAAGTCGGCAAGTTCACTGCCGTCTCGCTTGGTTTCACTCAAACATAGCACATCCAATCTTTTCTCTTCCATAATATCAATCACTTCATTCATCTTCTCCTCAATCCCACCTCTCACATTCCACGCAGCTACTCTGCACTCCTCCCTCCACTTCCCGCCGCTAGGTGCACAGCGTGTTGGGTGGCGGTCCCCAACGCCGAACTGCACTCTGCACACACCAGCGGGGACAGACCGGTGCACGTCGCTTTCGGGGGACGCCCTAACATAATCATTTCCGTTGTCCCGCATGGTATGCACAGAAGAGGAATTGCAGCCCTGAAAAGGGCTGGCAGGGGTCGCGACGAGCACGCTTCCTCAGTTGACCCCCTAATTATTCTTAAGGTGTGAAAACTACCCCTTTTTGCCAAAATTCAATAAAATAAAAGTTGAAGCATTTAGAAAGTTAAAAAACATATTTAGGGTTTCAATAAAACTTGCTTGAGGCTTTAAACTGGAGTAAAAAGGTTTCAAATTTATTGAGCCATTTATTTTTGAAAGGGAAACGTTCAAAGGGCTCCAAAACGGTATCAGTCATACGCCAATGTCAACTTTGAAAGGTCATATATCTCGGTTAATTTTCAAAATATGAAAATTAAAAAAAATCAATATTTTCAATAAAAAAACCTAACTTTTTGTTCTATAGCAATTTTTACGTATCTTCCATATTTTTTTAGTTATTTTTAAAAAAAGACAAATATTCTAAAAAATTAAAAACTGCTTTCTCCTCTAAAATCATAATTTTTTTCAGAACCAAGCTTTCTAAACGATTCAAACTTCTTGATCACGTTATTAGTATTAAAATAAACTGATTTGTAAATTTATAACCTTTTATTTCAATTAGGGTGGCAATATGAAGGGTGAAACTGATGTTTTTTTTCCCGGAAAAAAGGGATTCTACATTATTTTCATCACAACTCCCATATTTTATATCCTATAGTCTTATTGACAGAGTCTCATTAGAGACAGATAGTCTCATTTGAAAGGCTTTTTAAAGAACTTTAAAAAAGGTACTTAGCATTTTTTCCGTAAAATTGACCGTTTTCCAGTAATTCCATTTTTAATTCTTCAGAATCTGGTTCACTAAATAATTTCCACCTTTAATAAGTCATAACTCAGTTTGTATTAGGTCTATAGCCAAAAGAAAAAAATCATTCTTTTTATTTTTTTATAAGCTACATTTTAGCTTCTTATAGTTTTTTTGATAAAATTGAAAGTTTTTGAGTTATTTGTGAAAAAACGATTAAAAATATGATATTTTTAGAACAAAAATTGAATTTTTCATTCACGAATAAGTCAAAAAGTATTGATTTTTCGAAAAAACTGTAGAATATTTTGTGCTTAGAATGATGTTTTAGAGGTTATTTTTAATAACCACCCCTTAGTTGGGGTGGTATCCACCTCTAGGGTAAAAGCACATATCCGCATAGGGTAGACTTTGCTTTTTGAGGTACTCCCTATATACTGTTAAAATTTCAAGCAAATCGATGCGTGTTGATGGAAATGTAAGGTAAAAACCTTTGTAGACTGGACTATAAACTCAATTGGAAGGTTTTTTTGAACGTCAAATTTATTTTAATTCAGATCTGAAAAGACTTGCATACTGAGAAGAACCGACAAGAAACTCAGTCAAAGATGTATAAGGACGGCAAGGTGAGTATACATCGACGTCTTTAAATGGTCTTTAAAACGACCTCTTAGTGATTCTTGTGCATTCGTACTGTAAATGGGCCCCGTCTTGCTCCTTTTTGTAAAATATAAATAAAGTTAATATGTAATATGGTAATATGTATAACATTAGGCTATGGAAATATGCGAAGTACGCAAGGTCTGATTTTCAACTTTGAATTCAAGAAATTATTTGTGTAGTGTGAATTATATGAATAGAATACTATTAATTTTTAAATTAACAAAAATAAATATTTACATAAATTTTAATGAGTTGTAGTTTGAATTACTAATTTCGCCATCCATTAGCATATTTCCCAAAAATATTTTCAATGTAAACACCTAAAATGGTTAGTAAAAGCCACTCTTTATAAATAATGCTCCAACATACATTCCAAGTGTAACGACTTATCGCTTTTTGAGGTTTACGATGTAGCAATAAACTTGGGTTATATTTCACCGGGCAGTCGGCCTGACGGTTCGTAATCCCCCAGTGGGAGAAACACCGGCGCGCAACATACGGCTATTCCTATTGCACAATTCCGATAATATCAGAAGTTACACTTCAGTTCAATTCGAGTTCAATACAGATAAGGCATGTACTTCAAGCCACTATACGAGTCTTACGTCCTGCCAACGCAAGTGCAAAAATATAACTTTTGAGAGAAGCTATATAAAATTTCCAAAATGTAAAGTCCAAAGTGCTTTTTCGAATATTTCGTCGCCAGGACGAAATTCGACCGCAAATATAGAAGGGAAAAAGCGTTCCCTTGACATGTACTCCACAGACTCAAAACAGTTCACAGCTCACAAATCATACAAAATTCAAAGCTCTAAACTCATTCAGTCTATCTGTCAATAATTATTCGATGGCAACATTTAAAAATTCTTTAGCGACAATTTTTACTTTGTACGACTGACGACCCTCGGATCAAGAAATATTAATATATAAGAAATATTAATATAAAATTTAATTATAATCTCATTATTCTCCTCACACATTTTCGCGTAGGTATATGAGTGCTTGCGTTAGTAGCGAGTGAGTGCGATAAAATGGTAATGTAAATTTAATTTCTAGAAATCTCAGACAAAACAATCATTAACACTTAGGACTTTCGCTATTTTTCTAAGGCTGGATGGATATGAATTATTTGCAAAATACTCGTTAATCTTAAGTCTTTTGGCTAAAAGTATTCACAAAAATATAAATATGTCATGTTCAGTTGTGTACTGCTGTACTCTGACCTTCCCTAGTCACGCACATTAAAAATTTAGAAAGTCGGTCAAAAAAAGAGGGATAATTTAAGGACACGTTTTTAAAGCAAATGCTCCGTCTACTGTGGTACTTGGTCCGAGGAGTAAAAAACCACAGATAGGTGATATTGTCAAAATGACAGCAGAAATTATATTACATTGGAAGAAATTGTACATGGAATTTTAACATGGATTTTTTGGCGGGAACGGGAGAACTGAGATTGACATTTTGTTTAGATTTTCTATGTTTTACATTTTTGGGAGTATTAAAGTACAAAAGTGATAGTTTATTGTGTTTTAAAGTTCTGTATACGTGAAAAGAATGGATTAGGTCTACATAAACATGTGTAGCTGAAGTACTCGCGATTCAAGAAGTCCTTTATAATTTCAGTAAAGCCTGCTACCTCTTTACTGCAGGAGTTTTACGATAAAAAAAACAAATGTCCTTGTGATTCTACTTATTAATACGTGTCATTGGCAACTGCGCTCAACTGTGCGCCATGTCATGAAGAAAGAAAAAAAAAATTAGTAGTACCTGCCTTTATTAAACTATTATATCATGTTTAATTTTATTATAGCCATTAATTATCTTATAGGAGCATGATTTTTAAGTCAGTATATTTTCAACATCATATAAGATATGTTATTAGGGTTCCGTGCCTCAAAAGAACAAAAGGATCCTTTATCACTCTGTTGTCCATCTGGCAAAACTGTCTCGGAAACGGATGGTATCAAGTTAAAATTAATATCAAATACTAACGTTCGCGGTCTCCTGCAGCTGTAAAATAATCTAGCCTCTAAATCAATAGATACAATCAAAAAGTACGGCGACATATGCCTTATATTTTTGACATTCATAAGTAAATCAAATCCTACATGGTATTTCCCATTGACCTCGAACCATGAAATTTGGCAAGAAGCAAGGTCTCATAGCACAAGTAAAAGAAAAAATCCAAACACTGTTAATTTTGTGCTTATATCACATGAACAATTTTTTTACGATTACAAACTTACACTTGGAGTTGAAGGATTGACTGTGACGTATATCAATGTACGGGTGAACATTTTTTCAGTTCTAAATTTAAGTTTGTCTTTCAATCCGACGTTGTTTTCGTTAGAGCAATGCTGTGTTTGCACAGGTTATAAACATGAGTATTGTTAATTATTTTGCTGAACAATATAAAGCTTCTACGAAATCTTATCCGGTTTTATATTTTTAATGAGATTGCAATATTTTACTAAAGATTATTCTATTTTTTATAGCGATGTAAAGTATTTTTATCGTGTTTTTACTAATTTAAAGTGTTTTCAAATGTATATTCTACAAATACCTTAATTCTTACAAGGCTTATAGGCAGACAATGTGAAAAGGCGGCATTATAAAATGAAAAATTAGTTCACAAAAATAAATTCATATTTCATGGCAGTATCTTTTAGCTCATAGCTCATTCTCATTTCAGTCGCTTTGGCGACTGACCATGAACAAAGTTTAAGATTATTGAATTACTAGAGTGATGGATTATGAGTGACAAGTTATTTTGGAGGGAACTTTCAAGACACTGAGTCAATTTGCGTAATTACTGTTCGGTGTTTTGAGATAATGGACCCGCCAGATGATACGAAAGTATGCCTTGCTTCTGCCTTCTTGGGCGACAGTTCTGGAATCGATTTTTGAGCAACGGACTACTTTCTAAAAAAGTACCAAGCCTAATTGAATTTTTTTCGTAATTTATACCATTATACACCGGTTTAAAAAATACACGTTCCAAGTTTCCAGTAAAATGGGCATGACATACAGTGAGACAGACATACAGACGGATAGATGAAAACGATGAAATTATAAGTGTTTCATTTTTTTTCCATTTGATTACGGAACCCTAAAAACGGTAATATTTACGGTAAGGTAAGGTACGGACGCTTGGCACGGAGTGCCAAGCGTCGCGGTCCTTACATGCTTTTTTCACTTCCTCAAATCTCATCATTCTCCTCACACATTTTCGCCTGGTATGCGAGCGCTTGCGCGAGCTGCGAGTGAGTGCGAAGAATGATAACGTGAACTTAATTTTTTAGAAAAAACACATGTGACATTTGCTATTTTTCTTTCTAAGGCTGGATGGATATTACTGAAATTTTTAAATTCTACACGCAGCACCTAAATTAAACTATTTAGGTGATAAATTAGATGAGAGACCTCTCTCATCTAATTTATCACCTAAATAGTTTTAGGGACGGTATAAAATGTCAATTACCAAATATGATGAACAACATTTTATCATTATGCCAAAGATGTTTGTACGTCACATAAGAAAGTCGTCTGTGACAAATATGAGTGTCTGTAGATTATTTTTATTACATCTTTATACTTTTTAGTGAATGAAATTGTGTATTTGGAGAGTGCGTTTTCTAGGGAAGGAAGTTGTGAGTTGGATGTGGAGAGGCGGGTAGCAGCTGGCAATAAAGTGAACGGTGCTCTGCTGCATTAGTGGGCAGTGTGAATATATCTAACTTAGCCAAAATGGCTACTCATGATGCGGTGTTGGTTTCAACATTGTACGGTAGCGATGCCTGGATGTGCCCAAAGTAGAGTGAAAGTAAGATAAATGCGGTAGAAATGCGATCTCTTAGAAATATGTGCGGTGTCACCCTTGTGGACAAAATAAACAATAAAGAGATATCCAGTATGACAAGGTTGCACGACAGTGATATTGTAAAAATGAAGGAAGAAATGTTTAGATGGTTCGGGCACAGAAAGAATGAGTGATGAAAGACTGACGAAGAAAATCTATAACAGAGTAAAAGTCAGCGATAGTAGAAGCAAAGGAAGACTAAAGCTGACTTATGGAGATCAAGTAGCCAAAGTGTTAACTGACGGAAATGTCAAAAGCACTCGCATATCTAGGCGAAAATATGTGAGGAAAATGATGAGATTTGAGGAGGTGGATTAAGTATGTATCGGCAACGCTTGGCGCTCCATCCTCTCTGACTACCCGTTTAGGGATATAGGGTGAAGATATGTATGTATGAAACTACAGCCTTGTAGCTCGGACCCGAGAATAAGTCGGTGGTGAGGCATTCCTCGCTAAAGGGTCCTTCGGAGTCGCAGTAGATCGGAGTGAGGGGCCCTGCTCGCTTATTACCTAACTTGCGGTCAGCATACGACAGCCAAATATCGCGTAATATCTATTGTCAACGAACATTTGTATATTATAATTGGAATAGCGCTATATCTACCGCGAAAAGTGCGTTTTACGGTCATGGCGCAATAGAACCCATCGTCCTACATCAGCCATTCCCAAAGTGGGCGATAACGCCCCCTTGTGGGTGCTGCCGGCCTAAAGGGGGGCGGTAAGAGACCCAGAAAAAAAACGGGGCAGTTGTGTAGAGGCCTGGGGGGTGATTTGTAATTTTATTTAGCTAGGAGGCATCTTAGACAACGACTGCATGAGCTCTCGACTCAGTAGACAAAATAAGTTTGGGAACCAGTGTCCTGCATGATACTAATTCTTTATTGCAATCAGTCACCGGATGCGCAGTGATTGTGAGGCCGTAGCTGTCTGCAAACTTTTAGGTAACAATCCCGCCGGTCGTCCATCTAACCGATTTCGAGGAGGAGCAAAGTGCAAGGTGATGACTTGCAAAGTGACTTTATCACTGCCCCCTCGAGAAGTGCTATTGCGCAGCGCGAGAGGCGCCCCGTGTTCCTTATAAGATCCCGGAGCCCCTCGACTACGGGCCGGGGATGACTACCGCCAGGAGTTTTGA
This sequence comes from Zeuzera pyrina, assembly GCA_907165235.1. Taxonomy (NCBI): domain Eukaryota; kingdom Metazoa; phylum Arthropoda; class Insecta; order Lepidoptera; family Cossidae; genus Zeuzera; species Zeuzera pyrina. The sequence continues at coordinate 21,498,256 of OU015635.1, read as the reverse complement.
TGAGCCAAAGCTCCACATAACCAGTCTCATTCTCAAGGGTCTAGGTACCTGTGTTCGTTTCTTGCGTCTCAAAAACAAAAGTATACACAAGTGGTACTAACATCCATAAATAAATGAAATAAAATAATATAAACCTTTATTGTTCTCTTACAATTACTACTGAAATACGTAATTTCATTTACCATCATTGCTGATCGGTGAATTTTTCATCAACGGCTTGTCCTTCGACAAAAGCCTCCTCTAAGGACCTGATGTCCAATGTCTACAAAGTGTTTTCTAAAATAATTTTGTCCCGAATAACATCAATACTCGACGAAAACTAACCAAAAGAGCAAGCGGGTTTTTGTAGACGTAGATCTAATTTTCAACCGTAGATCTTATACAAGTTCTTAGGAAAGTTCTACAAAAATACAAAGAACACAACAAAACCTACTATCTAGGATTCGTTGATTACAATAAAGCCTCCGACTCCTTAGAACATGAATATATATGGGAAGCACTGCATATTGTACAACTTTATCTTATTCTACCTTTTTTATGAGCATAGAGGTTTAGTCAGAAAAATAAAATGTAGAACTGGCAAGTTAGAAATTTGAAAATATTGTTTTAAGAATGTAATAGAAATTTTAAGAGAAAAAACAGGGGTGATGGTGGAAGAACGATATCTTTTTAAGAGAGGAAGAAAATTTTTGAAGAAAATCATGATGTATACCTATTAAATCCAAACCAAATCAAAAAAATAGTAAGAATAATATAACAAGAGCTAACACATCAGAAGATTTTGAAGTGATTAACAAAAACGAATGAATTTAATAATGAAGCCTGGTTCTTAGACTTTATTTGAATACTTGAATAAACAGCTGATTATTAAATAATTAACAAAAGGTACTTATTAACTATTTATTTTTCAATCTTGTATGGATACGACTGATAGTCCAATTCAGAGCATTTTATGAAACGAGCAAAGAACTACAAGAAACTTGCCTTAATGTGAAGATATCACTCACAAGTGATATTCGAGTGTATAGAAACGTAATATCTAATATAAGCCAGTTGATAAAAGAGTCTTTTTCAATATAACGTTAATTATAGTTTCAAGGATTGTTTAAAGGTAACCACATACGTGTACACGACACCACACCATCACTCCCACCTTTTTCACATTTTTCTGTTCTCTTATAAAATTAATCTTGTATTTTTAATATTAAATTTTGTTATTACATGTTTTTGATTCCAAACAGAATTTTTTATTTAAAAATTTCCAAATTCTATTAAAAATTAAATTTATCCAATCTCTTTTGTGGGATCTGGGTGAGAATGGTATAATAGTCAGGGAAGGAAAGTACATACGAATACTTAACATCCATAATGTATCAATATTGAATGATATTGTGAACGTATGTTTCAATGTTACTAAGTATCCATTAGGGAGAGGTTACTAATTTTATTGCTAAGGGGTTGAAAGCTTGAAATAGGGTATAACTTACATTTAAGGAGAGCGCATAACTCTCCGAAACGAGAGGGATGATAGGTCTACCCGTCATGGCACGTAATGTGGGACCACACTGTACAATTTTAACACCACAGGATATTATTTAACAAATCGAAAATTGTTTTGGATACATAGCTACACATTTACATATCTTCACGCTGTATCCTTAATGAGGTAGTCAGGGAGGACGGAACGCCAAGTTTTGCGGTCCTTACATCTTTCGCTTCCTCAAATTTCACTATTCTGCTCACATATTTTTAACTAAAGTAGATTTGACGTTCAAAAATACCATGCATTTGGGTTTACTTGAATAAATTGATTTGACTTTGACTCTGATATTTTCATACAAGTGCTTTTGACATTTCCGCCGGCTAACACACTGGCTATTTGATCTTCATAAGTCAGCGTTGGTCTTTCTTGATCTCTTTTACCACTCGCCTTCGCTCAGTAAACTTCGTCAGTCTTTCATCACTCATTCTTTCTATGTGCCCGAACCATCTAAGCATTCCTTACTTCATTTTTACAATACACATATTCATAGTAATATATGCTTATATTTTCTCAAATTTTGTTATAACTTAATTCTACGATTATTGTTTCATTTTTTTTTTATTTTATTCTCATTTTAATTTGTTATTATTATGTTTTTATCATCCATTGTAGTTGTCTTTTATCTACACTTCTGAATTTCCGTGTGATGTCGAATCTATTACCTTGTTTATTATATTTAAAGGTGAAATTTATAATTAGCCTTGATTTAAACTTATACGTAAACATCTTTAGTTTTAGGCTATAAGATTTCTTGATTAAATAAAATGAAAAAAATAAAAAAATACCAGCGACCCGCTTCGACTTCGAATAGATAGCACAACCCAAAGACTGTAAAGGTTGAATTTTAAGAGTCCGCCTATGGGGCCCAGCGTAACCGAATTCGTTCATTACCTCCGCGCGTTATCTATGAAGTTGATTTTCGCAGTTACGGTTTGATCATATTTTAGCGCGGAAAAATTTCAAAATTTATTTTTACACATAATTGTAATTTGCAAGTAAACTCCATTATCAATTAAAAACTGGTTTTAGAGATTTGAAATAATATAATGAAGTACCTATTTTAATAAAAATAATTTTTAATTTTTATTGAAATTTCGGAGATGCAACTGAATCTTTGTGAAATCAGGGTTTTTTCTGGAATTTGTTTTATCGAAATTTATTCATCCAGTCATGTTTCCGGGTTTAAGAATTTCAAGATAAAGAGTTGAACTTGTATGTACCCAAATATCTAACTCTCAGTCTTCTTAGATATCGAGATCCAGAGCACCAAACACAGCAAAGCCTGCATAGGCGGATTCTTAACTGTTAGAAGTTAGTTTGAGGATTAAACAGAAAGTTTAAAAAATATCAAGGTAATTACGTCGGGTATCAAGTAAAAGATTTTTAAATTACAAATTCAGAAATATAATACGTTACTTTGTGTTACTGTTTTTTTACTATGTTTTCAAAATGAAATCTATGAAAATGGCTGCCTCTCGCCTTACCTTCAAAAGCATTGCATAGGAAAATCCAAAAGAAATCTTGAACAATAAGAAATGAGTGTATACTATAGGAAAATTATAAAGAATACTTTCGCAGAGCTTTCTTCTCATAAAAAAACTTTTTTTACATTTTTTTACGTGTTTCATTGTCAACGACTTTTTTTTTATAATGAAATCTTTACAAACAGCTTGTTTGGGTTCGTAAAAACCACGAAGTGTAAAAACCGATGAAAAGGAACGTTAACGCAATGAAACACAAGTATGACTTGTAATTGAACTGTTTTCCTTTTGCAGTATTCAAAAGTGGAATCTATTCAGATAAACCTAGTTATAAAGTATTTTTGTTAAATCCACCATCAACTTAGACAAAAAACCTGTAGAAAAGAACCGACACGAAACTTTGTCAAGTATTACTTGTTCAAGATCTTTTTACAATGCATTAAAATATAATATTCAAAAAGACTGTAAATGCATGTGCAGAGAATATTATTTCCAGACTAATATTTTGTCTTCGATGTGATTATTTTGTATAATGTACGTTTTTTCAGCCATGTTTCATAAAAACAATTTTTCTATTATATTCACTTCCTGAGTTACTCAATTAAATATTTAGGGTGACTTGCACCAACTATTTAATCTCGATTTAAAGAACTCACATCTCGCTTGCACCAACTGTTTAATAATTGGCGCAACCGAGATGTCAAATCCTAAAATCGAGTTTAAATAGTTGGTGCAAGCCACCCTTAAAAACATACCATATCTTCACGCTATATCTCTAATGGGGTAGTCAGAAGATCTCTTCTGACTACCCCAGTGCGAAGCTTCGTAGTAGTCACAATGGGGTAGTCAGAAGATCTCTTCTTATATTATTGATTATATTTCTTTCGCCTCCTCAAATCTCGTTGTTCTCCTCACACACTTTCCCATTTAATATTATTAAATATTGATATTGTATAGACTCCGGTGTTACAGGTGTGTCAGGTGTCATTTCATGTGATAAATTCCCAAATCTTTAGCTATTTTCCGCTCAAACTCCAAAAACCACCGAATCGGTTCGGTGTTGATTACCTGACCGATTCCTATCTCTGGTATATCCTGAGGATGCTACGTTGAGAGGCGAAACACGTGTCGATGGGTGGCTTTTGGAGTTTGAGCGGAAAATAGTTAAAGAATTTGGGAATTTATCACATTAAATATTGAGTTAAATACCTATGGACTCCAAAAACAAATTTCGTCAAGCATTTGCGGGCACAGCTCGCCGTATATGTTTATTCATGCTGTTATTATGTCGTGCGCACACATGTTCCTGTCCCAATCCAGCTCATAACTCATATTGTGTTTGCATATTACTTATTGTGATTGTAACTTGTGTGCAAATATTATTCTCTATAAAACAGAACTGCGTTTGTTCAAGGTTTGTACATTGAGAGTTGTCGAATAATCTATTTATTTATTTAATAAAAGTCACCAACAGATTTATCACGAGAAATGCATCTTAATATAGTGCAAACCTAATAAGAGGAAAGTAGAACCTGCGTTTATAACTTACGTAGGAAATGAACAAATAATATTATGAAGTGCATATATTTTGCACCATATGATTAATGAGTGCGTTATGTATAATGTGCGGGCAGTATGAATAGTGATCAATCCAATCAAATTACGTAATTAATTTGTGTCTTCACTTCATTACTTATTACAATGCCCAGTCATTATAAATAATATGCAATAATATAATGGGCAACTTGATAATTTAAATACCTGCTTTTACCAAGAAGCAAGTGGCAAGCTGGGAGCAAACGTGCTCGATTTTATTTATTGATACATAAATAAGTTCGTCTCCGATTTGACAATCAAAAATTACTATTTGACGAGAATGAACAAAGTGATTTTGGAAGTTTTATCTCCCACGAAATGGGTAGGTTAGGTTAGGTTAGGTTCGGTAGAACTGTTGCCATATCCGTGTTAGTTATTTTTTTACGACCACTAGGAAATTCTTCCACAGTATTTTGGATCGCAAAGGTTTGAATGTAGCAACTAAAAATGACGTTTTCCCTTCTCAGGAAAGATCACAGATATAACCTTTTATTTCTAAAAATATGTTTTAATACTCTGTCCAAATGATAGACTTTGCTCAAAAGAGAGACAGATATATTATATGTAACACCTGGTTAATTAAAAATATCGAGTCGTAATTATAACGTTGTCTGACTAGTTACGACTTATTCGTCGCTATTCATTGTATATGATGATTAATAGGGTATTATTCCTAATGCTCAGTTGGAAAAAATACCTAAAGACCAAACGAAAACCCAAAAACCAAAATTACTAGTATGACCATATTGGTAATTTTTCCAACTGAACATTACGAATAATGCCCTATTAATTACTTGATCCATAACATGTATAATGTTTAGAGACAATAACAAAAAAAACGTTTTAATGAAAAACTTGTATAAGAGCGTATCGTTAATTAAGTTATTTATTATATGTAAAATAAATAAAATAAAATTGATAATTTAAATATGACAGGGTTGCACAACAGTGTTATTGTAAAAATAAAGAAAGGAATGCTTAGATGGTTCGGGCACATGGAAAGAATGAGTGATGAAAGACTGACGAAGAAAATATACAGAGCGAAAGTGAGTGGTAAAAGAAGCCAAGGAAGACCAAGGCTGACTTATGAAGATCAAATAGCCAGAGTGTTAGCAGACGGAAATGTCAAAAGCACTCGCATACCTAGGCGAAAATGTGTGAGGAGAATGATGAGATTTGAGGAAGCGAAAGAGGTGTGTAAGGACCGCGACTCCTGGCGCTCCGTCCTCTCTGACTACCCCGTTGGGGATACAGCGTGAAGTTATGTTATGTTATGTTTTAAATAAAATAAAATACATTTTATATTCGAAGTAAACTTTGTAAAATATTTTTCGAACTTAAAATTTTCAGACTGATTGACAGTATTGCCCTGTTCGTAAGCCCTAACATTAGAACATTTTGTTCGCACAACTTCTTGACCAGACCATTTTATCCTTAGCAAAATCTTCAATTTCATAATGGCCTTTCGACCACAAAGTAGCTATAACAATTTTTTAAATCTAATCTCTGGTAGTGCGATCAATTCTTCAGGCAAAGTGTTATAAAAGCGAACACCGTCCCCGATAAAAGATTTTTGCGTACCTTTGCCAATCTAGAGCCCTCGAAAGCTAGTTCATCTCTAGACCTGGTATTCCTATCATGAATATCACCCACCCTTCGGAACCTGTGTAAATTCCTACGGACATACATAAGATTCTCGAAGATGTACTGACTATAGACAGTAAGAAAATTAATATCTTTAAACTCTTACTTTAACGATGCTCGAGCATCTAAACAATAAATAGATCGTACTGCTCTTTTCTGTAAAAAAAACGTCGTTTGCATATCGGCTGTGTGACCCCAGAGTAATATTTCAGATGACATTATACTGTGAAAATAGCTGAAATATACAGTTCTAGTCGTAGGCTACATCAGTTAGTTGTCTTATTTGACGCACAGCAAATGCTGCCGAGCTAAGTCTTTCAGCCATTAATTAAATATGAGGACCCTAATGTAGTTTATTGTCTATAGCAGTTAGCAGCCATTCCCAATGTGGGCGATAACGTCTCCTTGTGAGCGCTGCAGGCCTAAAGGGGGGCCGTAAGAGACCCAGAAAAAAAATGGGGGCGTTGTGTAGAGGCCTGGGCGTGATTTGTAATTTCATTTAGCTAGGAGGCATCTTAGACAACGACTGCATGAGCTCTCGACTCAGTAGACAAAATAAGTTTGGGGACCAGTGGTTTATAGTAATGCCTAGAAATTTAACAGTGTCTACAAAGTTTAGTATTTTATCGTCCAAAACAATATTAATGTCAGAATCATTAACGTTGGGTAAAATAAATTGAACGCACTTAGTTTTGGCAGAATTCAAAAGTAACCTAGTATGTTTTCCACTTCATCATAATCAGTGGCTTGCTTCGGAATTTTGAATATGATAGAAGTGTTGTCAGCGAATAAAAGTATATTGCTTAGTTTCTGCACAAGGAATGGCAAGTCATTAACATAGATTAAAAATAAAAAGGAACTAAAATCGATCCTTGGGGACGCCCATTTTTGCAATGGATTCTTTCGATTCAACTCTGGTAATATCAACCTTCTGAACTCATTAGAGACCGGTAACGCTGTAAAAGTCACTAGCGCTAACAGCAAAGAGGAGGAGTTTTTTCAGTCTGTTTTGAGACTCAGTGTAGAGTCAGGCCAAGTGTCCATGGGGATCTTTTCCCTTCTCAAAAACAAAGAAAAGCAACAAAATTTATAATTCAGTAGCAATTTTTTGTGATATATTTTTATTTCGTACTAAATTTCAATATATTTCACCACCTCTGCTTAGTTAACCCTTCATTACCGCCCGGTCTAATTTATATTCCAATTGTTTGATGTCATTTGATGGTAATTGACGGATTATTATTCAATTAATTTGACGGTAATTACTTACAAAAACTGTTTTTTTCTTTCCAATCGTTTGATGGTTGCTGCCATTTCAATGATTGGTAAAGACCGTTCAAGCGCCGCGGGTTCTACTTTCGACCAAGTCGTATTATGCCATTGTTCTTGTTATCCCCGCCGTGTACTATGCCAATCTAATACACACACATACATACATATCTGCACGCTGTATCCCTAACGGGGTAGTCAGAGAGCCCATCTAATAATAATCATGCTATACTAACCATGATATTGTTACGGTTGGACCTTATGCGTAAGGAATAAGGTCGATTTTTAATGGAACTAAAAAACGTAACTTTTTGTGCTTATATCTCGAGACCTAGGCTTTGCAGAGTTATGACCTAAAAACGCATTGCTAGGTTAAAGGTCTACTATCGAATGGTATAAGTAAAATTAAGAAAGAAGAACAAAGTTGTACGTCGAATATTCCTGAGCGATGACGTGTCATATACCTATGACTCATGCAAACAGACTGCGTCGAGAACAATGTCGAAGTACTGTTAGCGAGCGTAATTAACTAGAAAGTTCCACCCTCATTTTTATCCGACTATAAATAGAGCTGCGTGTCCGTCGTCGAGTCAGACACGCGGGCCTTAAGCCACATTGTAAACTGCCACGCGGAACACTAGGCACACTAACCGGCCCTCAGCCGTCTCGCCGGCCGGGTCCGCTAGAGGCCCGGCCCTCACCCGAATAGGAAGCCCGTTAAGATGCACGCAGGTGCGGAAAGCTCCCCTGGCGACGCCTTGAGCCCGAGGTCCGCCCTCCATACGAGGCATCCCTCGGCTGGAGGAACCCTCAGGCGGTCGACCATCTGGCAGGGCGCCTTCAGCGCTCGCCCCAACGCGACCTGTGACGCTGTAAAAGCCACTAGGGCTAACAGCAAAGAGGGGTTTTGTTTAGTCGGTTCGAGTCCGACACTCCCCAGTCGGCGTAGAGTCCGGCTGGGTAGCCCGCGGGGGTTTCATTTCGCCTCTCAAAAACCAAAAAAAAAAAAAAAAAAAACGTCGAGTCAGTGTTTCTCAACTAGCGATCGAGGCGACATCAAGGCGAATTACATAGACCACTACGACGACTACTGCGACGGCCTTGGATAGAAGAACTCTGCGATTCGGGAACGTTGTTATTGAGTGGAGCGTGTACCTTCGGTGACTACTACGCGAGTACCTACTTCGAGGGCGACTACGAAGACTAGGGACCGCCGTAATTAAGTTCGCGTGTTCTTGACATCTGCTCGTACGAAGGAAAATAAATTCATTGCACCCTTAACCGGCATCTTATTACCCTCAGCTCGTAACAATATAATAATAATCATGATGTAATGATAACAATCATGATATTGTGCTCACCTGTCGCCTTCCTTTGGCTGCCATTTGTTATTATTCTCATGTTCCTTGCTCTCGCTGACGTCGACTGCGGTATGTCTGGAAATAAACGCACCGTTCAAATTCTGCATACATTTACATTACGTGAGGGGCTTACGTGTTTTCGTGTTCGGCCGTGAAACTCTTCTTCACTTGAAAATATATTATTGTAGACTTTTGTAAGACTTGAGACACACGACTTGTGTTATTTAAAAATTATCTCAGAAAATCTGTCAAGTGTAAGTTGGACTTTAGTATATACATCGTAATGTATATTTTTAATTTACGTTTTAGGTAAGGATTTACATTAATTGAAAGTTTTAATATTTCAGCTACAGTACTCTACGAGTTAAAGGGTGGGATGGAACGGTCAAGTTTATAGTGGGTGATTCTTTACACAAGATTAAAGAAAACAAGTTTGACGTTGGATAGGTTTAATGAAGAACATTTCATTCAAATTATAAATAGGTATAATAATAATAATAATGATAATAAAACTTTTTTTATTTGTTTAATAAAAAAAAATGTTTATATTTTTATAGTACCAATTTTCAGTGATAAAATTTAGTTTAGATTAATGCTATTATTAGATATTAGTTATATCATACACATTTTTTTTATAAATGCACCAATTTATACTTTTTAATTTTATTTTTATACATTTTTTTTTGTATCTTCTCGCTGTATCCCCTACGGAGTAGTCAGTACTTATTTTTTCTTTATTATGAATTTGCTTAATTTATTAAGGATGTCCCTGAAGAGTAAAGACATCCTCCATTTTACTACACGTACATCTATTCTTTGCCTTTTCCATCTAATTAAATCCTGCAGTTTTTAGAATTTCAGCATCGGATTTGTTCCTATGGCTTGACGAAATAAATATAGGTAATACATAGCAACAAACCCGACGACAGTTGTGGACTCAATTTGAATGACGACATCAAAAAATGATAAAAATATTGAAATCACCCTCATCTACATAATGCGAATATATCATAAACAAAAAAATATAGATATGATAATGACTGTGAACAACTTTATAACGAACCGCGGGAGCATCCAGTCCCATTCACATCCAGTCCATAACATTCAGACCACAATTTCGAAAAAATCATTTTATAAATGAAAAAAAAAATTGTCCTGATCGGGAACTGAACTCAGATCAGCTTTGAAAGCAGATACACTAGCCACCACACCAACGGCTCAATTACTTTTCTCTATGGGATCTAATAAGGCCATATGACGGATGATGTAACTTGGAAACACGACGTAACTATTCGAAGGTTACGAAACGTACAACGATCATACGCAGTTACAGAAATGAGTTTTATTTAACAAATTAAGCTCTAGACAGCCAATTAAGTTGTAAGTTGTTAGCTTAAAAGTATTAAATTGTTCAACTGTTCCATTTACGTTTGTGTAGCAACTTAAGTTGTGTGTAAAATAGGTTGCGTTTGTGGAGGCGCCCCAGCGACAGTGCTAAATATAAGCGGGGTGAGCAAACGAGTAGAAAGCTGACAGATATGCGGCCATAAAGGCTAGCGCACATCATTTCAAAATATTGTACTACAACATTTTGTAGTTTAAAAACCAAAATATTTTTTGTACAATTAGGTCCTTAGCTGCAATAATAAAATATTAATATTGTTAAAAAGAAGAAAGGAATGCTTAGATGTTTCGGGCATATACAAAGACTGAGTGATGAAAAATTTAATGACGAAAATCTACAGAGCGAAAGTGAGTGGTAGCAGAAGTCAAGGAATTCTACAGCTGATCTATGAAGCTGAAGTAGTCAGAGTATTAGCCAACAAAAATGTCAAAAGCACTCGCGTACTTAGGCGAAAATGTGTGAGGAAAATGAAGCGAAAGAAGTCTATAAAGAACTATGATGCTTGACACTTCATCACCTCTGAATACAGCATGATATTATAGATGTGTGTATATACTTTTTGAATTTCCTACGGAAAAAGAAATTGCTTGGGTATCGTAGATTGAAATGTGTGACATGTTCTTGGCAATGACTTTATTTGTATATTGACTCTACCGAGAATGTAAAGATATATATAACTAGCCACCCGCCACGGCTTCACGTGGGTAGAAATACAAAAAAAATACAGTCCATGTTACTCGCTGATAATGTAGTGTTCTATGGGCGAAACAATTTTTGAAATCGGTTGAGTAGTTTTTGAGTTTATTCATTACATACAAATAAAGTTTACATCTTTTTAACATTAATATAGACATATAGGAATAATACAATATATATAAGAATGTAATATGTGAATATTTAAGAGTGTGACAATATAAACTAGAGGTCGCTCGGTGATCGAAATTCGACCGTCAATATAACTATAAAGTTATAATAAAACTCTTTGGCGACAATCTCTACTCTGTGGGACTGTTTATCTAAGGAAGTTACATATTATGATCACAAATTAACATGACTTTGACAGTCTTTATGATATTAACAGTATGAACGTAAAACTATGCTAAATCTCATGGTCCTTCTTGCGCACAGTATTTTTAAAAAGGGATCCGAAGTCTACGTTTCATGTATTAATATACCCGTTTACAAAACTTTTTTATTGATAATACTAAAGCTCGTCTATGGCTGCTAAACAAAACAAAAACTCGGTTGACAAACGGAGGAGAAAAAGACCTGTTTTAACTTTACTTATTTAGACATAGATAAGCATGTAATCGTGACTAGTGTGCGACGGGTTTAAAGCAATTATATAGGTCGCGTATAGGTTACTATTCAATTCGGGAAAACACGGTCAACTATCACTTGTTTTGAACGTTTGCTCTTTTGGTGGTGGCATAAAATTGCAAACTGGTTTGTAGGGTAGATTTACGGGTTGATCAACAATTTTTTTCTGGTCACCGCCCCTGAACTCCGCGCAAAAATTACTCAGAAATATAGTAACGTATCCATTTCACACGTAAATATTGTAATTATCATAAAGCTAATATCTATAGCATACTTTGTCTTATTATTAGACTATACTTATATTTACAATACTTTGTTAATTATTAGCGCATTCTATCGATAATCACTCCATCCTCTCTAATAACCCATTAGAGATACAGCGTGAGAATATGTAGGCGCGAGACTCGTTTTTGACCAAATTTTGTCTGACCTTACGAATCTATAGCAGTGCTTGTAAGAACGGTCATAAACTTTCTAAGACATCACCAAGTATTTTTTTTATCGTGGATAGTAACTACGTTGCAATATGTTAGTAAGTAATGAAACTTCGTTTGAACACAGAAATTAAACAGTTTACGAGAGCTATAAACAACAGGGCGCAGATAAAAATGGCCGTTGGTCTATTAGGGTCATAGTCCACCAAGCTACAATAGTATATACGAATAAGGAAGACGGCAACATGTTTCTGAGCTGTCGTAGTACTGCGAATCTGCTGGGGATCGCTCTCTCGAGACGTGCTTGGAAACTTTCAGTTTCGAACTTTTTAAAATGGCTAAGAAACTTTCTGTATCTCTTTCTGGGATTTGCCGGCAATCTAACAACCCTAAGCTACACGTCGCTGATACCAAAGAGAAGTATAAGCAAGAAAAATACATTTCACTTCGGTGGAACACATGCTGCAAAATTTTAGCACAAGGCAACATGTCTACATGTCTTGTGATAACCAGTCGAGACTCACCTTTACACAAATTAAACTGGCTCTATAAGAACAAGACGTCAGTTTGCTTAAGCTACTCATTTGCATAGAAATTGTGAAATAAAACGCTTCCAAAAATACTGTAAGAAATAGAATTGCGTCTTAGATAGCCGTTATAGGCGGCAACTTAATATGGCGGCACAAACAACAAATTTGGCCAATTCCGTCTTTTTAAAAAAAAATACCATAACATCACTCTCATCGTTCTGGCTTTGTCTAATTCTTTTGTGCGCCAGCGGGCAACTTTGAAAAGCTCTTACCATCAATATCAGGAAAGGTTCTAACAGATTTTCATAAAAAAAATTCTATTTAATCAAGATTTCATATTCGTATAATAGTCCTCTCTAACTACCCCGTTGGGGATACAGCGTGAAGATGTGTATGTATGTATGTAATATATGTAATAAATTTATTCGTCACATTTGATTACTTGTTTATGTATGTGTGTATATATACATGGCACAACCCAGCTTTTGGCCTAAGGGGCAAATCAGGATCATTCATTTCATGTGCATATTTAGATTAGGTACATATTAAGTATTTATTTCAAATACAAATATCTCCAAACTTTCGAGATTCTCCTTCTTGTTTGCACAAAAAATTCGCTGCAGCTCAGCTAAAGACGCAATTACACTAATACATAAAATTTAGAGACATCTTCGATACGAATTTTGAAATTTTGAGTTGTAATTTTTGCTAGCTGAGTAGGATGTAACAATGATAGAGCAACAGTTCGCGATTTATTTTGACTAAACCTTACTTCCAAGAAGATAGTAACGAGAATAGGGCCTGTACAGCGAATGGCGAAAATATTCGTTTAATGAATCAGCTGGACGATTTGACCTGTAGTTTTGGAGTTCATGTTATTTATGTGCCTATTATGCATACTTAAACACAGACATATTAACCAGCTAGAAGTATGAAAGGAAAGAAGGGAAAGGGCCCATGAGTGGTAGTCCAGGTCTAGGGGAGTGCAGCTGTACTCTCCCCCCCTTGGGGGCAATAGTACCTGCCTGTACGATACAGCTTCAGGCACTACCACTGCGCGTGCTGGGCCCTTTGCAATTTCGCCAGGGTAAAAAACGTGCCGGGAACTGCGCCGACATCGACCGTGATACGCGGTGCTGATCAACAATATTTTACGAATAAGAGAGGCTAAAACCTTTAACGTCCGTTAGTATTCAGGGTGGTGGCAGCCGCAATACGGAAGATCGATTCACTCATCGCTTTCCTAACCTCTTTGCCTACCACTTCAAGTATTATATATTAACAGTACAATGCAAAACAATCAAATACAGATTCCGGTCGGCGAACACACTACATCACGACACGGCAGAATTTCTTTTAGCTTCATAACAAATAATTATTGAGATTTACAACCAATATCCAAAAAACATTCCCTTTTTCTTATCACAAAGCAACCGACGCCTTCTTTTAGACTTCTCCACCACAACTGTTAATTCGCACACACTAAATTACCCACATGCCAAAGAAAACAGATTAAACCAACACTGAACGCGACAACCAACGCCATCTCCTGGCATCGTGAGACAACAGGTATAATAATATGCTATAATACGTTTTATTCCTAACAACGCCCATGTATATGTTTACGATTTTATTTTCTGTAATACGAGTACGTTTTCTTTACTATTACTATGAATTACTAATACATAATTTTTGGTATTAACGTAATTATTTTTAAATATATGCAGATGCATTGACTGTTGATTTATTTTCTCAATTTACTCCTGTGGTTAACTGGTAGAAAATGTCACTTGGCAGTTGGCATTAAGTCTGCCATTTATATACTGTTTTTTGTGAAATAGTTTTATTGATTTGAAATTATTTCTAAGAAAGAATGAGTGATAGAAAATCGAAGAAGAATATCTACAGAGCGAAAGTGAGTGATAGCAAAAGCCAAGGAAGTCCAAGGCTGACTTATAATAAATAAAATAAAAATAAATAAGTTCATTTATTCCTCAACCAAAAATAAAAATAAAAACAACATAAAAAACATTACATTAAAATTCATTTTAAATTTTTAAATAATTTCTTTTTTAATTACATTAAAATGTAATAAAAATAGAATAAAATTCAAATCTCGTAGACAATTAATAATAATAAATAATAAAATAGAGAATTAATTAAATATAATATCACCATTATTGAATGTCATTCATCAATAATATAAGGGTGACTTATGAAGATCAAATAGCCAGGAGTATTAGCCTACGGAAATCTCAAAAGCACTCGCGAAAATGTGTGAGGAGAATGATGAGATTTGAGGAAGCGAAAGAAGTGTGTGTGTGTTTTTTGTTGACCGAGTTTTTAGACTTCTATGTTTCTATACATTTCTATAGTTTCTATATATTCTATTCTATAATGTGCGTAACTAGGGAAGGGTCACAGTACAACAACCTGCAGCTAAGTATGGGATATTTTCATGTTTGTAAATATGAGTCGCCAAAATACAAGTTTAAGTCAAGATTTAAGAGTATTTTACTAATAGAAGCACACTAATCAATACGTATATTTAATGCACTGTAAAACTCACTAATCACTCATTAAAACACTACGTATTAAAACTCACTTAATAATTCACTGCATACTGAATAACTCACTGAACACTCATTTTGGCTATATTTTAACAACGACTATTCGCGGATACAGCTAAAGATATACTAACATAGTTGCTATAGCTGTTTGAGATATTGAATGAGATAAAAGAGAGACACGAGAATTTTTTTAATTTTTTAATAATAATAATTCTTTATTGACAAATTTCACAATATTAATGAAATCTCTAACTACTGAACTAGGCGTATGGCCTGTATCTCAGTAGCTAGCTTCTTCTCCAAAGTTATTACAGAATGTCAATATAAGTAAAGTAACATGCAGTAAAAAAATATTAAATAAAATAAAACTTATGGTTAAACTTAAGTAAAACGTGAAAAACAAAAAGAAACACGCGATGAGTGTGTGTGTATGTGGGTGTATGTTAATGTGTGTTGTGAATGAAAATTGTGAATGTGTGTAATGTATGGTGTGCATCTGTACATATATATATACTGTGTAATGTATAAGTATTTATGCTTGAGACTGATAGGGATATATCTCTTCTGTTTCAATATATGTAAGAGACAGAAGCCAGTAACGGGTCTTATCCTGACACTCACTAAGTGAATGTGGATAGATGTTAAGTTTTTTATTTATTTTGTTATATAGGTACTCAGCAAGATATGCTTCGTTCGAACACGGTGATGAGAGCGACAACTTATTATGGATCCGTCCAGTATACTTCTTGGTCCAAGGATATAACAATATCCTACTTAACTCCCACGAATAAAACGAATCTAATGACGTTTCAATTTTTAAAATTTATCAAGCACCAAATGCAAGAACATGCTGCCAAAAAATAATGCTCTTCTGAGGCAATTGGAAAAAATATATTTTTCCTTTGTACAAATTTTCATACTTATCACATAGTCTCACATAAAGTCGATGATCATATTTATAAATTTTGTATTCAAGACGACTATCGAGGAAAACTTGCAATAATATTTAAGAGAACCCTTGAATAAAAACCACATTTGCCTATAAGCATTCGTAAAATTCTCGTAAAAGTAAAAGGCACGAATGAGCACTACTTAAAAGCACTTCCTCTTGCGTTCACACGTTCTGTCGAGTGCTTGCGATGGCGTTACAACTCAAATGTCATTTCCTTTGACTTCCTATTTTCAGCGCTAAAGCCTTTTTATACGGGCCACAGATTAAATAGTTCACAGAAGGTACTTCTAGATTAATGACAGCGTAAACATGGGCTAAACACGATATCCATGTAGGTACTAGATTTAATCTTTGAAAGTAGCACTATGTTCCACTGAGCTGCCGTTCGTGAACCACACCTAGCTCACATGTAGTTTGACGCTTAGGCAGCAAACGACATAGCGTATATCACGTAATTTCGTATTTATAACGATTAATCAATAAACAATTGAATAATTGTACACTGGTGCTTCGATCACCAATAAAAAATTAGATACACAATCAATGCTCCAAAAATTTCCGAACCAAATGTGCGCTCAAATGAGTATTTGAGTGCACTTCTGTTTTAGTAATATTCGAAAACGCTAACAGCGAACATGTCAAAGTGCTCCTTCAAAAATTGGAAAAACAACACATCTCAAATGCTAAGAAAAGACGGAGGTTCTTATTTTTGGTTAATAGATTAAATAATATTATTTACATGTTCATTTTTACGTTATAGTAATAACGTTGCATAGCTCTTTTTTATTAAATTCGTAATCATATTTTTAAATATTGGCTGACGATAAGTCTTATCCTTGTCACTTTCACGTAACAAATCAAAACGACGTAAATAGCGATGCAAATAGATTATGTGAATTATACTTTACGCATGAGACGTAAGATTGCATTTTAAATATTTTTTTAACTTTTTTTACAAACTTCATTTCGATGTCATGCAAGAATCGTTTTAGAGCTTTTATAACCTTATGCTTTGACAATAAGGTCTAGTTTTGATTAACACAATATTACCGATACTGCCATACGATATTAAAAATATATACGTCAATTCTCATTCGCTCGAGTGGGTAATCAACAACATCGCACGAGTTGCAGATACTATTTTTAATTACTAATGCGAAGATAATTTCGGTACAAAGAAAAATGATAGACAGTAACAACTTTATTATTATTTATTATTATATTCATCTAAAACTTCGAAATCAAGATTTTCTTTATCGTTCACACTGATGTCAATGGGTACTAAAATCAATTGTGTTTTTTTTTAGATATTCATTTTACATTCTTTTTTTAAATCGCGATTTTGTGTGCGCCAAGCAAAATTTGCGTGCGACAAGTCAACTTATCGCACTCAAATTGTAAAATGAGAAAATAGCCACTTATCAACCGTAAAAATGTGCGTTTAGATACTGCTTATTCCGCAAGAGTAATAAAAAATAATTTGTTTAGATTTTACAGGAGATTGTGAATATAGTTCTTTATTTGTGATCGAAGCACTGGTGTAATACTTTTATGGTATGTAATAGAGATGATAATACTCTTATCAATATTAGATTGCATAAATACGTAAAATTAAAATGTTGGTATTTTTGCATTTTTTCGAAGATACGCGTCAAAATGGCTGTCCCCCACGTTCGTAAGTGTTACTCAGAAAAATGTGACAACGTGTACGTGTTTGTATAAAAAAAAATTAACAGGTTTTCATTTTCATTAAATTTTTTTTAAAGAAAAACCCATACGGTCAACAGTTAGGTAATAATAAACAATATGGAACGCCAACTTCCTCTTTTATAAATGGTTGATAATGTCACCGTATGATTGTGAACACCGTTAGTTTATAATCTATCTCGCGAGATTGTGAACTGTCGATAAATTGTGAACTGTATCATACTGCTTAGAATATAACGTATTATATTTCGATAGTCTGTAATCTATCCATGTCAAATCGTAAAATTGTGAACAAACCTGCACTTACAGACAGAATTCACAATCTGTCCGATTTTATCACACTTTAAATTGTGAACTGTCCCTGAATGGTCTATTTTGGCGGTAGCTCATTATAACTTAGGTTATGTTCAGCAACTAAGTTATTTATCACTGAAACTTCACTTGCTTGGTTAATCGTAGGTTTAATTTTACTATTAAATGTAACAGTATTATAACTTATAAAAAAAAAAAAGTGTAAGGTATAGATGTTCAAGTGATATTAAAATATTAAAGTATTATTTAAAAATAGTCGGTGTTACTTTGGGATAATAAATGTAACAACTATTTATTAAGCTATTTGAGTTTAAACGATATTAGTGTTATGTCTTTGTAATAGTGAACGACGTTCGCGATATAATCGTCAAGGGTGCTTTGAGTTGCAGTCAGTTTTTAGTAGTTCTTTGATTCTTATCGAAAACATTGCATAAATGACAACATAATTATTTTTAAATTGTCTTGATCCTGACGCCTGTAATTTGTTGAGTTTGGAGAGCATTAACGTAGTAAAATACCAAGCTGTCACTTTGGAACTAAGTTACAGTTAAACGGTTTTTAAAGTACCCATCGTTTTAACTAACATTATTTTTGACAGTCGGAAAGTGTAGTTTCGGTTGAGAGTGTTGCCACATATACGATATAAAATTACCATGTTATGTAGAAGTTTATATCGGAATGATACAGGAGGGAGGAAACAGAAGCTGGGGAACGAAAAAGAAATAGAACAAACTTTCGTTCAGTACTCTTAATTACGGTACCCCTGCGAGGTTTTTGACGTTGTTCGGGACGTGTGGTCTGGCGCTATTCAACATGTCGTCATTTAATTGTTGCCAAGCGCAGGTGGACGGCGTTGGTGGAAATGCTGATGGACCGACTATTCTTTGTTCTGTGTGTGGCGGCCATTTTCATTACGAGTTTGTGTAACCGGATTGCGTTTATGGTGATGTTTCTGACGAATTTGTATCAGGATGGAGTTGCCCTGGATGTACTTTGCAAAACAAGGGTCAAAGGCTCGATTGCACTTCTATACGAAGTGTTTTACCTTCAGCAGGTCGTAAGAAGGAGAACCCTAATGTCGTCCCAAATTTGCGTTCTAAAAGAGCTAAAAAAGTTGAACCAAAAGAGCAGAAAGATGTTCTTGAAGTGATACAGGACTCATCGCTTGTAGCTAGAATGCAGGAAATGATTAGCGTAGAGCTTAGTAAATTTAAAGTAGAACTTAATAACACGATTAAATCTCTTATCTCTATAGAACTTGCTCCGATAAGGACAGAACTTGACAGCATTAAATCATCCATGCAATTTGTAAGTGATGGATATGATAGAATGAACGATAGAATTGGCCACATTGAAAGTTCTCTAAAGTCGTATGAGTCTGTAATACCTGAGGTGGATAACTTAAAGACGACTGTGGTAAAATCAGAACATGAACAAAATTTACGCGATCAATGGGCACACAGATCGAATATTGAGATCCTTGGAATACCAGAGAAGAAAGGTGAAAATTTGGTCCAAATTATAAAGAATGTTGCGCAACGAGCTAATTTTTCCTTGCAGTCGACTGATATTGATTTTGTGACTCGTGTTGCTTCAACGGACAATAATACAAAAAGACCTAAACCTATTGTCGTGCATATGATGGCGCGTTACAGGAAGGATGAATTCTTGTCTTCTTTACGTAAATTAAAGAAAATGAAGGCATGCGATTTTGGTTTTCCTGGCAATGAGTTGCCGGTGTTTTTCAATGATCATTTGACTAAATACAAAAATACGAAAGCAGGCAGTCGAATTTGGTTACAAATATGTATGGGTGAAGAACTGTGCAATTATGATCCGACGATCTGATACCAGCCCCGTTATACACATATCGTGTGTCGATGATTTAAAAAGAATCAAATAGGCATTATGTTTTTATTCTTTGGTTCTCTATTGTTATTTGATTGCTTTACATCTATTAATTATTGTTTGATTTTTCATATATTGTGTTATGGATACATCGTTGAACTTATAATTTTTATATGGCTTATTTGCTTATATTTTGCTTTATGCTCGTGTATATTTGCTTTTGCAATTGCTGAAATTATGGTTGATGAGAATATGGACCTTGGAAGATATTACTTAATTAATTGCTTTGTTCGCTGTGCTAAATATATGTATCTAGCTAATATATTATACTTATGATTTCTAAATTAACATTATATTATCAAAATGTCCGTGGATTGCGTACTAAAACTAGTGTATTTTTCAAAAATTTATTAAATTCAGACCACGAGGTAGTTTGTTTGAGTGAAACTTGGCTGTTAAATGGAATTTTTAACTCTGAACTATTTGACAGCCGTTATAGCGTGTACAGATGTGACAGGGATTATGCGACTAGAGGCGATGGGATGGGTGGCGGTGTGCTGGTTGCAGTCCGACGAGAATTGTCGGTTCACTCCATAACCGTAATACCCATGGCGGATTCAGCTGCTGAAGTTTTAGAGGTGCTTATTATTTTGGGATCAGAGTCGAGAAATAGGCGTCTTCGACTTTACTGTTGCTACTTTCCGCATTGTCCATTACAGGAAAAATGTGAATCGGATTTCTTCGATTTGGTAAGTCGTGCTATTTTAAATATTCCGAATGATTTATATGTTATTCTTGGCGATTTCAATATTTCTAATGGTAAATGGTCCAGTGTGGACGGATATTGTGAACTTTTCGACGTTGGTAGTGATCGGTTAATATCAAACATATCAGCGTTTCTTGCGTATTGTAGTCTTCGACAGTACAACAGTGTCGTTAATTGTAAGGGTAAATTTCAGGATCTTGTTATGAGTAATTCCCGACTGTGAGTGCAGTCCGACGAGAATTGTCGGTTCACTCCGTAACCGTAATATCCATGGCGGATTCAGCTGCTGAAGTTTTAGAGGTGCTTATTATTTTGGGATCAGAGTCGAGAAATAGGCGTCTTCGACTTTACTGTTGCCAAATTGAGTTTTAACTAACACGTAGAACAAATTGTAGAGAGAGCGTATCGCACACTTGGATTTATACAAAGGGTCGGGAAGGAGTTTAATTATGTAGCAACTCTAATTTTACTTTACAATAGCTTCGTACGGTCCACATTGGAGTATGCGTCCACAGTGTGGAATCCTCAATATGATGTTCATATTAATAATATAGAAAGAATTCATAATAAATTTACAAAATTTATTTCTTTTAAATGGCCTTTCTATCCAAAGGAACGCATATTGTCCCTACGCTCACGACGTATTATTAGGGAACAAAGTTTTCTATATAAAATCTTGAATAATAAAATTGATTCTCCTGAGCTATTAACACATATAAGCCTTCGTTGTCCCCACGCTGGTTCTCGATCTTGTAATGTGTTTTTCATCCCTTTTACTAGGGCTAATTATGCTAGAAATAGTTTTATTCCTCGAGTCTGTAAAAGCTATAACGAACGTTTTAGTGACGCCGATATCTTCCACTGGTCCTTTCCAAAGTTCGTAGAGCACATTTCGGCTTGTAGTTTATAGCATTAACTATAAAATATATCAATTTTTGAGCTGTCTGTTCTTCATTTTATCGTGTTTCCATTTTTTTTTTATCTATTTTTTGTGTGCTTTTTTTGTTTGAATGTTTGTACTTATAATAAGAATAATGTTATGGTGGAAATTGTGTTGGTATGTGAGATATGTTAATATGTTAAGTCTATGTTTTATGTAAGTACCGTTTGTTTCCCAAATAAATAAATAAATAAACTTTTAGTTAAACCACTATAACATCTGTTTGTTTATGTTTGGTGACAAAAGAATGAGATCAAAAGATGGCGTCGTGGGCACATGACGTTTAACCAATCAGCGCGCAAGGTGCGTTCCGTCGCATGCAAGTATGATGCCAGTTTACAATTTGACGATTTCACATGGAAAGATTATAAACTATCGAAAATGAATACGTTATATTAAGCAGTATAGTACAGTTCGCAATTTATCGACATTTTACAATCTCGCGAAATATATTATTAATTAACGCTGTTCACAATAATACGGTGACAATAACATAACCAGAGAAGATAGAGTCCGAAGCTTTGCGGTTACAGACTTCTTTCGCCTTCTTAAATCTCGTCATTTTCAACACACACTTTTGCCTATGTAAGTGATTGCTTTTCAAATTACCGTTAGCTAACACTCTGGCTACTCGAGCTTCATAGATCAGCTGTGGTCTTCCCTGGCTTTTGCTACCATTCACTTTCGCTTTGTAGATTTTTGTCATTAAATATGTCATCGCTCATTCATTCCATGTATCCGAAACATCTAAGCATTGCTCTCTTCTTTTGTACTATATTATAATTTTATTATTTTAGCTAAAGAGCTAATTCTACAAATACTTTTTTGCGCGTTAGCGGTTTTTAGAGTACACAATGTTCTAATATAATAGTACGGGTAGGTAGTCCGTCAAATGAACACTTTTTACACAATTCACAATGTTTTATTCGATTCACAATCAGAAGATCAGTACATATGCTTATACTTCAACACTATACATTAAGGCTGAGATTTATAGATCGTACTTACACTTACCTTGGACTTTCCTTTACACGCACTTTGCCGAGTTCCTGCTAAGCTTAAACTTACCTGTCGAATTTATAGTCGTAATCGAGCTAAGTAAATGCTCAGCAAAAGCTTAGCTTATGTGAAACTTTGTCTATGATCCGATCTATAGACGTTCCATTATATGAAGTAACTGCTTTTACTTTCATTGGAGTTAATGAACTGATTGTCCTATTTTAAATCACAGACTATGCACCAATCACCTATTAATTATTAGACAGAAATAAGAAATTCAAATTGTACAGCATTTCGTCCTGAGAAACGATTTTCTACATTTATTACATAAAACCATAGCCTAAAACGGAACGCGCTGATGTCAAACGCAGAACACAGAGTACTATCTGTAACCTTACTCTTTTCTACTATCCTTTTAGTCGGTCTATACTTAAGTTTTTCGTAAGTCACCGATATTGACGACTTAGCCTTTGCTAAGCTTAAGCGTATCGTGAAGTCGTACTTACCAGACTATAAATTCGATTTTCGTCTAAGTTCAACTTTACTGCAAACTTAAGCTTGAGTAAAGGCAAAGTACGCTCTATAAATCTCAGCCTAAGTGTGCTTATTATTACACTTTTATAATCAAGATACAAGTACAGAATTAAATCCACTATTTAACACAGTTCGCAAAAATCACGACATTGCATTTACTCACTTTACATCCGCACGACTGCCATCGCGATCAGGAAAAGAATACGAAAAAATATCACGCAACGCTCCAAACCCACATATTTTATGTATTTACCTCTGGTGGGGAAAAGTAATATGTCGATTGATTATTTGTCGACTACCCCCTTTAGTAAAATAATTTAAATAACGTTACCAGTATTAAAAAAAGATAGAATAAAAATACCAAAGACAACAAAACTTACTTTTGAAACTAAGAATTAAAATGCTCAAAATAATGACCCTAACACTAGCATGCCATATCTAGCCTTTTATTTCGTCACAGACTCTTTCAAGTCTTTGTAAGGCGTTGTGCCATCTATAAGTCTGTGAATCTATGAATCTGATGTAAGCAAAAGCCGACGGTATTGGATAAGTATCGGATTCAATACCTTTGAAGATTTGAATTAAAATTTTAATTTCGTTTTGGGATTCGCAAGCTCCGTGAATCAAATAGATAGCGTCGTAATACTTATCAGATGAGATCGCGTTATAAAAGATAAGATTTTATTGATGATAAAACTGTACATAATTCGTCGTGAGGACGTCGCGTGAGAAATGATGTCAGAATATATAAGCCGATGCGCGTCGATCTGGATCATTCGTCATCACTCTTCAGTAGCATTCGCTATCCACTATTTAATATTTGTATTAAGGAGCAGGGACTATATGTACCTTATGAGAATGGAAAACACGTAGTTTGGTTTTAAAGTGTATACTTAAAATAATATAAACTAAGTCACAAACACTACCATTTACAATCACAGCAAATTTAATATCGCAGAACGTCAATAGACAACAATGTCAAAACGAATGAAATTGAAAAATTATAAATATTAAAAAAGGAATAATACATACATACATACATACATATCATCACGCTGTATCCCTAACGGGGTAGTCAGAGAGAACGAAGCGCCAAGCGTCGCGGTTTTTACATACTTCTTTCGCTTCCTCAAATCTCATCATTCTCTTCACACATTTTCGCCTAGGTATGCGAGAGTTTTTGAGATTTCCATCCGCTAACACTCTGGAAAAGGAATTATAATTTATAAAAAAGGAGTTCCACAGCCAGTCACTAACAATTCGCTATTCGCTTTTTGTTACAACAAAGTCTATGATTTGTTATTCGTTATCTAGAAATTAAACGTAAAAATGTCTGTACGTAGTGTTTCTTTATCACTGCAACAATATTTTTCATGTATTCTTTTATACATTATCTTGCAGTGTCATGTGTTCATTATACTAGCAATAAAAGCAACAGTACTTACTTCTTAAAATTGGGACAGGAACTATATTTTTGTGGGCATTAGTGGCTGGAGGACACGAGTTAATTTGAGTTAATAGTTTCCTCGCATGTCGATGATAGGTGGTTACAGTCTTACTTTATCTAGGGTTGTCAGTTGCAATATATTTTAATTGGATAGTTGACAACTAATCAAGGTTTAGTATGAGACGTGTACTAGACGGACGTGTATTATAAACGGTGATGTCATAGTTTTTCTCTTTCATTTTTTGTTTCGATCGACCCTGCTGTTAAAATCGATCTCAAAATATGTCTCAAAAAAGTTCATATCATTCAATCTACATTTGAGAATTTCATATCAGAAATCGATTTTAGATGAATGAGAAGTGACCTTTCGTATGGCGTGTTCTGAGAACTTAGACAAGCGGCTCAATTGTTGTAAACGCTAGTAAAATAGAATGAGAAATACCACGTGATGAAACGTGTTAGCAACACCGACGAATAAACATAAAGGGGAACACTGGCGCTCTCTAGCTCTACAGTAACCGATGCTACAGTGAAGACGAAATGCTTGCCGACTAAAGTACAAGAACGACGCCGAGTAGGAGACGCTCGGAAACGATAACAACGAAGTGGTGGGAATGTACGCCCCGGACTGTCGGTCCTGCTATCTGGGACAGAGAATAAGACTACGGTGTTTCCCGCTTCTCATAAAAGGTGGTTAAAGGGGCCTTGGTGGTCAAGGCGACGTTGTTGTAGCACTGCAAGAGTCTTGGGAGGGACTCTGATATTTTTCTCCTGAGAAGTGTTTTGGCACAGGTCGAGACGTGCTTCGGTGCATTCTGTGGGACATTTCGAAGCCCCCCAATGTCGCTCGGAAGTCGATCGTTATAAGAGTTTGGAAGTACTTTAGATTATCTATATCTAGGGAAGTACTTTAGATTATCTATTGCTTACATGTTTTTACACTTAATAAGGAGTATTATTGAGATGTCTGTGACAGAATTCGTTTATTGAAAAAAAAATTTCGAATAGCTTAAGCTTATCGAAATTGTTAAAAACTAACTAACCGCTAAACGCGAGAAGTAGTTTTTGAGTAGTACAAAGTTTCATTTTATGGCATCATAAAGTGAAACTTTGTTTTTGGAATTTCATTAATACCAAAACATTAGCTACATGGACATACTTTTGGCTTCCAAGAATTCGTTATAAAAACAAAAGTACAAAATAGCTATCCATCACTAATTGAAATTCAAGCACAAAAATAACTTTATATATACAATACAAAAACCCGTATTATTAAATTTGGTTATAAGCAGTTAGCGTTATTTGGTATTATTTGATGTATCTTCGAAGTGCAAGCTCTAATACCAGCGAAATTTAAATGGGACCAACTCGGAAGTAAAACTCTTTCAAATAAAAAAAAAATTTTCTAAACCGGTCCATAATTGACGAAGTTATCGGTGAACATACATAAAAAAAAAAACATACATACAAACGAACACAGAACCTCCTCCTTTTTTTGGAGTCGGTTAAAAAAAGTAAAGTTTAAAATACCCACGTCTCACTTCTAAAGGACTGAACCTGTGTTTGGTATCTCCTGTGTTAACAAAAAAAAAGAATACTTGACATCATTCATGAATAAAAATTGTTGTCAACCCTAGCTGCCTCGTAACCTTGCCTTGTCTTCAATATATTGTTTGATACTTAGAGTTATTAACAACTAGTTAAGCTGCAATGCCTAGTAATTTGAACATATATGTACTTATAAGTAATGTATATGGCACTGCACCATATAATTTAATTCAGAGTTTCCAAAGCCTGATATTAATCTGAGTACCTCCATTGATATTTACAGTGGCGTAATTACCCTAGGGCCATGGGGGCCAAGGGGGCTATGGCCTGGGGCGATAGGCTGCGAGGATCGGCGCACGTCAAATAGAAGCCGACTTAATAAAATTTGTTAGTGATAAGTGCCCTTGAAGAATTAGTCAACCGATTTGTGTATCAAACAAGACTAAATTATTTAAAGTAACCAAAATCCAGACTGCATTTCACAATTTTTACTAGTTCATATATTTGGAATTGGCTATTTATTGCACTTCATTTGATACCCATATTGTTATACTTTTCCTACTCTACTTTCTTTTTCTCGGGTGCCATATTGAAATTTTAGACCTTATGTCAGCCCCACAATTAAGAAGATTCTAATGATAATTCAAATGTTAAAATGCGTCAAACCGTTTAGGCTACAGTGTGCCAAAGAAATAGACATACATACATACACTCGAAAAATATAACGCTCCTTCGCAGTCGGGTAAAAAAAACTTACATCGATTCACTGCTCAACATTGACAATCAACAACCTTACACATAAATACAACACTATGCTCCGCAAGTGAAAAGGCAACGCCTCAGTTCCGATGCCTCTCAGCTCACAGAGAGAGCAACGCTTATGTTCTGTCGCGCCTAATTCTATGAAATAAATAAATAATAATATAATAAAATGTTATGATAAGCATCTATAGTACATATATGTATATGCGTATACCCTACTAATATTATAAATGCGAGTTTGTGAGGATGTATGTATGGATGTTTGTTACTCTTTCACGCAAAAACTACTGAACGGCTTTTATTAAACCTTTACAATATAGTTCAGAATAACACATAGGCTATAATTTATAAAGATATTATGTGTCTTTGAACTTCAGGCGAACGAGGTCGCGGGCAAAAGTTAGTGAAGAAATAAATAAGTATAAAATAATAAAGTATAAAATGTATACCCCTAAAATAACATTTCGCGCCATCGAACAGCTGACCAAAATCCCAACTACTATCAGGGTTTGTTCTGGTCAAACAAAAACCACTTTTTAAATTTTAATTTAAATGGTGTTTATTTTTTGTATAACCTTTTCATTAATAAAAGATTTTCGCTTTTTTTAATTTATCGGGCGGCAAACCTTTAGGCCCAGGGCGCCAATACTTCAAATGCGCCACTGGATATATATGTCGTGGTTTCATTGTTCGTTTTTTATTATCCGCCTCCACCTCTGAGATACAACATGTACAGGTGCTTAACATACTGCAAAGTTGTTCCGCAGGTCGTAAAATTTGGTCAAGAGATAGGGATTATAAGGCCTGAGCCTGTACGCGACGGATTAGCCAGCCGTGTAATTAGGTTGCGTCTTGATCCTCTGACCACTCCGAAAGGAAAAGTCTATTTATATATTTTATATTTATTTTTAGTTACATTGCGTCAGAATTCAAAATCAACACAGTATATATGCCACGACTAAAATTATGTGTAATAACACCGAGGCAAATCACATTACTGTACACGGACATATGCTGAACAGAGTCAGAGTATATCTACCTCGGTCAAACATAGAGTCTGGAGATGAATGGATGAATGGACAGCATAAAGAAATTCGCGCCGCATTCGTTTGGAATTCGAAAGACTGTCCGATGTGCTCAAAGGAGATATATATATGTTGGAAAAGACACGAGGCAATTAGTGCTTTTGCAACTCAGCCATGAGAAATAGGTACCTAATCTTACAAGAGGCGAACTACTCCATAAAATACAACGTTAAGACATAGTTAATGTGCAAACGACAGAAAACTCTTTGTAACAATTATTATGTAGGTAATTGGAAATGTAATAATGGCAAACGATCCGTCGGAGAAGCATTTCTCACTATCGCACTGGCCGCCGTATAGTCTAACACTCAGCGCCGGCCCCGACGTTCCGTTAGCGCGTCATCGGAAGTCGCGCTTTGCCATAGTATTGTGGGGGTGTAGATATGTTTATCTAACTACACCATACACATAAAAAGAAAAGTACACTTAGTTGACGAGCACAAATAACTGAGACGAACACTTCACAGAGAACAATATATTTTGGAGGAACACGATTTACAGTCACAATTACAGTAACATACAAGCGACACGCAGATACTACAATAATAACGAAATAACAACAAATATCAAGGAATATAAACAAGGCGAATAAAATTAGAACGATTTTAACATGTAATAGCCGTTGAGAACGAACCACAGACTACTTAGGAACGAACGCAGAATGAATTTTGTGTGTCGTGCACTGTGTTGGCGCGACCGTTATTCTTGCGCGGGTGTGCAAGTATCATGTAAAATGTTAAGTGTCGGTAGGTGTAAAATAAAATACGTGTATAAAATGTTTGCATGTTCATAAACTATATTAAATTTTTTTTCAAAAAATACAAAATGCTTTATTATAAAAAAGTACATACATATGTTAATATTTACAAACTTAAAACTACACATTATCTTAAATAATAAACTTCCTCAAAGTTGCCGCTTAGAAAGCTGTCATTGCTCAAGGTACCTAGCAGACTGGCAGCATTGCCTCTTTGAATAGCCAAACTGATTCGTTGGCGGAAGAAGCTGCCAGCCCGGCGGTCTCCCGAAGCCTCGACCAGTCTCTTACAAATATCAGAAACCAGTCGATGGGCTTCGGGGCCCCAGTGACCCAAAGTTTCGACTGCAAAGGGCGTAAATATGAAACTCTCAGAGAGAGTCGCATACTTACGCCGCTTCAAGTTCTCGGCAGTGCTGGCCGCGGCACCAGCTGACTTGGAAGTCGCCGGCACATGGGAAACAGCAAGTGTATCGACACAAGTGGCATCCCACACCAGCGATCTTCCAAGTTTCCAAGGAATGAGCGTCAAATTATATTAAATTATTTTAATATATAAATTTTATATTTGCGTAGGTTTGTGTGTATGTATATCAATGAATATTCTTATAATATAAATAGTTACATAAAATATAAATAAATTGTAAGTATATAATATGTATGTAGTGTAGTGTGGTATGTGTCCTACAGTTCCTACTGCTAGTAAGCTCGGTTCTGCGGTATATGCAATTAGACGCATTAGGCAAATGACGGATGTGGATACGGCAAGGTTAGTGTACTTTGCATATTTTCACAGTTTAATGTCCTACGTCCTTCTGCTGTGGGGATCAGCGGCGCATATTAACTCCATTTTCATTTTACAAAAAAGAGCAATACGTGCCATCTACAGGATGAATGCACGAGAATCGCTTAAAGATCGTTTTAAAGATATTAATGTCCTCACGTTGCCCTCCTTATATATCTTTGAAATTATTATGTATACGAGAAAAAATATAGATCTGTTTAAAAAGAATGGCGATATGAATGGTCTGGAAACCCGAGGTCGTGATAAATTGGTTATTCCAAAATTTAAATTACATAAGTCAAATATTTCATTTTTAGGTAACTGCATTCGTTTTTATAATAAAGTTCCTCAAGAAATTACTCAATTAACAGAGAATAAATTTAGATTGGTTATAAAACGTACATTGACTAGATAATCATACCATAAAATAAACGATTTCATTGAAGATAAAACAATAGTCTGGAAACGATGTTCTCTGCACATGCGTTTACTGGCTTAATGAAAATATTGTATTTTAATAAACCTTTTGTAAAATGAAGTTGAAAAAATGATACCTGACTGAGTTTCTTGTCGGTTCTTCTCAGTGTCCAGGTTTTCTATTTGAACCGAACTAAAGTAGATTTGACGTTCAAAAATACCTTGTAATTGGGTTTACTTGAATAAATTGATTTGACTTTGACTTTGACAGTATAGTCAAATGAGTGCCTTTTATTATTTCCGCCGACATATAACAAGTCTGAAACGTGGAACCTTCGAGCAATGTCTCCTCTCTGTGATGGCATAAGTAACTGAGACTTGGACACTCACGCAGTAGGTCATCTAAAGAGCGTTGGAGCGAGTCAGGTTAGGTATTTCTCTCCGTGACAGAATTCGGAACACGGAATCACGGAGAAGAACTAGACTCACCGACATAGCTGCAGTAATAGCTCGACAGAAGTGGAGATGGGCTGGCTACATATGCCGCACGAGCGACAATCGATTGGAGAAAATGGTACTGATGTGGAGACCAAGAACAGGGCGTAGAGGTGTGGGCAGGCAACTGCCGTGATGGACAGACGACCTGGTTAAAGCGGGAAGATGTTGGACGAGAAAGACTTTAGATCGAAAGGAATGGCGTGCATCGGAAGAGGCCTACAATTAGCATTGGGTGGCAATAGGCTGAAGAAGAAGAAAAAGAAGAAGAAGTATATATGCCACGCTTTTCAACAAAGCATTTTCAGGAAATGTCTTAGCGTAATGTTAACACTAAGTGTTTATTTATGTTTATTAGTGTTTATTGTATCGGGCATACATTTTTTGCAGGACTATTTCATCCTTATTATTAGTCGTAAAAGACTAGTGTGTGGATTGGCAGACAGAGTTGAAAGTACGGTTTGTTGAATAGGAGAGATCGTAAAATATTACTTTTCGTGAAAATGTAATGCAGTCCGTCATATAAAGCAGTAGCTTTGTATGTCGGACCGCATTACATTACAATTTAATAATATCGTATGACAGATTAATATTATTTTTAACATTAATACCAAAACAAATTATTCGTCAGTTACTAAAGTTGGCGCCGAACCTATGAAACTAATTATGTAGGTATTTGTATCGTATTTATGCAGTTATTTTTGTATCGGAGCTTAATTAGCTGATATATGTATACCGCGGCCTTGAATTTGAGTTCATTCGACAAAATCAT
Organism: Zeuzera pyrina; assembly: GCA_907165235.1. NCBI lineage: Eukaryota > Metazoa > Arthropoda > Insecta > Lepidoptera > Cossidae > Zeuzera > Zeuzera pyrina. Next base: position 21,466,978 of record OU015635.1, on the reverse strand, counting down.
GTGGGTGGTTCATGTCAATAGTCTATATGCATAATTATTAGGTTTAATATGCATAAATATTTGGATTAATAGGCATTAGATTTCACCCTGTAGGTATAAATAATGATAAGTAGTCGTTCGCCGGCTCTGTGTCGTGATTGAAGATAATAAGTCAGCGAGTACTGTCCTTTAGTCGCTGTTAAAAACGTCGATACCAAAAACGAAGGGCAAATTCAGTATTTATCACACATTAATCGCCTTATTTGGTTACATTTTCGCTATTTACTTAGAGACGGTAACACAATTTGTCGATAAAAACATACTCTCAAAAGCTGGTTATGAGTGTGCTGGAATTGCGCGATTTGGATTCAAGCAGATGCAAAATAAATAAAAATTTAGGTCCGAAATACCTATTATCAAATTTTTTAATACTCGTTTCTGGTTTCAAGTTCCTAATTAATGTTCATGTGACGAATTTCAGTTTAGTAAGTCTAAAGAGAATCGAATAAATTAATTGTGACATACGAATAAATAGTCAGACATATATGAAACAACGATAATGGTTATGTTCATTAATTCAGCGGACTGCATCAACTTCTTATAATTTAATTTATTTAACAAACCCAATGTGTGGTCCGAGCATTGCTCTATCCCACAAACAACAATATGTTTACCTTATTGTTATGATTTTATGATAGTGTCTGGTCATACGACAGGCGTGGTATATTGCAGCATCGTTTTCTGACCCGACGTAGGGGGTCGTATATCAAATATTTGTTAGGTGTGAGGTATGAGTGTTTAAGAAAAATGTAAGTATGAAGGTTTAAAGGTATGAAATTGAGTGAAATTTAAGAAAAATGTAATTTTTGTTGAAATTTCAAAGGGCGTCTAAGGTGTAAACATGGAACGTAATACATGTGCGAGAGAGACGAAAATATGGACCTTTATGTATGTGAAAGCGAGAGAGTGAGTGAAGTTCGATGGTTAGTGTGTAATAGAGACGGATGTATGCGAGAAAGTTGGGGAGTGAGCGAGAAAAGAAAATAAATGCAATGGCTACCAACCGTCGTTTTAATTAACATCCCTTACATATTTATTTCAACATTATCTTATAAAAGAATTTCATTAGGTACATTGATTTTGAGAAGCCAATAAATATGCAACCACAAAAAACATCATTCGCAGACTATTAGCAACTTTTCAGTACCTACTTTTTGTTAGAAGAATGTTATAATTAATTAATTGATTCGTGGATCTTACTATCGCGTTTGGAATTTTATTCAGACTTCAGTCACAGTCTTCAGTGTTGTAAAGGACGTCCAATAACATACATAAACAAAACGCACATTTATTATCTTGACCCTTGGAGCATGAATCGAAATGGACGAAGCATTTTCTTTAAGAGCGTGTCCGTTTTTTGTTTACCGACTTTCTGGACTTTTATTAATATGCATGATAAGGGAAGAGTCACAGTAGAACAAGACACAGCTGAACATGACATATTTCAGTAGTTTTAAAAACTAGTAGCCAAAATACTTAAGATTTACGAGAATTTGGAAATAATTATCTAGTAAGTAGTGCAGACGGTAATGAGCTGACACGAATTACAATGACAGTGTGAGGTTGCCATTCTTACTTTAGACAACTGTTTTACTCGTGGTTAATTTCGAATTTGGAAAGAATTATCTCAGTAAATTAGTGCAGACGGTACTGAGCTGACAGGAATTACAATGTCAGTGTGAGGTTGCCACTCTTACTTTAGATAACTGTTTTACTCGTGGTTAATTTCGAATTTGGAAAGAATTATCTCAGTAAAGTAGTGCAGACGGTAATGACCTGACACGAATTACAATGACAGTGTGAGGTTACTATTCTTACTTTAGCTAACTGTTTTACTCGTGGTTATGTTCAATGAGATAGAAAGAGACATTCGTATGAGAACATTCGTTTGACTGCAATATGAGAAGCAACTTATTTGACTCCGTGCAATATGTCTCGTAGTCCTAGCTTTGACCTTTGTCCGATTGACGTATTTTATGTCTTGTTTTTTATATAAAGTTATGGCAACTGTCTTTCATTAAATACACATAATTAACATTGACAAATGAGTCCGGCCGCGAGATGTTTACTAGAAGCCATCGAAAAGTTCCATCAGCATCAACTCCTAGTTCCATCATCAGATCAGTTCGATTGAACCAAATTATTGTATTGTCAGCCTTACATATATTTGCAGTTTCGAATCGATACAACAATTAGAAGTTAGTTAAATTCGACTTCCAAGATGTGTTTACATAGTTATAGGTGAAGCTAATAAAAGCATGTTAAAAAATGTAACGTTATGATTTAAAATAGCGGACTGAGACAGTTATACATACTTACATATCTTCACGCTGTATCTCGGGGTAGTCAGAGAGGACGGAGCGCCAAGCGTCACGGTCCTTACATACTTCTCTCGCTTCCTCAAATATCATCATTCTCCTCACACATTTTCGCCTAGCTTCCTAGATATGCCACTCACATATCTAGGCGAAAATGGAAATGTCTTTTGACATTTTTCAATTTCATAAGTCAAGCCTTGGTCATCCTCGATCTTGACAGTTACACATAGTTATAAATATCACTTGGAGTGTGCATAGTAGACTATGGGATGGGAGAACTGTATTCGATATTTTTTTTTCGGCCGAAACCAAGGCAAAAACCAAAACTGGTATCGATTCCTTCAGGAACTATATTCATCCGGTGGATTGTGTTGTGAAAACAGTTTCAGTTAAATATTAGGAGCAAAAGAGAAAGCGTACCTTGGGAAGATACTGCATATATTTAGACTGGCTGGTTGCCGTGGTGGCAGTGAATCTGCCTTCCACGCCAGGGCTCCTCGATTACTATTTAGGTCGATTTAATAATAATAATAACAATAATACTCTTTTATTGCAGCATTAAAAGTATACAAATATATGAATAAAAAAATAAAAGTTGTACAATTTGGGCGACCTTATCGCTAAAGCGATCTCTTCCAAGCAACCTTAGGGTAACAGAAAGCTTTAGAGTACATTTACGGTAGGCGATGCAAAATTGATATTGACATGAATACTTATTTAATTAAAAAAAAAATATAAAAAAATAATAATAATAGTCGATTTAGCAAATGATCTTTCCTAAATTGTCTTGGAGTCTGGGCGTTCCTGGGAGCTCCCCCAGTTCCTGGTGTGGTACCGATAGTACAAGGCTAGTGCTCAGCTGGGAATCGCTCAATTGGTGTTATTGTCTGAGAACTGTAGTATACTACACATACATACTTACAAAAAATTACTTGTCAATGTTTGGCCTATGCTGACGATTTAAAACTATACACAGAAATATCAAGCATAGATGATTGCTATCAACTACAGCAGAATATTAATGTATTAAACGAATGGTGTAAAGTTAATGACATGTCGTTGAATGTGAAAAAATGCCAATATATTACTTTTACAAAAAAGAAGAACAAAATTAATTATCAATATTCAATAGATGGTATTGAATTGGAAAGGGTTAGTGAGGTGCGTGACTTGGGTGTTTGGTTTGATGCGACTCTTGGGTTTAAATTTCACCTAAATACTATTGTGGCTAGGGCAGGTCCGATGCTAGGATTTATTACACGTACAGCTAAGCCTTTTAAACATATTGAATCCCTTAAAATACTCTATACATCATTGGTTAGACCACAACTTGAATACTGCTCCTCTGTCTGGACACCGATCTACAGTGTTGATGGGAATAGTGTCGCGTCAATACAGAGACGATTCCTTAGGCAACTGAGTATTGGGCTGGGGTTAAGGGAAGCTATTCCTGAATATGAAGATCGATTGGACTATTTTAAATTTCAAAGCCTTAATTATAGACGTAAAATAACTGACCTAGTCACATTGCACAAAATTCTGAATGGCCTATTTAGCGATGAGTTACTGGTGAATATCCAGTTTAACACGCGTGTACTGGGTAGTCGTAGACCTAAGCTTTTTAGTATTCCACTCTCAAATAATAACGTGGGACGTAACAACCCACTACATCGAATGTGTCGAATCTATAACGAAATAAGTCCCAACAGTGTATGCGAAGAGCTCGATATCTTGCATGAAAACATATTCCAGTTTAGAAAATCACTTCATAAAATTGCCTTTTAAGTAACTTGTTTGTGTGACATTGTGTTTACATGTTTTTCGTAAAAACGATGGGTACAATATTAGATTGACAGACTCACCATGTAACTATATGTATTTGTAAGCTAATTAGTAATAAGTCACAGTTTGTCTAATGTTTTTGCACCTAAAATAAAAAAATAAAAAATAAATAAATAAATACATACCTTTCGGCTTGGACTTCCCCTTTAAGGATACTAAAGGAGAAGTCCAAGTGGACGGAGCGCCTAGCGCCGCGATCCTTACATACTTCTCGTCTCCTCAATTCTCATCTTCTTACACATTTTAGCCTAGATTTGCGAGTGCCTTTAACATTCGCGTCAGCTAACACTCAGACTATTTGATCTTCGTGAGTCTTGGTCTTCTTTGAAGTGAGTGGTAGCAAATTTAGTTACAGGTAGTTTTCGTCAGTCTTTCACTATATTATAAAATAGCTATAACGGGAAACGGGAATTTAACGCGAAAACAGTTTGCTTGAGACCACGGCCGATGCAACTCGGTCGAAACGTTAAGCCAAAATAAAAGGTAATCGCGTTAAATTTCCTGTTTTAGATATTTTATAATATTGGGTCCTTACATATGAAATTAGCATTTTGTCGTACTGACCACTTTGATCTGAAATATCTCCTCTTTGGTTAAGAATTCCAAATTCAAATTTATAAATTCATTTAGCTGATACATTTGAGTTTTGAAAACAGTCATTCATTTGTTTTTTCCTCATTATTTTTTTCTTTGGCGTCGCTTATTAGCGCACAATGGAAAACATGAAATATCGTTATATTTACGAGTACGAGTTCTACCGTGGCACCAGTGCTGCAGAAACAGCTCGAAGGATTAATGATGTGTACGGCGCTGGTGTCGGAAAAGAAAGCACGGTACGTTTTTGGTTTCAACATTTTCGTTCTGGAAATTTCGACCTTCAGAACCAACCCCGGAGACGGCCGGAAACCAAAGTGGAAAACGAAGAATTAAAGGCTATTGTGGAAGCGTGTCCATCACAAAGCACTTCAGAGATAGCTGCAGGCTTCGGGGTAAGTGACAAAACTGTATTAATTCACTTGAAGCAAATCGGGAAAGTAAAAAACTTGAATGATGAGTACCTCATGAATTGAGTGAATCGAACTTGCAAACACGCGTCGACTGCTGTGTTACTTTGCTCAACCGACACAATAATGAAGGGATTTTAAATCGAATCATTACTTGTGATGAAAAGTGGATACTGTACTATAATCGGAAGTGCTCGTCGCAATGGCTGAACCCTGGAGACCCAGCCAAATCCTGCCCTAAACGAAAATGGACTCAGAAAAAGTTACTTGTGAGTGTTTGGTGGACTAGCCCCGGTGTCGTTCACTACAGCTTTCTAAAATCTGGCCAAACGATTACGGCAGATATCTATTGTCAGCAACTGCAAACCATGAAGGAAGAACTAGCTGCTAAACAACCGAGATTGGTCAATCGCTCTAGGCTACTGCTGCTTCACGACAACGCAAGACCACAGACTGCACAACAAACAACCACTAAGTTGGATGAGCTACAATTGGAATGTCTGCGAGATCCACCGTACTCCCCGGACCTTGCTCCAACAGATTACCATTTTTTCCGGAATTTGGACAACTTCTTACAAGGAAAAAAATTCAACTCCGATGCGGCAGTCCAAACCGCCTTCAAAGAGTTTATTGATTCTCGCAATTAAATATATTTTACAAAAAAAAAATTGACTTTATATTCCTCCCGTACAAAACGCCAATTTCACATGTAAGGACCCAATATAATGCAACGTGAAAAATTAAAAGTTTATAGTCTTTCATCACTTATTCTTTCCATGCGCCTGAACCATCTAAGAATTCCTTTCTTCATTTTTAATCGACTTCAAAAGAAGGAGGAGGTTCTCCATTCGTCTGTTGTTTTTCTTTTTTGCTTTTTTTTTCTATGTTTGTTACCTCATAACTCCGTCATTTATGAACCGATTTCAAAAATTCTTTTTTCGTTTGGTAGGTAATACTTCAGAGGTCGTCTCATTTAAATTTCACCGATATTGGAGCTTGGACTTCGAAGATACACTAGATAACACGACCTAGTTATAACCTTTATTTATATTGACGATTCTCTTGTATATCGTCGCGCTCCAAAATTAGAATGAAGTTAATTGCAGACCTGCCCTAGATATTTATTTAGGTCAAGACCACTCACAAGGGACAAATAAAAAAAAAAAAAAATTAAACCGCCTTCAAAAAAAACACTGAAAAGTATAAAATAACTATCCTTTACTAATCAAAACTCAAGTACAATTAAAATGACTTTATAAATACGATACACATACCTACATAATTAAATTTGACAGTTATTGAAGTCGATGGCAAATCAATGTGTAACAACAGAAAGTCTATTAGTTTGGTGGGCTTGGCACCAACTTCAGTAACTGTCAAATTTAATTATATAGGTATGTGTATCGTATTTATAAAGTTATTTTAATTGTACTTGAGTTTTGATTAGTAAAGGATAGTTATTTTATACTTTTCAGTGTTTTTTTTGAAGGCGGTTTAATTTGTTTTTTATTTCAATAACACTGTCGTGCAACCCTGCCATACTGTGTATCTCTTCATTGCTTATTTTGTCCGCAAAGGTGACACCGCCCATATTTCTAAGAGATCGCATTTCTACTGCATTTTTTACAATTTTTTAGTACATTATAAAGTGATAAATAATTTAAGACAGTACTCGTACAGTACAGGGGACTCGCTGCTAGCCGAGACGTCAAAAGCGTGCAGAAGTTTTTTTGGACCGTTTTAATTAACTGCGGAATAAGTTTCAATTTAGCAGTTATGTAAGTAGTATATTTAATGTGATATTTGTGCGTTTATTTATCCTCTGAACCATATTTAATAATGAAGTTATAAAGAAATATGCGGTGCATTTTATACTTAGCTAGGAGGAAGATAACTTTGTAAGAGCCGTACTTTTCGGAGCTTTTGTATTGAAAAAAGATTTTCTTATGATGTTTTCGTGCGTGGTGTGACTTTGTGAACAAGTACCTTTAATGTATTTTGAATAAGTACCTTGCGTAACTTAAAGGGAGAGAAGTAATTATAACATGAAATATTTAAAAACGTAGTAACATTCATCATATTATAAGGCTATGTGACGGTTACTAGAACTATATGCATATATTATTATGGGATACATTTAAAAGCTTTGTACATATGTACATACATACATATCTTCACGTGGTATCCCTAACGGGGTAGTCAGAGAGCACGGAGCGCCAAGCGTAGCGGTCCTTATATACCTCTTTCTCTTCCTCAAATCTCATCATTCTCCTCACACGTTTTCGCCTAGGTATGCGTTTGCTTTAGCCATTTCCGTCTGCTAACACTGGCTATTTGATCTTCATAAGTCAGCCTTGGTGTTCCTTGGCTTGTTTTACCACTCACTTTCGCTCTGTAGATTTTCTTCGTCGGTCTTTTATCACTCATTCTTTTTAAGTGCCCGAACCATCAGAGCATTCCATTATTCATTTTTACAATAACACTGTCGTGCAACTCTGTCATGTCACTACGTATCTCTTCATTGCTTATCCTGTCCGCAAGGGTGACATCGCACATATTTCTAAGAGATCGCATTTTTACTGCATTTATCATACTTTCACTCATTGATGTACTCACCTTACCCTCGTTATACATCTATGAAAACATAATGTACACTAGAAAAAAATTAGATCTATTTCAAAAGAAAGGCGTTGTTAATGGTGTGAAAACTCGTGGTCGTGATCAGCTAGTTATTCCTAAATTTAAATTATAAAAGTCAAGTGGTTCATTTTTGGGTGACTGTGTTCGTTTTTATAATAAAATTCCTCAAGAAATTACTCAATTAACAGAAAAGATATTTAAACTTGTCATTAAACGCACACTGATTGGAAAAGCATACTACAAAATTAGCGATTTCATTGAAGACACAACAAGAGACTGGAAATGATCTTATCTGCATGTGCATTTACTGGCTTTATGGATATTGTATTTTTAAATAACTATTGTAGAATAATGTTGAAAAAATGATACCTGACTGAGTTTCTTGTCAGTTCTTCTCAGTATCCAGGTTTTCTTTTCGAACCGAACTAAAGTAGATTTGACATTCAAAAATACATTGCATTTGGATTTACTTGAATAAATTAATTTGACTTTGACTTTGACTGACATTTCGGGCATATCCGATCCTCACTACAATACAATAAATTTTGTACCAACACCTCATTGTGGATGGCCATAAAAGATTTGTAATTAGTAAAAATATATATCGTATCGAGTACTTGTATTCGACCAATAGTAATTATAAGATTGGTATTTTTCCCTATAAGAATATTTACCGCTATATAAGAATATTTACCTCTGTAATAAATTGTTACAACTTCATCAAAAATACACTAACTTAAAAAGTAATGACGCGTTATATTAGTTGTAAGTTACTAAAAAAATTATTAAAACAATGTAAAATAACAATTTGTTTTATAAAATATAACTGAATATAATTTCTACTGGTTTCATCCATGTATGATTCCTCGAATGCTATATTGAGAAATGGGTTAGGCATTGAGAACAGTTCGTTGATCTACGTGTAATATATGACTGGCCCGTTGGCGCAGCGGCATATGCATCTGCTTTCCAAGCTGGGGTCCCGGGTTCGATCCCCGGTCAGGTCAATTTAGGAAACGAACTTTTCTAAATTGGCTTGGAGTCTGGGTGTTACTGGGAACTCCCCCAGAGTTCGTTGTGTGGTACTCATAGTACAAGCTTACTGCTTAGTTTGGGGTCACACAATATGTGTAATTGTCTGGAGTATTATTATAAAGGTTGAAATTGAGAACCTACAGACTTCCTTAAAGCGGATTTTATTATATTCCATGAATGTTCGACGGAATTCTAAAATAACATTATTTCGATGGAGTTGAAAGTTGAAACCCAACTCTTGTAAGAGTGAGAATCCGTAGAAAGAACTTACAAAATCTCGTAGAGATTTTCATGATCAGTTATTGAGTTGGTCAAATCATTACAATAATATATGAATTGAAGACTTCGGATCCCTTTTTAAGAATATTGCGCGCAAGGAGGAGTGTAAGATTTGGCATAGTTTTACGTTCATACTGCCAATGTTAAAAAGATTGTCAATGTCAAACTGACGATAAATAAATATATATATAAGATAAGATAATCGTTTATTTGGTATTACAATTTGTAACAAAGTTACCAGGGGTCCCCGCATTAGGCTTCGCCTGTGTCGCGAGGAACCAGTTAAAAAGTACACAGCAGAATTTACAAAGTTACGTAGTTATATTACAATAAAGAGAGTAAGAGACACTTAATAGTACAGAAAACAAAATAGAACAAAAGAAACCTAAACAAAACATTGTACTAATGAAAATCAAAAACATGACAATACATACATACACACATGTATATATGTACATATACATACTCTATCTCGATATAGATATATAAGTTAGGCTACTTTAGCTAAGATAGTCTATATATACATATTTTTTTCTTTGTGGCGTAGCGCACAGTTTAGCGCATTTGCCAATGTCACGTATTATTATATAGAATTACAAGTAAATTAGTTTTTTCTTATTGTAAAACTCCTCCAGTAAAGTGATAGTAGGCTTTACTGAAGTTACAAAGGACTTCTTCGAAGAGCGCGAGAACTTCAGCTACACGTGTTTATTTAAACCTATTCCATTAATTTCACTTATACAGAAATTTAAAACACAATATACTATCACTTTTGTACTTTAAAACTCCCAAAAATGTAAAAAATAGAAAATCTACACAAAATGTCAACCAGACCTCCCGTTCCCGCCAAAAAGTCCCATCATATATATTTTGTGACCATATAATATGTATTTTGTGATCATATAATATGATTCATTATATTTAATCCTTGGATTAAATAATAATAAAATTGGATTAATAGAGATTGTCACCAAAGAGTTAACATTATAAATTTATATTTAAAGTATATTTACGGTCGAATTTATGATTATCGAACTTATGATTTCGATAATTAAATTATCAAATTACATTTTCAGTTTAATAGGTACGATAAAACATCTTCTCCTTGGTATGATTATTCGGATACTGCAAAGAATACTAAAAAAATATCAGTTTATAGTTTTCTGCAACTAAACTAGCCAAAACAGACCCAAGATTCGTTAATATGGCCCTATGTCTCAGCCGTCAGTCGATTCATTTGGACATCTTTACATTTATATATAGACGGATATTTATTTGGCACACAGATATACCACTTAATAGATATAACCTATCATACGTCAAGAATTGTTAGACTGAAAAAAGTATATGGGTAAGCCTCTAACAGAAAGGGATAGTAATACACATATTTCGTCTCTATCGGCATGCTCAATATTTTAAGACCACCAGTTGTCGCATTTGACAGACATAAGAACTAAATAAATCTTTGGTCGTTAGTACTTTTAAGTTTGTTAATTATTTTTGAACTTTACAATAATTAAATAATTAATTTTTATATACTGTTTCAGTATTTCTCTCTCAGTATTTCAGGTTGCAAAGGCCGGCTTGACAAACACAGATTGTCAAAGCGAGAAAATCTGTAGTGACTACATCACCGCAATATCTAATAGTAAATTTGTGATTTGGCATCATCACTAACGCAAACAGTAACAGAGCAAAATATAACGTAAACACTATATCATTTACTTAATCCATGGTGATATGATGTTAAGATTAGACACCGACTCAGCATAAGTTGAGGTCAGCGGTGTCCCAGAAGTCTACAAGCACGTCCCTCCAAGGAATACTGGGAATCGACTACAGTGGAACTTGGTGGTGTTTTGTAACATAGTGGCGATCAAAACAGATCAATGTTGGTCGCAGTGATACAGGTCTGGTGCGAGCTGCATAGCCACTTACATGAAATAAAAAAATTACATCATATTTAAGCCGTACCATTTTTAAGGCGACAAGTTGAGAATTTTGAAGGCAAGGATCTCAATTTTTCTAAGTAATTACAAAATGTATGAAAGTGATATTTGGTAATCTGATTCATCACTTTTCATTGACTTCGTTTTAAAAAAAGAATATCGAAGACCTCTTTTAAAACAGCGATTTACATTGTGCGGATTAACGGAACCGATTTATGCTTCTAAATTTCCTGTGTAGATTAATCTAAACACACTCTTCAAAATTCCAGTTGGATTTTTTTAAATCAGTTGTAGTGTTTAATATAAACTAAAATAGCTGGTTTTTCCTAATTTTCGTAATTTAGCGCGCGCACGTTTATATGGTGTGGAACGGTCTATTTTAGATTATCATTGCGTCACCATAACAGTCCTATGTAATGTTACATCGCTACTTAGTTTAGCTTGACGTTCAATCGTTAATTGTGGTTACTATTTAATACAATATAACATAATATACATTCATACATATCTTCATCCTGTATCCCTAACGGGGTAATCAGAGAGGAGGCAGCGCCAAGCGTCGAGGTCCTTACATACTTCTTTCGCTTCCTCAATCTCCTCACACATTTTCGCCTAGGTATGCCAGTGATTTTGACATTTCCGTCGGCTAACACTTTGGCTATTTGATCTTCATAAGTTAGTACAACATAATATAGATTATTTATATGTTCAATATATGTAATACATAATATAATATATTGAATATATAATACCTATTTCATTATAATAGGTTTTCAACTTCATATAATATTCAATTCAATATATTAGGTAACACGTGTTATATTTTTGACATAATACCCTGGTCGGTTCCACTCAGTCTGTCGGTGTAGGTTTTCTTTCCGAATGAAAATTTGATTTGATATTAAAAAAAATTCGATTTAAAAAATCTCTTAAAGGAAAAAAATTAACTTTCCTTTACCACAAAACTCCAGTACAAAAATAACTTTATGAATATGATACAAGTGCTGATACAATTAAACTTCACAGTTAATGAAATCGATGCCAAGCCTACCAAGCTAGTAGACTTTCTGCTGTTGTACATTGATATGGCACCGATTGCAATAACTGTCAAATGTAATTATATAAGTATTTGTATCACATTTATAAAGTTCATTTTCTACTTGAGTTATGAAAGGATAGTTATTTTGTATTATTCAGTGTCTTTTTTTTAATCTATTTAATTTTTTCTGATAGTATGTATGGCAGGGTTGCACGACAGTGATATTGTAAAAATGAAGAAAGGAATGCTTAGATGGTTAGGGCACATAGAAAGAATGAGTGATGAAAGACTGACGAAGAAAATCTACACAGCGAAACAAGTGGTAAAAGAAGCCAAGGAAGACGAAGGCTGACTTATGGAAATCAAATAGCCAGAGTGTTAGTCGACAGAAATGTCAAAAGCACTCGCATACCTAGGCAAAAATGTGTGAGGAATATGATGAGATTTGAAAAAGCGAAAGAAGCATGTAAGGATCGCGAAGCTTGGTACTCCGTCCTCTCTGACTACCCTGTTAGGGATACAGCGTGAAGATATATGAAGATATGTATGTATGTATGTTTAATTTTTTTCTTAAAATGTTTTATATTTCTCCCTTTCGAGTGACTTTGGCCTAAATAAATATCTAGGGTAGGTCTACGACTAACTTTTTTTCTAATTCTGGAAAGGAGTGACCAACGAATTTGGAAATACCATGAAAGTGTAATTCAGAACAGTTATGGCTGAAAAACACGGTACTGCGAGTCTGATTCAAATATTCCGAAACTCGAAAGGTCGCAAACTCAACAGTCAACTTTTAAAATGAACTCTATTTCAAACCCGCACGATCTTTATTCAACTGTAGCTTGGCGTTTAAAACGTTTCGTATTACATTCCAAATGCCCGGCACACGTGATCACTGGTCACGTGTTCGCACGGGAAAGTGCTAGCAAGAGAGAATGTTTTTATGCGTTACTACGCATCGCAGCGCAACTTATTGGTAATATTTATTTACCTTAATTACGTGAAGTTAAATAGTTTTTTTATTTTGATTTCCTCATATGAGAAAATATTTAAAAATTATCTTGAAAGGTAAAAAAGCATATTGACGAGTACATCTGCATTTTATTTACAAGTTTTCGATGTGTTGTGTTGGTTTAGAGGGCTTAGAGTGTAATTAATTAATTTAGTCTGTGTCTTGTAGAATTTCATAAAAAATCTTTTTTTTTTATCAAACAGTACAGAGGAGCTCGTAATTATTACTCTTTTGAAATACTTTTTATTAAAATATAATTTCGCGATCAGGTTTTCCTTTTTTTTATATAATAACTGTAATTATGTCCATTAATTCTACAGTTTTTGAAAAATATCGATTTAGAATCAGTACAAGATTTCAGTCTTTAATTAGATAACATGCGATGCCTCTACAACAAAAATAGATTTCTTTATTTTCAAAATGTGTGTACATAGAGCACACTTTATTGGCATTGTTACATAGTTGGTAACCAGTCATCTTTTATTCTTTCCAAGCGAACTGCTTTCATCCGCCGTAATCACTGAAGCTTATTGTGGTAAAATTAAAAGAATAAATTTATAAGATCTAATTCAGTAAAGATAATTCCCATACTTAGCATAAAAACAATAAAGACAACTTACGTATTAATAACTGGCTGGTTACTACTTGCATAATGCAAATCAGAATATTTTTATTTAATTTGTTGGAAACGTAAAATTATTGTATATACATACATAGGTTATCATATCATCATGACTTCTTTCTGTCTTCTACACCACTTAACCACACATGAGGTCATTTTTAATTAACATTTCGCCAGTTTTCACGTCAACAAACCGATTTTATTTGCGACGGCTGACTGTCACTGAGCGCACGGTAGACTAAGTAGCGCGTTGATTGTGGTTTTTAGGCCCACCCGCTTGATTGGGGTTTGCATTGTGTCATATTTCTAAATGAATGCGAGTTCCATAGTATTTCCGAATTCGTTGGGAGTGATAAAGAAAAGAATCACCAGTATAATTAAATCTTATAAGCAGTTAGCGTTATTTGGTGTATCTTCAAAGTCCAAGCTTCGATATCAGTGAAATTTAAATGGGACCACCTCGGTGCTATACTCCAAAAGCTACGGAACAGAGGCAATGGAAAAATTTGTTCGACACAATTGACGAAGTTATCGGTGAACAGACAAAAAAACACACACAGACGAAAATAGAACCTCCTCTTTTTTGAAATCAGTTAAAAATACATTGCAACTGAGTTTATTTGAATAAATTGTTGATTTGATTTCGTCTACTACATCTTCTTATTATTTATCAGACATAATATACGTTACTTCCTGTAACATCTCATTTATTGTTGTGTCGGTTTACAAGTGTCTGTTTTCTATGTGTGTGTAGAAATTAGATAAATAAGTGTACAACTAGAGTAAAATGCTGAGTAACATTTCATCTCGGCTATACTCACAGAGGTCTCGCGGGCACTCTCGCCGAGCGTAGGTGAAACACGATTGGAAAAAGCCAATTCACTCTCCAGGGATGAAGTCTAGACACAAGCTAACAAATACTTTTCTGTGATACTATTACGTGTAATGCGAAGTACGGTGGAGTTAAAAGAAGAATTGCATTTCGTCGTGATATTTCGTGGACAAATACATATTATGAATGCATAGATAGATAAGGTAACGACTGTTTCAATACTTTCACAGCGGTCGAGAGAAAAATTAAATGACTTCGAGTTTTGTAGCAAATCGTATGAGTAGAAGATAAATAAACAAAAGACTGAAAGAGAGAATCTATCCAAAGTATGTATACAATATAAGCGATGTATACAGTAAGTTAACTCGGATGTAGCATCGGGAGAATTAGTAAAAACCGACCACTACTGAATTGAGTACGACTTCGAAATCACCAATCCTGATAACTGCTTTAGGCGAAAATGATTTTTATTCACACGCAATAGCGATTTTTATTGGTTGTGTAAATCGGATAGGTGTCGTACTGTATGTGAAATACTATTTTATGTATTAAACACATAACGTCTTACAATTAAGTAAAAAACTAAATCTCATTCACCTTTCTGTAAAATTAGATTGAAACAGTCTTCATGTGATCGGCGACGCGTGTATTGCCCAATAATGGCAACACAATATGTTGTTCCCTTCATAGGTTTAACAAATTGTGAATTTCATAGATACATACATATCCTCATGCTCTACCTATCTCTAACGTTGTGGTCAGAGAGGACGGAGCGCCAAGCATCGCCATTATTACACATTTCTTTCGACTCCTTAAAAATCATAATTTTCCTCACACACGTCGAAGTACATTATGCTTTTGACTTTTCCGTCAGTTAACACAGGCTATTTGAGCTTCATAAGTTAGCCTTGGTCTTCCTTCACTTCTGCTACCATTCATTTCGCTCTGTAGATTTTCTTCGTCCATCTAAGCATTCCTTTCTTCATACTTACAATAATACTGATATATTATAATAACAACCATGTTTTAACTTGGATCCTAATGTTTCAGACGTTTGAAAATCCACTTCAAATCTATTTTGAGAATTTCTAAACACAGGAACGAACTAACGGACACAAAATATTATATTAATTACGTATAATTTTTCATTTATTTTGATTCAGACAAAACATATCGCCATCTCAGTTTTATTTCCAAATACAATCATCAAAAGTGTCTAGGGATCAAGTACGTTTTAGAGTATCGCCGCAATTGAGGATTATTATTATAACTTTTTTGGATCGTTATTGATTCTTTTTAGTGATTTTCACTATTTGAATAAAGAATTTTCTTTAAATTTTGATTAAAAATAGAAAATGAACTGTCAATCAGGATTCCTATAAAAGTGTGTATTAGCGTTTTTACAAAACCATTACAATTTCTGCATCGGTACTGAAAAAAATTGCACCGATATGGAGCGACGACATCATTTGACACGAGAAGAGATCATGAGAGCCGTCCGAATGTTGCAAGCTGGTTCCAGGCAACGTGCTGTGGCTGTCGCTCTTGGCACTACACAGAGCCTCATAAGCCGTATCCGGACACGCTATCGTATCACGGGCAGCATGGCCGAGCGACATAGAGTACGATCTCGCATCACCACTCGCAGACAGGACCGGTATATCCAAAATATTGCTCGACGGAATCGTACTATGACCACCATGATGTTGGCTACGAGGCTCCACAGCTCTTTAGGCTTGCTGATAAGCGACCAAACCATCCGAAATCGTTTACGTGAAGTGAGTCTGCGTTCCCGAAGGCCGCTGAGAGTTTTGCCTATAGCACCCTGCAATCGTAGCGCCCGTTTACAATGGGCTTGCGAACACAGAAATTGGGAGGAAGAAGACTGGCGTTGTGTTTGATTTTCCGATGAATCTCGTTTCTGTATGAGGCCGGATACAAGACGCACTCGAGTTTGGAGGACCTCTGGACGTCAAGAACGTTTGAAATTTTGTTAGGAAGTTCATTCATGTGAAGGGGGAACAATAATGGTTTGGGCCGGTATTTGGATCGGTGGAAGAGCGATCTCATTTGGATCAGGGGCAACCTCAATGCTCAGATTTATGCGAAGAGGATTGTTTCAGACGTGATCATTCCTCTGCGAAGCCGGTTGGATGATTCGTTTCGACTAATGCACGACAATGCACGTCCACACACAGCTAGAGTCGTAACACGCGCTCTTGCCGACGCTCGGATCAACATTGTGCCGTGGCCTACTCAATCGCCAGACCTCAACTCAATTGAGCACGCATGGGATATGCTTCAAAGAAGAGCTCTGCCGAGTATGGATGCCGTGCATACCCGACAACAACTTTTTGACTTTTTAGAAAGAATGTGGACGGCCACTCTTCACAGTGATTTTGATGAACTGATTTTAAGCATGCCAAATCGCTGTGATTGTGTAATTCGTGTCAATGGTGGAAACACAGATTATGAATTTTTTTATCTTAACAATAAAAATTTAAAAAATCCTCATTTTTGCCTTTTTTTTGCTATTTAATTGACGACATTAACTTAGGTTAATTTCCCACAATTTGCAAAAATTGTAATTTTTTTTAATATTTACAAAATATAGGAATAAGTTGTTAACTTAAACATAGGAATTAAAGTAAGAAACTAGTCTGGAATACTAGATTTGATAAATATTAATTGGATAATTTTTTATAGTTAAAAATGTACTTGATTCCTAGACACTTTCGATGTGTGTATATTTTCATTGTATACATACTACACACATCAAAAGAGTCTCAGCAACACGCATCATTTACAGAAACTGCATGTTTTATTAATCGATACTTTATTTTTTTCTTAGAAAAGTAGATTAGTATACAATCTTTTTTGTTCTCGGAAACATATACCGGCTGATTTCAAAAATAGAACCATTTCGGCTGTTTTGTTTTCATTAAAATAAAAGCTAACTATTTTTTCCCGTTTCATGTGTTTTCATTGCTTGATAAATTTGGTATTTATCGCATTTTCATCATTTTGAGAGAGATACAGTTTTTGAAAAAATTGAGCGGTGTCATTTTTTATGTTATGCAGAGAGCTGTAGGAATGCTACAAGCGGGAAGAAATCAATCCCAGGTGTCTCGGCATTTTGGTGTCAATAGGAGCGTGATTTGTCGTCTTTGGCAGCGTTACGTTAATACAGGGGATCCTGCTGAGCAGCACCCAGGACGTGGAAGGAGTACAACTACTCGACAGGACCGATACACACAACTGACTGCAAGACATCAGCCGATGTTAACCGCCCGGGAGATAGGTTTAACTTTAAAGCTACAATTCTGAAGCGGTGTTGTTGTTAGCCACCAAACCGTGAGAAATAGGCTGCATGAATGAATGAAAGCTACGAGCACGACGCCCAATTAGGTGCCCACCTATACGCCATGGGAATCGCGCTCGTCGAAACGAATGGTGTAGGGAACACTTGACATGGATCCAGGAGTAATGAGATAAAATTTTATTTTGCGATGAGTCCCGGTTTGGATTTACGCCTGATACGAGAAGGGTAAGAGTGTATCGTCGTCACGGAAATGCTGAACGGCTGAGATTCGTCCAGGAAGTGCACCCTTACAGTGGCTCCACAGTGATCGTATGGGCGGGTATTATGAAAAACAGACGAACTGAGCTCGTTTTTGTAGATGGCAATATGAACGCTGAAAGTTACGTAGAAGATGTTCTCAGGCCTTATGTTCACCCATTTGCACAAAGTCTTGGCTCAGATTTCACGCTGATGCATGACAATGCGCGTTCGCACACAGCTCGGTGAACCAGAGAGTACTTGGCAATGGAAAACATCCGGGTATTGCCGTGGCCTGCACAATCGCCAGACTTCAATCCCATCGAGCACGCATGGGACATGCTCCAGAGACGTGTTCTAGAGAACTTGGACGTGGTGTC
Source organism: Zeuzera pyrina (assembly GCA_907165235.1). Classification (NCBI taxonomy): domain Eukaryota; kingdom Metazoa; phylum Arthropoda; class Insecta; order Lepidoptera; family Cossidae; genus Zeuzera; species Zeuzera pyrina. Next base: position 21,448,428 of record OU015635.1, on the reverse strand, counting down.
GACAACCCAACAACTGAAAGACTTGTTAAAATTCCATTGGGACCGATTGCCGCAAGATCAGTAAAACAATCTTAAAAATTCAATGAAAAATCGCTGCCGACAAGTTTTAAACTACAGAGGCGGTCACACTTTGTATTGAATTACTAAATAATTAAAAAATGTCGTTATTTAATTTTGTAAAACATGAAGTTTAATTTCGTTTTAACTTTATTTTATACTACGTATGTTACGGTACACATATTGTTAATTACTGTGATTAAATGAACCAATGAATGAAGGATTTTGTTCCTTTAGTCAGTAATGCGTCAAAAAATGCTTAGTTATTATTTGTAAAAGAAATATAAATATATTACAATAGTAAAAATCGTTCAAAATTTCAAAATCGTACATGTTGCTTGGACTTTTTTGATGTGTGTACATTTTCATTGTACATAAATACTACGATGCGAAAAAAGTATTTCTTCCTTTCAACAGGTTGCGCTATCAGGTTTCTAACTTTTGAATTTTTTTTATTAGCTTTTGATTAAGTGAGTCGATTTTGACAAAATAAACACTTTATGTTACTGAGGTTCATATTTTTCAGAAATTATATTCCCAATTCAATAAGTGGTATTTACGTGATGCTCTTACAAACGACGAAAGTATACGATTTTATTATAGGTATAGATTAAAAAATAGATTGGGTCCGAAATATCCATTATCTCAGTAGGTGTAAAGACGATTGATTAAATCGGTGATATACAGACAGACAGACATTAGAAACTATTCTGGGTTACGTTCACCCATTTCGTCTACGTCCTAGAAAAGATCAGTGTAAGACTTAGCGCCACGCAAACATCGGAAAATTAAAAGGAAGAAGCGAATTGAAACCTGAAGAATAGCCTATCAAAAAGCGCATTATACACACTGTCATATGTCATGGATACACCAGAATGGTTTGTGTGACTTTCTGTTCTCAATTGCATGGATAAAATCTCTAAAATATTACCATTTCAATCTTTACAATTTAGTTCATTTAATTGCAGTACCGCGGGGTTATTACCTAAAATTTTGCAGGCAGCGACAGCCACGCGAACACTATGCGACCGGTGACTAATTGTAATAAAAAATTGATATCATGTATGACGATTGAGTATCTATTATTCTATGATCGTAAAATGCACTTTTTGCGGTAGATTTAGCGCCACTATACAATTTACATTACGCAAATTCTCGTTTTGACAGCAGATATCGCGCGATATTGGCTGTCGCATGCTGTCTGCAAGTTACGTAATAAGCGTGCCGTTTAGTTATTATTTTTGTATGAATGACCACCTAAAATTACATAACATATCTTCACGTCGTATCCTTTACGGGGTAGTCAGAGAGGACAGAAAGCCAAGCTTAGCTTCTTTCGCACACTTCTTTCTCTTTCTCAATCTCATAATTCTCCTCACACACTTTCGCCTAGGTGTGTGAGTGCTTTTGGTACTTCTGTCAATTAACTTAATTAATTAATTTTTTGATCTTTAAAATTATATGGTTAATTATATATGCCTGTAGTAGCAAAAATGTATATGACGACCTCGATGGCACAATGGTTGGGTCTTGTACCTAAGCGCGGAAGATTCCGGTTCAATTCGATTGTCTGGGGTCTGGATGTACTGGGACACGCCTCCAGTAGTAGTCGTCGTCTGGTTGTCATAGCACAGGGAATGCTCTAGTATAAGACCAGATTATCGGTGTATATTGTCTACCGTATTTATTATTATTTACTAGCGACTCGCGGCTTCGCCTCTGTGGGATGTTGAATATTTGCAATACAAAAAAAAAATACTGAGATTTTCATACAAAAATAACATCCAAAGACATTTTCCGTGGATTTTCCAAAAATTTTCTTTCATATAAATCTTGTCCTGAGAATTACGAAAGCAACAAAAAAAAATCACCCAAATCACCCAAGCCGTTCACAAGTGAAGCTCCGTCATACATGTGGCAATTGTTTTTTATTTGTTTTCATACCCTAGAGGCCATTTATGTAGAATGTATGTAAAATTGTCGCTTAAAGTGCCCGACACGCTATAAATTATCAAAAAGACAACCCCGAAACTTATTCAGGGAATTACAACTATTCAAAATTTATGTTGTCTTTTCTAATACTTAAACATATTGTATTCAGTTAAAAATTAAACGACACAACTGCAAATAATAATTCTCACACACTTTCATGGAAATATGAGAGTGCTTTTGATTTTTTCCGTCAACGAAACATAACTTACACTCTGAGAGGGCGAGGCAGAGATGAAGAAATAAGGTCGAGATTTGTGAAGCAAGTGAGCCTTTAACATTTGTTGAAAAATGTTTTAAAGTGTTTTTCTTAATTTAGAGAAAATTACAAATTTAATGAAGAATGTAATCGATAAATCAATTAGTTCAATAGTATTCAGGTTATATTTATATGCGCGTGTCCCGCCCTAAGTTGTTCAATTAATTGGCGTGTGTTAGGGAGAGACAAGAGAGAGAGAGAGGCATAAGACTTTTAGTTACGTGACGATTTCTACCAACTCACACCCAGGCCTTTAACTGTTTTAGTTCCGAACGAGTTATATTGGCGCTAAAATCGTGTCTGCTGTCTTGACTATCCGCCTTAAAAGTTAAGTGTTTGTCAATGTACTGTCGATCTGACTCATACTCTGACTGGCTACTTTTCTATTTCGAGTTGAGGTTTGGTTTACCATGTGTTTTCTTCGCTTTCATGTTTGAGTTGAGCACCTTGAAACGCCTATTCTCCTCAGTTGTTTGAAGTAAGTAATCCCTTAACGCGCTGCGTTGGTGGTTTTTCGGAATCACTAGGATATACACTAAGAATAAGTACGATATACATAAAGATACATATGAAAAGTATTAGTAGATATATATACCTATCTAGGTAGACCTACGTATAGTGCGGTTGTCAAAAAAGGAGGCGATAGTAGCGCCAAAACGTAGTACGTAGCAATTACAGCAAAGTGATTTCCGCATCTGTATCTTGCTACAAATAGTTAATCTGTGCTCACACCTCCTGCAAGCCACGCTAAGGAACTTCGTTCCAAAAAGTATCATTGTCTCTCAAATAAACGACAACTTCGAAAGGAAATTGAACTTTTGGCTATTAAATTATATGCATTATTCCTAGTTAAATATAGTGTTATCGTAAATTATATTCGATAAAGTGTTCAATTGATTATATTCCCTTTGCGTATGTTTTCTTCTGAGTTTATAACTGCAGTAGGTGTCGACTTCTCCTCGCAAAATCGTATGTCACTATATGATAATTTAAAAATCCTGGACTTAATAAGTCGATTTTGGTCTTTCTTTGTTTCTAATATCTTTCAAGTTTTCACTCTGTACATTTTCAATATTGATCATTCATCACTTATTCTTTTAATGTGACAAACGTCTATTTACTACGTAAGCTTACTTTTCGCTAAAGATTATTACTTGGACAAGTTTTGAATCTAAATTCAAAAATATAAATAATATCTAAATATATGTCGGAAAAGACCACAGGGCAATTCGTGCTCTTGCGACTCAGCTATGAGAAATAGATACCTAATCTACACCAGGAGGTGGACTAATCCATAAAATACCACGTTAAGACAAAGTTAATGTGCAAACTACAATACAAAAAGCTCTTAGTAAAATTTCTTATTAGGTAGGTAATTGGAAATTTAATCCGCAAACGATCTTTTTTTTTTTTTTTTTGGTTTCTGAGAGGCGAAATGAAACCCCCGCGGGCTACCCAGCCGGACTCTACGCCGACTGGGGAGTGTCGGACTCGAACCGACTAAACAAAACCCCTCTTTGCTGTTAGCCCTAGTGGCTTTTACAGCGTCACAGGTCGCGTTGGGGCGAGCGCTGAAGGCGCCCTGCCAGATGATCGACCGCCTGAGGGTTCCTCCAGCCGAGGGATGCCTCGTATGGAGAGCGGACGCAAACGATCCGTGTCGGAGAAACACTACTTATACTTTTACCGGACGCCGTAATCTAACAGACCGTCAGCGCCGGCCCCGACGTTCCGTTAGCGCGCATCCCTTCCAAACCGGAAGTTGCGCTTTGCCTTAGTATAGTCAAATGAGTGCCTTTCATTATTCCAACGAAACATATTAATAAGTGACAGTTGCAAATGACAAGTATATATCAAATTATCAGTAAATCGGTGTTAGTCTGATGTGTATGACTTATAAATTCGAATACCTACCACTCATCGACTGAGCTCTAATTCATAGCTTATGTTCGAGACATTACTGGAAAAGATTAGATAGTAACCAAGTAATTTTTATTTCAAAAGATAGCTATTCAGAAGCGTGATAGGGTTGAGCTTGTAAATAAATAAATGTTGATATTTAGAATATGGCACGGTGTGAATCTTTCTAAGATAATAGCCATTTTCATATGCAAAACAGGCCATTCTGTCTGTAAGAGCTGCCATAAGCCCGTCGAATACACCGGAATTTCACCGCGGCTCGCCAAATCCCTACTTTATCGCCGTAATGACAAACATTATGCTATGAAACTGCTAACTGGGTCTATTGTGGGCGTGTGTGCATGCGTGTAAGTCAGTGTAAACGCGGGGCCACACTAAGGTTCACAAAGAAAATAATTATGGGAACAAATGTAGCGCTAAACTGTTCGATAAATTGAGTGGCAAAACGTTTAGTGATCTACATCAGCATTTACAATTGTTGGCTATTTGAATATTGTATTTTAATATTAAAAAATAATATCTAATTGAGTTTCTTGACAGTTCTCAGCATGCAGGTTTTCTCTTCGAAACCAAGATAGACTTGACATTCTAAAATATGTTCCAACTGGGTTTATATGCTATGAAATATAACATATACATTGAATCGAGTTTGACTTAGACAGAGAAAACAATTATGATAATGACGTGAATAATTATGAATTAAATGTACATTATTGTATGTATGTATCTTTGTAAAGTTATATCATTAATTTAATACTCATGTCTGAGTATATTATTATTATATCATATCTACACGCTGTATCCCTAACGTGGTAATCAGAGACGACGGAGCGCCAAGCGTCGCGGTCTTTACATACTTCTTTCACTCTGGCTATTTGATCTTCATAACTCAGCCTTAATCTTCCTTGGGTGCTTTTACCACTCGCTTTCGCTCTGTAGATTTTCTTCGTCAGTCTTTCATCACTTATTCTTTCTATGTGCCCGAACCATCTAAGCATTCCTTTCTTCGTTTTTACATTAACTCTGTCGTGCAACCATGCCATATGTATCTAGAGAACAGTTATAATAAATGCCATTCTTCAGTTACAAGTGCGAACTTCAAAAGTTAGATTCATTTTTGGAGCTTCAATTGTAACTATAATGTGTAATTGTAAATTGTAGAGTAACAAAAAAAAGGTTTTTAAAGAATGAATTTGGGAACATACGACAAGATTTTTTTCTTAACGCTTTTTTAAATACTATACCATATCTCGATTAAATACAGAATGTGCCAACAGTCAATAACTTCGTTTCTCAACATGTAATATACACGGCATTTAAACGAAATTTCATCTGTGTGTCCCTGAGATTACAGTATCCCGAGAAGTGCTTTCGCACAACGTAAGAAAGTTTTCGATGTGTTCTATAGGAGGTACCGGAGACCGTAGAGAACGCGCCGAGGACGACCACTGCACGCTACAGATTTAGTGGATAAAGGCCCCAGATAACCCAATTTCTTACCCAGGGGACTGGATTCCTGTGCTCAGGTTTCTTCTACATTTCCAAAAAAAGGCTTTGGCTCTCAAATTTATTCAAGATTGACATTTTTCATGTTCTTATTTTTCTCCGACTACGTGGGCAATCTTATCCAAGCAATTTAGTCTATATAATATTTATGAAATACTTTTCAAAAATAATAACCAGCAATACGTACTATGAATGCTTACATGGTTTGGGCACATAGAAAGAATGAATGAACGATTGACGAAGAAAATTAACAGAGTGAAACTGAGTGGTAGCAGAAGTGAAGGAAGACCCAAGAACAACCCAGAAGAAGAGCATATGCTACTTTTTAAAATTTATTTTACGCGGACGTAGTCGAGGGAAAAAGCTATAATTCTATGAATAAAATGAACACAAGTAATGTATACTATGCGAGTAAATACTTTGTATTATGTTTGACGAGAGAATTTTGTTTCATTTTTATTAACGCCTATTTTAGGTCGATTATAATGTAGGCATCCATATTCCTTTGTGTAAAGGTAACTGATATTTTTCGTTCTTGTATTATAATTTAAAAGACATTTATCATCAAAATATATAAATATTCATTTGTTGAAAATTCTAATATCTCAGTTTATTTTGATGTTTATCATCTAGGTTTTCCATGAGTGGGTGGACTTTATTTAAAGATCGATCGTCTTAACAATGTTCAGTAGTTATCTAATACGAAGTTTGAAGTTAAACAATAATGACCGCAGTGGAGGGGTGACCAAATGGCTCACGTATTGAATATCATCATGCTTCGGTAGCTAAACTAGCTATATTAAGCCGTTGATTCTGGTAGTGATAACTAAGGTCTAAGACTATACAATGTTGCGTGCAATAACCTTAATTTGGTAAGGTAGAAGAAACCTTCAGAAGGTACCCAGCCATCCATAGGCGAGACATGAGTTAAGTGCGATTTTATTTATCCACGAAAAACTGCATTGTCGTCATCAGCGCATGTCGTGGGGCTCAGATATTTCTATGTGAAACTACACAGAATTTTTGAATGGATATATCGGTATTTAATGGTCATATTCTTATTCACTAATGAGCAGGATGTACCACATACAGGTGAGGTAAGCATGAAGTATCTGATGTTCCTGTAACGCAATGGAAACCCTCTAACACCGTCACGAAACTATTCGGGAGCACGGAACAGCTTTCCAGTACTCTGGCGGTACTACAACAGCGCGGAGCACAAGCGCTATTGTGTTCCTCATAGAGCACAATCCCGCTCTATTTGGCTCTTATGAACTCTACTCAAGTTTCGTAACGCTTGCCACCGAACCGATCAAAACAGAAACAGTTATGCACGCAATTTTAGAAGGTCCCTGATTTGGTATTAAACGATACGAAATTGAAAATAAATTAAATATAAAACATAATGAAATGATAAATAATTAGTGAAATAATAGAAAACAATGAAACCCGACCCGTATTTTTAGAGTATTGTACAGAAATATTTGAATTTGTCAACAAAAGAAATAGTAATAATAGTGTCAAAGCAATTAAAAATAAATAAAGAGAGAATAAAGCAAGCTAATTGTTACAATAACATATAGTACAACAAGAAATTTGTAATATAAAAAAAATGAGATAAATGTATGTAAGTTAGCAAATACTATGTAAAGTAAAATAAGGTCTATGACAGGCAAATGTTAGGAAAAGCAGATTAATTAAATAAAAAGTTTTATTCAGACAACCTATTATTAATTTAAAATTATCTAACATATACATAATATTATGTATGTACAGATCGCGATGGTTGGCACTCCATGCTCTCTGACCCCTCTCTGACCCCGTTACGGATACGGCGTGAGGATATCAAGGATATGCATGGATAGTTGGATATAATGTTCATTAGAAATAGTGTAATTTTGGAAGTATAAATGGGCACAAATAACACCTCAGTGCTCAAGTGTTACCTTAATTTTACATTCACGTGGTACATCGAGCTGATTAACCAACGAGGTGAAAATAAAAAAAATATTGAAAAATCGATGTATAATAAAATAAGTTATAGTTGGAATTATTCATTTTGTAGCTCATTTATATATTTTGCAAAATTGTTTGCATCGCCGGTTTATAAATTTTAAATCTTAATAAATATATACGAGTATATTATCTGTATTGTGTGAATACATATGTCCTAATGTTGACATTAGAGTATCCTCAAGGGCAAATGGGTACTATCAAAGGTTTTAGATTTATAATACCGTTTAAAGAGGGTGCGTCCCCGGAGTGCTGCCGACAGTTTGTTCCTTGTTGAATACAATAGAAATACTTGCGGCGACGTCGCCAGGGGCACATTCAAGTTCACAAGAGTTAAAGAGGTTGTGTACTTTTGAACTCTTTAGTTTGGTCAAAATGGCAGACTAAGGTACCGTTATAGTTTTGTAATGTCTGTCTATATGTGACAGCAGATTAAATCCGTTATCTCTACACCAGGTCTTTTAATCTCTATTTATTTCTATAAATTCTGGTCCTTCTACAAGATTTTCTAAATTTAACACAATCTCAACACACCCGGGAAATTTGAGATCTTAATGAATTAACTTAAAAAGTTGTATGAACACTTAAAACAAGTCGTGCGCCACAATTTCACTTGCTTTAAATTTGATATTGTTTGAGATAAAAAGGAAAGGACAACAAAAACGCCATCAAAATTGGATTAGAACTTAAGCTGGATAAACAAACAGACAGAGAAGAATTTGAATATAACATGTTTCGGTTTTGATATAATATGTCAGGCAAATAAAGATAAGATTAAGAAAAACACGCTCTTGGCGGATCTTTCAAACTGTTTTTGGTCGAGCACTCAACCTATAGAGACAAAATATCGGACCATCTTTTTCACCTCTGCTCAGTTTATTTACACTAACAAATATTAACTCTCGCTCGCATTAAGCAGTACATAACCAATACTGGACCTGTGTGTACATCTCTGTATATTCCGACAGTTGTTTAAATATTTATGTAATTATTGAAATAAGTGCTTATTTAGTAGTGCGATGTTAAGACTTTTTTTAGTGGCTTAGTCCGCCTCACTGGACCCTACTCGAAAGACCGAATTAATATATTTGTCGTCTGAAACTTCAACAAACGATAAAATGTATTACGACATATTAATGAAGAATGTATCATTTTATCACTGAAGACATTGGCTGTCATGAGCCTAAATTCTTTTGCCTTCCCTCTCGAGGTAAAATTGTTAATGTCGTTATATCTTCTGTATAGACCACAGATTTATATAGACTGTGGTCGTTACTGCAAAGTTGACACTTGACATTGTCAATTGTCAATTATAGTACTTATGTGTTCTGTGATTATAGTTGTGGTACTGTGGACTTATTATTCCATTCGGTAGTGTGACAAAAACAACAAACAATCAAACTAAAAAACAGAACGAAGTAACCGCAACAGTGGTTAGACGTCAATTATTTTGATACAAAATAAATGACATTGCCACTCTATAGGTTGAGTGCTCCATGGTTTTTGTAATACATTATTTTAGCTTTACACATTTCATTAGTTGTGAGTGCAATTAAAACGGCCAATGAAAATATACTTGGCGTATACTTTTCTCAACTTTACGTATTTAAATTGTGAGAAGAGGCTTATTTTATCCAATTATTTCGTCATACAGGCCTCGATTTTACAAAGGGGTTTTCATGAGGGAGGAAAATTGCTTTGAAACCGTCACAAACACCGATTATCTCATAAATACTACAATATATGCACACATTATTTATAAAATTATCAAATTATATAAAGCATACAGACGATCTATAACGGAATGGTTAAAAAAATACAGGCGATCTCTGACTGAATGTTCAAAAAACTCAAAAGGGGGAATGAAAAAAAAAAAAAATTAAACAGCCTTCAAAAAAAATACTGAAAAGAACAAAATAAGTATTCTTTACCAATAAAAACTCAAGTACAATAAAAATAACTTTATAAGTACGATACACATACCTATACAATTACTTATATTGTATTTTTCAGTGTTTCTGTACACATTATTGTGTTATGACGGAATGGTAGCAATTCTCAAAATTGAAAAAATTTTTTTTATGAAAGTGACGCTAAAAGTCAAAAATCAACTTTCGCAATTACCATTTGTGTTTGGGTAATTCATTAAACTTTTTTCGAACAGCCATTTTGAAGTCTCAGAGAAAAACGTTTACAATAAACGGACAGACACCGTGGTAACTCTGTATTTCGTTTTTAGGGTTTCATAGTCAAATAATAAATAACGAAACCTTTATAATTTCGTCCTGTCCGTTTGTATGTCCTTATATCACAGCCATTTTGCTCGGAAACTATTAGCACTATAGATGAAATTAAGATAGGTATGTTTTATGGTGGCACTTCACATGGCTATTTGTGTTGGCTATTGGGTGTTTGTTGTATTTAGAAAAATATATGACGTACTCGCAAACATGCAAATACAGGCAAATACGACCATCCATACATGGCAGCCAAATAACAAAAACACAAACATTTGGCAGCAGAAGGAAATGTGTTCACCAAAACTATGGACGTGTTTAACTTGCAGCGGGATTTTATTATTTAAATATATGTAACTATTACATGCAGTGCGTGAAAAAATACAAAGTGGTGAAAAGACCATGGAGATGGACCAAGGCGCTGGTGGATGCTGACTATGCATAAAAATTTGTAATATCAATAATTGTTCCAGTTCGCGCTCACAACACAGACACAAAATATTACACGCTCATACAGATCCACGGCGCGTGCGCTTCTGAATATGACCATTGTGTAGACGGTTTATTTGCGTATTTACCTATTTGACCCCTTTGATGTGCGTCGAGAAACCGACAAGCGCACGGTAACGCGTATTTGGTATTGGCCATATTTGTCAAATAGGCAAATAAGGCCAATACTTTGTCAAATATACTGTCCACACGTGGTAATTGTTTGCCAAATATGCCAAATACGCAAATACAAATAGCCATGTGAAGACCGTTACGCATCGCTGTACAATGCAGCAGCAAATTTTGAAAAAAAATAAAATTAGGGTTGGCACCCCATACGTGTCACTGAGGGATGAAAAATGAAATTCCGGTATACACATGCTTGTGGGGGATCTGTAGATAGGTCTTTAAAAATGATATCGACGTTTTAAAGTTACTTTGTGGTATGGAAACTCGTGGTCGTGATTACTTAGTTACTGCTAAATTTAAATTACAAAAGTCAAGTGGGTCATTTTTGGGTAACTGTGTTCATTTTTATAACAAAATTCCTCAAGAAATTATTCAATTACCAGTAAAGCAATTTAAACTTGTTATTAGATGCATACTGATTGGAAAATCATACTACAAAGTTAGCGATTTCATTGAACAAAAAACAATAGTCTGGAAATAATCTTCTCTGCACACGCATTTACTGGCTTTATAAATATTGTATTTAAAATAACTATTGTAGAATGACGTTGAAAAAATGATACCTGACTGCGTTTCTTGTCGGTTCTTCTCAGGTTTTCTGTTCGAACCGAACTAAAGTACATTTGACGTTCAAAAATACCTTGCAATTGGGTTTACTTGAATAAATTGATTTGAATTTGACTGACTTTTTTATTTAAGTCAATAATTACTGACATATGCGCTTCTAAATTAGTAAGAAGTATGCGTTTCCTCTCTAAATTTTGTATGGGGTGGAAATTTTGAAAAAAATGGAAGGTCATAGAAATTAAAAAGCACTTTCAGTAAAAAATATGTTGTACAATAAAATATGTTGCATACTTATGAATTTTTAGGTTACACGTTCAGCGACCACGTTCAGCGACCGCAGAAATATTTTTTCAGTCTCATTGTGAAACATTATTAAATACAAACTTCTTTTCGCCGTCGATGAAATTAATATTCGCAACCCGACTATGGAACCCTTCACTGTGCGTGGAGCGACACGTACTTGGCCGGTTTTTCAATTTTGGAACAGAATACGACAAGTTTTATAGTCTATGTTTTCGCCTCTTCAGTGGTTCCTCACCCTGTAATTACAGTGACACAACACTACCCTCCCACTCTCCCGTGGAGGCATGGCAAGTGGTGATACGAAGCATCATAGTAAAGTTGTAAAAGTATGCCATAGATTAATAATTTATGTTAGTATGGCGTAGTGATAGTTGTTAGTGAACCCTTGCAGTTGTGAAAGAGTATGTCTACCGTGGCCAAACTGTTATACCGATTAGAAATCAAATCAAATCAATTTATTCAAGTAAACCCAATTACAAGGTATTTTTGAACGTCAAATCTACCTTAGTTCAGTTCAAAAAGAAAACCTGGACACTGAGAAGAAGCGACAAGAAACTCAGTCAGGTATCATTTTTTCAACATCATTTTACAAAAGGTTCATTAAATTACAATATTCAGAGAGCCAGTAAATGCGTGTGCAGAGAAGATCAATTCCAGACTATTGTTTTTCAACGAAATCGTTTATTTTATAGCATGATTGTCTAATCAATGTACGTTTTATAACAAATCTAAATCTATTTTCTGTTAATTGAGTGATTTTTGAGGAACGAAAGCAGTTACCCAAAAATAAAACATTTGACTTATGTAATTTAAATTTTTGAATAATCAATTTATCACGACCTCGGGTTTCCATACCACCAATATCGCCTTTTTTTGTAAATCGATCTATATTTTTCCTCGTATACATAATAATTTCAAAGATGTATAAGGACGGCAAGATCAGTACATCAATGTCTTTAAAACGATCTCTTAGTGATTCTCGTGGATTCATACTGTAGATGGCACGTATCGCTCTTTTTTGTAAAATAAAAATAGAGTTAATATGCGCCGCTGATCCGTACAGCAAAAGCCCATAGGACATTAGGCTATGAAAATATGCAAAGTACACCAACCTAGCCGTATCCACATCCGTCTATTGCCTAATGCGTCTAATGGCATATATTGCAGAGCCGAGCTTACTAGCCAATGCCCCGATACGCCACTGCAATTAACTATCTACCATTAAACCAAGAATACTAGCAGACTTGACTCATTCTAACTGTTTCCCACCCAGTTCTATTTTATTATGGATTCTGGGAACAATAAATTCTTGTGCTGTTAATATTGTTTATACTATACTATTATACCAACCAAACTGCTTGAATATTCCCCATACTCTATGTATCCTATACGTTTACGTTATCATACTTGTGTTTGTCACTATGGTCTTGACAACCATCGCTTTAATAGTAACCACCGACGATGTTAAAACTTAATTCTCCCGCTAATTGGGATCAATTGCAAACGATGGGTTCTTCGTTTAAAAACAGGCTAATGTATACATGTATGCCACGTGTATAATTTGTATAATTATAAAGTATGGGTCTAATTTGTTACGGAAGAGAAGGGAAGAGAAGCAATGCGAATTTTTTTTACTTTATCCGACAAAGTTAGGTACGAACATATGAAAAAGCTTCCAACACTAAGGAAAACTTGTGACATAGGTAACAAAGGATCGTTAAAAAGTTTTTACAAATAGAAATTGAAAGTTGTTACCTACATAGTTTATGATAAAACGGAGGTATTTGCACAAATGAAGGAAAAATCGTATACAATGGAATCTGACAGATACAATACAAACTAAAATATAGAAATGAACACAGGAATAAGGGACTGAGTTTTTTCTCATCTTTGGCACATTGTCTTTAAAAATATCAATGTCAGCGAGAACCAATAAGTTATTATCAATGATGTTATATTTACTTTTGTGTTATAACATCATTGGTTATTATAATAATTGCCGTTGGTTGTATCCCAGTGGTCGAAAATTTATGGTAAAAATAAAATACACACTTTTTACCCTTGATATTCACTACACACACTCGAAACAGCTCCATAGCTCGCAAATCCAAAATTCACAGATCGTCAATTTGACAGAAATTACTTGTTGACACCATTTTTAAATACTTTGGTGACAATCTCTATTCTGTGCAACTGTTTGACCCCTAGGTTCACGGAGCACTCAACCTATAGAGTGGCAATGTCATTTATTTTGTATGAAAACAATTTACGTCTAAATACTGTTGCGGTTACTGCGTTCTGTTTCATAGTTTGATTTTTCGCTGGTTTTTACACACAACCAAATATAACAATAAGCCATTACATAAATATTTAAATATCTGTCGGAATACACATAGACGTACACACAGGTCCAGTATTGGTTATATACTGCTTAATGCGAGCGAGAGTTGATATTTGTTAGTGTAAATAAACTGAGCAGTGGTGAATAAGATGGTCCAATATTTCGTCTTTATAGGTTAAGTGCTCCATGTTTTACAAACAAATACAAATTACTATGTGTTTTATGTTGACAGTATAACTATTATGTGTTCGACATTGACAGAATGACCGTAAACAACGAATGTTCTAACGGCTGGACCGATTTCGATTAAATTTTTTGTGTGTATTTGAGTGGATCCCTGGATAGTTTAGACTCACAATTGGACTCGGTTAGTGGCGCCACAATCAGGTTCAAGATCATGGAATCCTGTCATCACTGAGTGTGACCGGAGCCGAAAAACCGGAAGTCGCCAGTGTGTAGACGTCCTCAGTGTAGTGTGTCGAAGTACCGACAGTGACAATAATAAAAATTAAAAAATATAACGGATAAGTGCGGGTAGTTGCCAGAAACCGCACACTACGAAGTCACCGCTCATCCTCATCAGTCTGCCCGTGACCACGATCGGTGCAACCCGGTCGAATCGTCGAGATAACAAAGGTTAGCCTTGAAAGTATTAACACAAAATAAACCCAGTTTTATTTAGAATATTAAGATGTCTAAAAACTTTCTCTTTTATTTCGGGAACTGGACCGATTCCGATAAAATTTTTTGATTGCGTTGGAGAGGGTCCCTGGATGGTTTAGATTCACAATTGGACACGGAGGCGCTGCAATCAGGTTCTAGGTTTTTTTTTATTCCAACGTTCGGGGAGGACAACGTCTATTGGGTCCGCTAGTTATACATACATTATAGCTCTCTACACCCCTCCTCTATTTAACGTATGCTAAACCTCACACTCCTTCGTGCGCGCAATACGCTTTAATATGGATACGAAGTTTTCTCTTCGCGTATTAATATACAAATTATAAATCGATTAATCGACAAGTCATTATTAAAATCGACATCTTAACTTTGAGGTAATTTGTACGTGTTTGTGACGACATTCAAAGAGCACGTATTTACTTCAGAGAAGAAACAAATTCAATTTTTTCATTAACTCACTTTTGAGAGGCAAAGAAAGTAAATAACATCAATTTTATTTATTCCTTCGTCTAACTTAATTCGACTCGTACTTGTCTCTCAACATCTTGAAATGTAGGACTTGACGATTGCATGCTCAGGATAATGAATTAAGGTCGTAGTTCATTTGTTAACTCGACACCCAAATAGCATCTCCTGTTGAATGATTGAGACTTGAGGCCTTGGCTCTCATGATATCTCGCAACTTTATACGGGGTGAAAGGTTATTTTATTAGGGATCCAAAAATTAACTAAAGGCATAATCAATGCGGTAGATGTGGACAAAAATGGAGGGAAAATCGTGGCGGGGCGGAATGAACACAGAGTGGTGTATAATAATATTATTAAGCGAACATGATTTGAAAAAATACAGGAAACTTTTAAACATTTTGAATTAATATTTCTTTCGGTGCGTTTGAAAAAACAGAACAAAGTGTATTTTTTAGCCGGTGACAAAGTAGTGGGCGCCGATGTAACGCTCAATTTGTTATTTTTTAATTCATTCATTTCGTGCGGCCAGTTTAATTTTTTTTATATGTGGCCAGTTTTGTATTTTTTATGTGGTCAGTTTTCTTACTGTTTTTATAATTATTTAAAGTAGCGCCATCTCTTACAATTCACAAGACTAACCTTCAAATGTTTTGTTGGGAAATAATGCAGAAAAATAGAAAGCACTATGATGAGATTTTTAAAAACTTTACTCCTGAGAATTTAAAAGGTGACTAAATGGACAATGGATTCTAAAAATGTCATATATCTGATCCACATTCGTCAATGCGTGTAAAATGATATTCATTTTCAATAACGTTACGCAGCTCCGATCGTGTACACTGCGATCAACTTTGATATATTGTAATCGTCACTACACCGACATTATTGCCATTTACGTCCTTATTCTCTACAGCAAACGGCTCTGAAGCTCTTCGCAAGATCCGAGTTCATTAGCGGAGCGAGTTAAATTTGACTTAACCGTGTTAAGTGCGCGGCGTAAATTGATTATCAGGCGCTTCATTCACGCTAACGCTGTGTATTTGGCGATATACACTCCTAACTCTGTTTATAGCTAGGGTTGTCATCTACACATATTACAGGCCAACGTTAATTTTCCTGCCCCGTACCCGATCAACATCGCTTCGCCAATTGGCGTCGACTTATTGGCAATGGATGATCGCCTAAGCCACCCATTCCCAAAGTGGGCGATAACGCCCCCCTGTAGGCGCTGCAGGCCTAAAGGGGGGCAAGAGACCCAGAAAAAAAATGGGGGCGTTGTGTAGAGGCCTGGGGGGTGATTTGTAATTTCATTTAGCTAGGAGGCATCTTAGACAACGACTGCATGAGCTCTCGACTCAATAGACAAAATAAGTTTGGGAACCTAGAGCCTAAGCGATAGCGACTTGACGCCTTGCAGTTAACGAAGTGTCGAAATTTTCTTACCAATTCACACCTGCGCCGCTTGCAGAGTGAACAGTTGTCATTAAGTGGTTCCTCTCTGTATATAATAGAGCTATTGGGTACATTTGTACGGAAAGTTCACATAACAAATGCTAACCATGCGATGAGAGATGCTGGTAGAATATCGGGTTTGTAAACGCGAGTTTACTTTATATGTGGCTAGCATCGTTCGTGTGGCCATGATTTATTGAATCGTCGTTGTTTCGAACGTGTTTAAATGATTAACTAGTTTAACGAACGGTTGATTGGTTAATGAATCAACTGTTTCCTTAATTAACGGATATATTTAGATTTATTTATTAAATTATAACGAAACTATTCTTTCAACGAAATCAAGTTGGTTGATTCGTTCGTCAACGAGTTATTAATAAGTACTGCTACTTCTATTCTACTAGCTAATGATTCAAAATAAATGGTTACTTTTCGTTGACGTTCTAAAAACGTCAACAATCCATTATTTTGAAGCATTCGACGAAGCCTCGAAACTCCTTTACGACTACCACTAGAGCTTTCTTTACATGGCAATAGTTGGGACTAGTGGTCTAACGTGCCTTCCTAAGCACGGCGACATTATATGGATGATACTAAATCATACAATGTTGAATGATTGATGACTATGTGTATTATTCAAGTACACTTTCGTGCTAGTTTTTGAAACCCAAACTATCAGCGGTTCGGCAAAATGTACACTGAGAAGAATGGGCAAGAAATTCAAGTACGATTTTAGAGTTCCGTACCTTGAAAGGAAAAATGGAATTGTTTTAAGATCCTAGTGCATCCGTCAGTCTGTCGCAGTCATGTCATTTCGCATAAACTATGTGATGTATCAGGTTAAAATTGAACATAATTATAGATTGCTAACCTTATAAATATCTAGAAATAAATTTTACTAATGCAGGAATTTTATAAATGTCATATGGAATTTCTGTACGCGAGTTGATCTCGCCTTGACTAATTATTTCATAAAAAAATTATAAATTGCTTAAGTTTTTAATGTTTGTCGGTTGACAACCCTAGGCGTAAAAATAAATATTAGCTACGTACAATCAGTACCTCGAACGTCGATAGCTTTTCGCTTATTATACGCTTCATTCAAGGATAACTTATTTTTTAACAGATTCAGTTACTTATCGAAAAATTGGCCAATTACGTCTTGCGCCAAGCGTGGCGATCCTTACACACTTCTTTCACTTCCTCAAAACTCATCATTCTCCTCACACATTTTTGTCTAGGTATGCGAGTGCTTTTGACGTTTTCGTCGGCTAACACTCTAGTTATTTACCCTAGCTAGGATAAATAGCTAGTGTTAGCCGACGATGTGTTTCATATAAATCACATCTCTGCAATATCCTATATATATTGTACTATAATACGAGCAGTATTTGTATATTTATAATTACGTTCTCAAAAACAGCTCTAACGATTTCGATAATCTTTACAATATAGTAGTTTAAGGGGAAGAAAACTCGATCCAGCTAGGTCTTAATTCTGAGAAAATTCTTTCGCTTCCTCAAATCTTATCATTTTCCTCACACATTTTTGCCTAGGTATGCGAATGCTTTTGACTTTTCTGTCGGCTAACACTCTAGCTATTTACCCTAGCTCTAGCTAGGGTTCGCATGTAGTTCGCATATGCGAACTTAAAAGGAAAGATACTTCTTTAACGTGAATAGAATAGATAAATTAGAACTGGCCGCTCGAATTGAATGAATCACATATATAACGAAGAAAACCACAGATCTACTATTAATAGAAACATATTACGTTGATGTGACCACTATAGGCTTTCTCGCTTTGACGACCTATGTTGGTCAAACCAATTTTTTCAGCCTAAAATACTGCATTCTAACATCACGTCCAAAAGAGTCTCTATGTCATATACAATTACAAAGTCAAAGTTAAATCAATTTATTCAATTAAACCCAATTACTATGTATTTTTGAACATCAAATCTACTTTAGTTCGGTTCAAAGAGAAGAGAAAAGAAAACCTGGACCCTGAGAAGGACCGACAAGAAACTCAGCCAGGTATAACCTTTTCAACATCATTTTACAAAAGGTTAAAATACAATATTCAGAGAGCTAGTGCAGAGAAGATCATTTCCAGACTATTCTTTTATCTTCAACGACACCGTTTATTTTATAGTATGATTGTCTAATCAATGTACGTTTTATGACCAATCTAATTCTATTTTCTGTTAATTGTGTGATTTCATGAAGAACTTTATTATAAAAACGAATGCAGTTACCCAAAAATGAAAAAGGCCCAAAAATTTTATACTTTAATTTTTCACTTATAAATCTCAAAAATAACTAAAAAACTTAAAAGTACTAACGAACATAGATTTGTCTTAAGTCATAAGACTGTCAAATGTAACTGCATAAATTTTAAAATATTGAGCATATCGATAGAGAAATATGTATATTCCCATCCCTTTCTATTACAGGCTTACGCCATATATTTCTTTGTGTCTGACAATTCGTAACGTGTGAAAGGCGATATCTATTCGTGCTAAATCTGTGAAGAAAAAAAACTTATAACTTCATGTTATGTTAGATCGTCGCGCGCTACTTTCGTTGCTAACTTCATGCGTTACATTGATGACGTAACTTCCGTTGCCTTCTGAAGTTACACTCTGATCTTTTTCAGCAAATGAGCCAAAAGAAGTATAACTTCAATAATTATAACAACGTGACCGTGGGCGATAGGATAGGTTCATAATCGCATTCTCTTGGTACGAGCACTCATGAAGTTGAATGATCAGGAAAATCGTTTTTAATTGGTTGCGGTACCGTGCGAACGTGACAGGTTCAACGGTGACCGGTAGGGCGCATGGATTATGAAAGTTCTCCAGTAATTCTGGATACTCGGCTCTGTCCACATTTGGCGGTAAAATCGGCATTAATGCCATCAGACAAACTTCACTGTACATTACAATTAAATCAGCCAATTACAGACAAACTGTAGTCAGCTGTCAGACTGCTACTTGGATATGAATTAATATTTTGATTATCGTTCGATTGTCGCTTGTGACGAGTAAATAAGAATAAGAATATTCATGTGGGTGTCGCACAACGACCTGGAGAGCATCCAATAACACTCGGAATAGAAGACAGTTTAAAAATTCGTTTTTTAAAATGGTCGGAAATCAAACGCGGGTTGTTCTTGGACGTAGGAGGCAAATAGGTGCCAAAGCAATCCATCATTAGCTAGTTATTCATCATCACTAAATATTTGGGTAAATGAAATATTTCTTGTACTGGTCACTTCGCGCTATTTCTCAATAGTGAACGAAACAGATCGGCTATACAAGTGACAAACACTTCATACATACTTTGAGTTTACTTGAATAAATTGATTTGACTTTGACAAATTGCCATACGATTTTCACATGATTTTACTTTTCGTATAATTGAATAGAAAGTTAATGACTTTTGACTACCAATTTAAAATTCGTTACGCTAGATAGCGTGGTATTTGCCATTCTATTCTACCACTATTCTACTAGCGTTTACGACAATTGAGCCACTTGTCTAGGCCCCCTGAACAGTCACGATCGGTTCGGTGACGCGGAATCGGGTGTACTTAACTTCATTCGACATCAAACGCGCTCGTGTACATTTTAAAATAACGAAATCATATTAGTTTTCATTTCTATCGTGTGGTCATAAGCACATACTCAAGTTTTTAAAATTAATTTACTGTCTTATTAAGTGAAAAGGAGAAAAAGGATAAACAATAACTTACATATTTATAAATGCGTGCTGAGCGAGGCACTTTTATAAACAAGAATTGTTATGAAATAAAAAAAAACGTCAAAGAATAGTAAAATTGTACCTTGGGCAATTGAAAGGGCTTAATCTCCTGGACAACCACTAAAGTAGGGAAGAATATCGAAATAGTGTTGAAAGTTAAAATAATTTAAAACATTGACGTGATAGATATTAGCATTGTGATATACAGGGTTATTTTAAAAATACTACTAACCTCGTATTACAAAATTCCTGTCATCACACCTAACAGCTTTTACCGTAAGACTTTTCAAAACTTAATAAGTTCTTAAAAAATATTTTTAGTTTAGTTGTACTCTCTGAAACAAGTTGTTGGGGATAATGTAAAGAATAGATTGCTAAGAGGTTATTAGTATTTAATATACATACCTACGTCAAGGAAGACCAAGGGTGACTTATGAAGATCAAATAGCTAGAGTGTTAGCCGACGGAAATGGCAAAAGCACTCGCATACCTAGGCGAAAATGTGTGAAGAGAATGATGTATGTATATATGTAATATATATATACATAGATAAATACATATCTTCATGTTGTATCCCCAACGGGGTAATCAGAGAGGACGGAGCGCCAAGCGTCGCGGTCCTTACCTACATACTTCTTTCGCTTCCTCAAATCTCATCATTCTCCTCACACACTTTCGCTTAGGTATGCGAATTATTTATTATTATTTATAATACTATTAATAGCAAATTTACAGTATAAATTAATGATTTAGAACGAAATTGTTGAACATTAGTTTTGTTACTAATTTATTATATTTCCTGTGAACATGGTGCGGTGCAATTCAATCTAGTAATTCTGTTGCTCATTCATTATACATATTTACTGTGTGTATATAACTGTGTGTATATATGCTTTCAATCCAATTTCCTTAAAAGGCAAACAATCTTTGTCAATCTTTTTGTACAAATGATGAATGCTATATCTAAAATAAAGCAATCTCTACATGAAATGAAGATTGGAATATCCTTACGGGAAGAAAATTCAAAAACTGTTTCCTAGTTTCATATGTCGAGATTAATTAAACGAAACACTAATTTTATTTTTGTTAGCAAACTTAATTTATACAAACTATGAAACACAAATATTTTAAACTCTGATTTGACTGTAGCGTCGCTATTGTTATCTACATGCAGTAAATTGGAGGCTAAACAATTTTAATTGCGTAGTAACTAAGTTAGGATGTACTATACATATTATATACCGAACAGAGTTCATCGAATGCTACCACAGGGGTTATGGTTCACTGTTCACAGTTGGACTCGTGAAAGTTTGTAAAACTCCTGAAATTACACCGTCAACTCGTTAAAGGTACACGTAGGGCTGGCACTAATTTTTAAAGTTGGCGAGTTAGAGGTCGTCATTAGTCACGTGAAGCTTGAAAGGGGGGAGGGGGTTCGGAAAAATTATGAAATATCACAGGAGGGAGGGGGGTGTAGTGAGATATCACCCCGTGCAAAGCTGGGACGGCGGGTCTCTAGTATCCTATAAATGAATAATAAATTATAAATTATGTTATATAACAATTACAGAAAGATTATTATTCTTTTAAGTACAAGGTTTTTCAGAACCGCTTCATTTGAGTTTGAGAAATCGTTTACAATGAATTTAACTTGAACACGAGAGTTTGAATGTTGAAAGGGTCATTCACGGGCTGTTCTGTCTTCGACGAAATCGTTCGATTGAATCGTTAATAACAAGTTAAATCTCTCCATTTAATTGGGTAGCTACTTGAAGAATTTTATTGTACGTACGAATTACCCGATAGAGGTTTACTTTGTTATTGAAATTCAATTAATTATTTATCGCAATTTCATTTTTCAGAGTTCTTCAGCCAAATCGTTGTTTTTCTGTCCGTTCATATGTCGATATCGAACTGAAAGTTGACGCAGAAGCGTAAAGTTCTGAAGAGAAACAAGAAATATGAATTATAAAAGAACTCTATACAATTGGTAGAATTAACAATAAAAGTGATAATTATCTTAATGAAAAAATATAATCGACTGCAACAAAGTATTACCACTCCATTATTAATAAACAAAATTTAAATAATATAATGGCTCTCAAAATGACAATGTTGCTATTTATCAGCAAATGATTGTAACATTTAAACAAAAATATCGATAATAAATCGATCGATAAGATTATCGATATGTATGATATTTGTAAAATTCTAGATTTTTCTAGAGATCTATAATACTAATGACTTATGTTAAGCAGGGCTTCAATTTTTGTGGTTTCGGTGATAAGGAGTGTAATAATAATAATACTTCAGACAATTACACAGATTGTGTGATCCCAAACTAAGCAGTAAGCTTGTACTATGGGCCACACAACTAACTCTGGGGGAGTTCCCAGTAACACCCAGATTCTAAGCCAATTTAGAAAAGTTCGTTTCCTAAATTGACCTGATCGGGGATCGAACCCGGGACCCTAGCTTGGAAAGCAGACGCATGTGTCACTGCGCCAACGGGCCAGTCAATCAGTCAGTCAAAGTGGAAAAAGGGGGGGGGGGGGGGGCAATCAAATCGAATCCATGTGCTTTCTTTAGTTCTCTTGATTTTTTTAATATCTTAAGTAGTGCAACATACACAGAGGCGAGTTTCCTATAAGGCCCGACTAGGCTGGGTGTAGGGCAGCCACCCGATATTAGGGGCGGATATTCTTGGCAAAAAATACACTGATGGGAACATAATATTATATATTGTATAGACTCAGTTGTTACTTTGCGGAAATTCATTTCATGTGATGAATTACTAAAATCTTTAGCTATTTTCGAATCCTAGCTTCGGTGCTGGTTAGGTGACCGAGTCTGATCTCTGGTATATCCTGAGGATGCTTCGTTGAGGGGTGCAACAAGTGTAGATTGGTGGTTTTTGGAGTTAGCGCGGAAAATAGCTTAAGATTTTAGGAATTCACCACATAATATTATATGTTTAAGTGCTAAATTGGAATGCGAAACCGTAGACTACAAAAGGTGCTGCTTTCGCCGCGTCGTCATTGTCCCTTCTCTGTACTCTGTGATTGTGCTTTTGATTTTATCCGTCACTAAAATAAAACTTCAGTTATATACATAAAAGGAACCATATTTTATTTAAAGCATAATAATGTTACACTTAGCAATGAGAAAGAGGGAGATGGAGCTGAGACAGTGGCTACAATACATGGCCTAGGGCGGCCAAGTCTGCTAGTCCGCCTCTGACCATACATATTTGGATCAATAATCTTTAGCTTCACAACAATTTTAGCCACATCAATAATCCATCTGTGACAATTTAATACACTTTTGATGACAAGACTGGAGATAAAATACTCGGACCAAGTATGAATGAACAGAGCACTTGCTTTAAAAGCGTGTCCTTTTTTTGTTGACCGACTTTCTAGATTTTTACTAATGTGCATGAGTAGGGTAGGTCACAGTACAACGATACATAAACATGACATATTTTTATTTTCGTGAATAGTAGTACCCAAAACACTTAAGATTTATGAGTATTTTGGAAATAATTATTTCTTGACCGACTCATAAGCTGACACGAAATACACACAGTGCGAGATTGACATACTTACTATTGCTAACTGTTTTACTCGTGGTTACGTTAAATGAGATTGAAAGAGACGGGAAAATTTGTTTGACACACGGTGGTAACAGCGGCAATTATTATGACTTCGTTCATGATATATCTTGGTTCAAGATGAAATAGCTTGCCTACGTTTTAATGAGGGTGTGTATGAGATTCTGACTTAAGTCTTTATAAAGTAGTTGTCAAGTAGCAATAAAACGATTATGTACAATGTAGTCGAATTAATGGAGATAGTTGACTGGCCCGTTGGCGCAGTGGGATATGCATCTGCTTACCAAGCTAGGGTCCCGAGTTCGATCCCCGGTCAGGTCGATTTAGGAAACGAGCTTTTCTAATTTGGCTTGGAGTCTGGGTGTCACTGGGAACTCCCCCAGAGTTCGTTGTGTGGTACCCGTAGTACAAGCTTACTGTTTAGTTTGGGGTCACACAATCTGTGTATTGTCTGGAGTATTATTATTATTATTAGTTTAAAAATTCTAACCGCCGCCATGTAATGTTACATGCAAATAGTCTAGTGCAATCAGAATTAGTATTAAGCTGTACAGCGAACGGTTACTGTTACAATAATCAGAGATCGGAGATTAGGGACCATAAATACGTAAACTTCGTTTGTGGAATGATATAGAGTTGCTAAAACGGGCCTAGGCCCTGGGCCCTGGCTACTTATTGTATGAAATGGTAAAAAGTAACATAAAAACCTGATATGTACATTTAGAGACCAAAATATTTAATAATTATTGCCAAAATATTTGTATTTTATAATTTTGTTCTTTATTCTAAGCACTCGAAACGTTTTCCGTCAAATTTTATCGAAATTTCAAATTTAATCGCAAAATCTATAAAATCTATAAAGACAGTTTCTATTTGTATATTTGAAAATTTATTGGCAACATCACATTTAGAATATCTAGAAATTAAATCGAGGCCCCCGTAAATCCGTTTTAGGGACCCGTTTTAGTAACTCTATATCATTCCGCAAACAGAGTTTGGGTATTTATGCTCCCTAATTTCCGATCTCTGATTGTAATAGTCAAAATCAATGGTAAAATTAGTTATAAATTTAGTGAACGCAGTGTGTCTTGAACTCTTAATGAAGCAAAATGTAATGAAATATAGTTTTTTTTTAAATCTCTGGTCGTGGAATTTCTTAAATTCTAAACGTGGTGTTTAGTGAGTTTCTAAACGTGGTAATTTGGCAAAGTCGAAGTAGTGCTCAGTGAGTTATTCTTATAATGAGCCTTACACATTAATTATGTTTTAATAAGTGTTTAATTTCTTTTAATGTATTTAATAGACGTAATATTTACGATTAAACGATGTATCACTATATTATATTATTTAAAATTTGCAAGTCGTATTGTTTCTGAGAATATTATCTGTGACAGACGGACAAACATGTAAGTCGTCTTATTAGCATTTCACTTTTCTTTGAGGAACGGATGTCAAAAAATGTGTGAATACTAATGCTACTGGTATTATTATTTCACTTTTGATGATAGTGATAGCCCTACAAATACCTTTTACCGTGGAGGCCACCGCTTAGCAATTAGTTCATTGTTCTGTCTGTAAATATTTGTAGTCAACGAATTTGGCAACGCTAAATCAAAACTGTCTTAAATCTTACTTTGTTGAGGTTCCGTAGAATTATTACAATTTATAAGCCCAAAACTCGAATCAAGAATAAAAATGGACGAAGCCACAATGTGCTGCCGCTCTTATCACCATGTGTCAAACGAATTTTCCTCTTTCTTTAGGTCTCATTAAGCGTGACCACGAGTAAAACAGCCATAGTAAGTATGGTAACATCGCGCTATCGGAGCAATTCGTGTCAGCTCATGACCGACTGCTGAAATAATTATTTGCAAAACACTCGTAAATCTTAAGTGTTTTGGGAACATATTAATATTTACAAAAATAAAAATTAGTCAATTTCAGCTGTGTATTGTTGTACTGTGTACCCTTTCCTAGCAACGCGCATTGCGCGAAGTCAAAAAACTAGGTCAACAAAAAGTGGACAGGCTTTTAGAGCAAGTGGTCCTTTCATTTTGAATCTTGGTCAGAGGCCCAAATATTATTGGATGAAATCAGTGTAGTGTATTACACACAATCGGAAAGACAAGTGTGTGAAGATAATATGTGAGTATTACAGATTTTGATAATGTGTTTAATGTGGGGTAATCCTTTGAACTTTGTAAATGACCAATTACAATAAGATATTGACAGGGATGTGTCATTCAATATCTAACATTGGGAAAATCAGTATTTCCGGGTATTAATTTTGCTTTTTAGTAGATTTTAGTGACACATGTTATCAAAGAATATCACTTCCCAGAAAATACCTAAAACTGGGGAAATGACTAAGTTAATTAATAATAATGCGCCAGACAATACAAATTAATCATCTGATCTCAAACTGAGAACCTGACGACGACTACTGTATATTTCTAAGAATATTTCTAAGTATCGGGAATTTTGCCAAAAATATTTTTTTTAGATTTCTTTTTCCGTTGGGAATTTTTTTATGTATCTGTCAGTACATATCACATACCTTTTACCAGATAAGCGTCCTTTTTGAGAAAATTGCCAAAGCTGGAAAAAATTGTAGGTAAATACTTCAAAATCTATATCTGAAATTTTTCTGAAAAATTCGCACTTTGGTTATTATTTTCGTTAGAAATATTTGCATTGACACATTAGTAGATATTTGTAGCATCTTTTACAAGATAAGAATCATTTTTGTGAAAATATCCTAAATTGGGAAAATGGGTAAGTTCCTTATGCTTGCGGATATCTTTTTATGCTTGGGGAATTTTCCCGATAAAATTTAATTTTTGCATTTTTTTCATTGGTTCTTATCGACACAAAAAATGTTTTAATACTTTATGTGGACGATCCCGTGAGACAAAGCTGGTATCATATTAGTTACTAATTGTTTTGAGTTGAAGCATGTCTGAGGTTGCTACAATGCTTCAATTACATTGCCTCTCCAAATAAATGACAGGTGACTGTTGCGCTATCTGGAGGGCTGGTTTCCAACAAACACCGTCATTAATTTAACATACCAAAAGCACCTCCAAATCAAGTAGTAGACAGGATTATCTTTAATCTAGGTTGCCCTTCGTTAAAGCTAATGTTAAGGCACTCTGATTAACAAGTGGCGTGAGTCGACCCGACATGTGGAAGTAATGTGGACGCAAAGGAATTTGATATGTCTTGGACTTGTCAAATCAAGGATCGGCCTTTTGTGATGAGAAAGAGCATTATTTTCTTATTTGTCAGTCGACTGCCCACGAAAGGATGAATTTGTTACGTACACATATAAATCTATACGAAAAAACCGGTTAAGCGCGTGTCGGATTATGTACAGCGAAGGATTTCATAATCGAAATGCACAATATTAGTTTAATTGGTGGCAAAAATGAGTTTGTATTTCATAGCGTTTCTTAATGATATTATAAAAAAACGAAGTTATTTCTGCAGCTGCTGAGATGCTAAGCTAAGTTAAAGCTAAGAAAAGCTAAAATACCCTATGTTTCAAAAATTGCACAACATAATATTATATTCAAATCAATTTTTGTGGAAACGGAAGGTGCTTTTTAAGTTGTACTATCTTAAAGTTTTTCAGAATTGTTAACCCTATATTTAAGCTTAAAGGGGAACGACTCACTTTTTACTTAAGGAGACACATTGTAAATTTTGACGACAGGGATCTCAATTTTTCTAAGTGATTACAAAACGTATGTAAATGATATTTAGTAACCTGATTTTTCATTTTATTGACTTCATTTTGTCAGTTGCGACACACGATTAGTTTACTTTTGTATCAGAAAAAAAATATACAGACACCTCTTTTGAAACAGAGATTTACATTGTTCGGTACTACGAACAACGGGACCGATTTATGCATTTTCCGTGTAGATTAATCTAAACACTCTTTAAATTGCCAGTTGGATTTTCAAAAATTAATTATAGTCTTTACAATAAACGGAATTAACTGTTTTCGTATTTTTCGTAAGCTAGCGCGCGCAGGTTTGCATAGAACAGAAGGTCTATTTTAGATTAATTTGATTGTTCATCACTGAGGGTCGCTTGCACCACCTATTTAAACTCGATTTAAGGATTTGACATCTTGCTTGGACCAACGATTTAATAATTAGTGCAAGCGAGATGTCAAATCCTTAAATCGAGTTTAAATAGTTGGTGCAAGCCACCCTGAGTCACCTTAAATAAAGAACCAGTTTTATTGCGAATAATATTGATTTTAAATTTCAAGTTTTCCTGACGTAAAATGATCTTTGTGTTTTTATGCGCAACGGCTAAGCGCGTCGGAAAGTAAACGGGGGTTGCGGGTTCGATTCCCGCCCCGAGTCTGGGTGTTTATGTATAATATGTATTTATTTACAAAAGAAAAGTATATAAGTAATATATAAGTTATCTAGTACCCATAACACAAGCGCTGTGCAGCTTACTTTGGGACTAGATGGCGCTGTGTGAAATGTTTGAGTATATATTTTATTATACGATTTCCCAACTTTAAGTCTTAAGTGTAGTATTTCTGATCTAAATAATAAAAATCTACTGATTTCAAATCAAATATAGCAAATTATAAATATTAATTACTAATTCTATTGCTCGTTAATACTATATTTCCAAACTTACTTGATTTTCTTTGAATTTTATTGATTGCGATTGGAATACCACTTCGCAAGAACCGTCTTTCCATACCTGAAACAAAACAATGCCAGTTACAGTACAGACAATTACGCATTTCACACAATTTAGAGACCGGTCTAACTGGTGTTTTGTGTAGACACCGTCACAGACAAGGCCGAGGTTTAACGTCTATAAGTGCACATTATAAATACACTTATAAAATATAGTAGAAAATGTAGCATCCGCTCGAAAGAATGAAATTTTATATCATAATCGAATTTCGCTCCTCAGTTTCGACCTTTTGACCTTCAGAAAGGAAACTTTTAGAAAGTGTCATTACCAATAAGCCATGAATATTCTATAATTTTATCCTAATCCTTCAATCTAAGCGCGCTAAGAAACATGATGCCCACAGCCATCATCTACCATCACACCACTCGCTACCGACAGGGAAAATGGTCGCACACGGCAAGGTTTTAAAAGGAGCTTTCTCCCTCGAACATTCTTTCTTCTTTCTTAATTTTTATAATAACACTGTCGTGCAACCCTGTCATACTGCGTATCTCTTCATTGCTTATCCTGTCCGCAAGGGTGACACTGCACATATTTCAAGAGATCGCATTTCTACTGCATTTATCATACTTTTGTTCGATTTTGGGCATATCAAGGCCTTGCTACCGTGTAATAAAGTTGGCATCAACACCGTATTGTGAATTGCCATTTTGGCTGTGTTAGATATATTCACGCTGCCTACTAATGTGGACAGAGCACCGTTCACTTTATTGCCACATCAAATTTATATCTTCCATCCCTCGAAAACGCACTCCCCAGATACACAATTTCATTCGCTTGTTCTAGACATTTTCCATGTATCCAATTCTAACATTTCGTCTATACCACTTCTCTTTTAAACACCTTCCAAGCATAAAAACAAATAGTGTTGTTACAAAAAAATACTTTCTCTCCTTCTATCAAGTCTCCTTCTATCAGTTAATCAATAAGTTAGATTTTTATACAGTTTACACGAACCTAAGGATCGCAAGAATTTTAAATATCAAAGTGATGTGTAGTTATGTATAAAAATATATTGTTGATGTGACAAGATGGGTCCTGATAAGTATTCAGGGTGAATGTCGAAGAACTGTGGGGATGCTTTGCATAATTCATAGCGTCAGGTGATGCGTACTGGGAGTTTTTATCTAATATAGAAGACGTTTTTTAATACATAGCTACCAGAGCGCAATGTGAAAAAAAAATAAAAGAAATAAACCGACTTCAAAAAGAAAGACTGAAAAGTACAAAATAACTATCCTTTACTAATCGAAACTAAAGTACAAAAATAACTTTATAAATACGATATAAATACCCACATAATTAAATTTGATAGTTACTGAAGTCGGTGCCAAATCAACGTGCGACAACAGAAAGTCTATTAGTTTAGTAGGCCAATCTGGATGTATATCCTTTCAAATAAAAAAATCCTATACCAAAGAATTTTCCAATTCGGTTCATAAATGACGGAGCCACGAAGGAACAAACTTAAAAAAAAATACACCCGAACGGAGAACCTCCTTCTTTTTTGGAAGTCGGCTAAAAAAACTGACGAGTGCGATACAAACTCCCGCACCGATGGTTCCGCACCACTATATAATATCTTTGTGCTTTTTTTGGTAAAAACTTAGTTTCAAAAAAAAATTGTTTATTCTACTACTTTGAGTAAAAAGTTCCATTTCGTACTGGAAATTAGTTTCGAAAATCGAACTTTCCATCCTGGTCGAAATGACTCACAGGTCAATATGAAGTATTGTATGAAATATCATTTCGTACTCGGTTAGGTTTTCTTGTTAAGCTTGTCCAGAGTCCAGACATTCAAATTTATCTCGCGGCCCCGTAGTTGGCAGAATGATACTGGCCAGTTATTAGCGACGGCCCGCAAACCAGCGCGTTGTTAGAATGATATTACTGGCCACTTCGCGCCGCGCTGCGGAGTAAGGTCATTACAAAAGTCTTGCAATATGGTGGGAATACATGGAAAACATGGCGATTTTTTCTGAATGTGAATCTGATGATGAATTATTGTATCGGACTTTCGGGTAACAGAAAAAATATCGTTCGTACCGAGCACAAAATGGCTTTTCTTCGCTCGGGCGCGAGCCCGAATCACACTTGACCGGCATTTATTAGTTTGGTTATTAGAATTTGTTATTTTACTTAAGACTTTGAACTATATCATACTAAGTTTGACGCTTATATTATATACTACCTTTTGCCCGCGACTTCGTTCGCGCGAAGTTCAAAAACACAATATCTTTATAAATTATAGCTTGTGTTATTCTGATGTACAAGCCATATCACTGTAAAGTTTCATCAAAATCCGTTCAGTAGGTTTTGCGTGAAAGAGTAACAAACATCCATACATCCGTCCTCACAAACTTTCGCATTTATAATATTAGTAGGATTATAACATTAGTAGGATTGCCGTTTTTATGACACCCTTAGCAGAAATGATACGAATAAACAACTTTCGAACGTTTTTCTTTACTTGAGACCTTGAGACCCGTAGTGAGACCTTGCTTCTTGCCAAGTATCATGATTCTAGATCAATACTCTTTAGATCTTATCGAGTGAGATGGCATGTAACAATACACGTAACGGTATCTTTTAATTGTGTCGACTTTTGGTTTCAAAAACGTTTTAATTTTATTTCATTACTTTTTTCTTATGTTTTTCGAGTTAGCAAACACGCACATCGAATGCAGAGTCAGAACTGCCAGTTACAACTTATCAATATTTCGACATCATACTGTGTATCAAAAGAACCAAGTTTGATGTTGACTCACCTAAATCTTGTTGATTGAATTTTAATCCACCCTAAAATGAAATTTTGGGTAAACAAATCCCTCTTTAATTAATTTTTTTTTTATCGTGCGGCAGATCAACATCATTTTTTCTTTTTACAGAAATCGGTTAAATACAGTTATGCATTCAACTAAAATAATACCATAGACTTTATTATACTACACAGCCTGTTTCGTAGTACGAAACGAGGTAAATAAAATCAAATACATGCAGAAGTCTGGGGGTTGTACGAGTTTTGTAACGAAATGGCGGCCAATCAGCTTATCTAATATATACAGATATCTGATATGTATAAGTATGTACAGGTGAGTCAACTTATCTGATTTGCCGCACTGTTGCAGTACGGGCCATTACTACATATGAAGTTATTTATGAAGTCTATGTATAATGTACATAGTATACGTAATATAAGTCTATGTATAAATGTATAATATATACTTATACATTGTGTATATGTACTATATATACACAATAATAAATACATTTCTAAGCCCAAAAATTAACAATGATACACGATGGCCATCGGTTTTATTCAATTGTTTTGCATTATTAAAATAACTCGACTGATTTGAATATCTCGGTATCTACTCGAGAAAATTATGAGCAGTAATTGAAAAGAAGCGACACGAACAATAAAACAATCTCCAAGTCGAAAGAGAGGAAAGCAGTGTTGATAAGCGATGTGTGAGAAGAGCTGCCGCATGAGATATTTAGGGTTCCGTAGTAAATAAGGCACCCTTATAGTTTCGCCAAGTCAGGTTATAACCTAGTCCAATAACTTATTAGACAGACTGTAATAGGTCTCAGAGCTCGGCAATGAACTCAAGGAATTACAGTTATTTATCTTAGTTGCAATTTCTTGTTAAGTCCCTTATCGGAATTTTTTTCGGTCTCATACATACATCTCTGTTATGTATGTGTGTATGTGTAGTGAGTAATGTATATGGGTATTGAATTGAATGGACGTAGCGATTGGGATGAAACGAATGGCGTGCGCTCTTCGCTGAGATGGCGGGGTCGTCGACACGCTCGTTATTAATGACCATGTACACTGACCTGACTGTCTGACCTGTCTATCTATGCCTCCGATCCGGTTCGACTTCATTGAAATTTTGCGGTTATTATGTAAAATCGAGTGTACCGATTATATTTTACATTGTCCGTAACTATCTCCTAAGCCTTAGGAGATAGTTTACTATTCCCTTAGGACCTAAGGGAATAGTTTATTTTAGTTGATCCTTGGCGCGTTCGGTGATATCACACTATGAGTACATGCCTGGTGTGTCTGTACAGACCCATATCTGAATATTGTCATGCTTGTATGTTATGTCACGTATTAGGAATTCATGTATGCATATTTCTAGTAAGCATTTATGTGAAACGAAATAGAAAAAAAATTTAATTAATTTTTAGTCTTTGTTAATTAAATGAGATGACTAGGCATATTTCGAAGTACCTCGCCATTCATTCCAACTTCTGCGATTATTAGGCATGATAATGTGATAACATTATATTTTTAGTATTCAAAAATTTGTAAATAGTTCAGCTCAAGTAAAACACTGTTTGCCTGATATGGCAAAACTCATTTTTTGGTTATGCTTGCAACATATTTTGGCTTTACAACCCGAAAATTGACTTTTCCATTATTAATGTGTTGATATATTGATGTATAACTAAATGGGAAATTAATAGATTTTTATAAACTTTTAAACTTTCACGTTGCATTATAAAATGTTATCTAAAACAGGAAATTTAACGCGGTTACCCTTTTATTTTGGCTACTGAGTTTGCTTGAGACCACGGCCGATGCAACTCAGTCGAAAGGTCAAGCCATTTAAAAAGGTAATCGCGTTAAATTTCCCGTTTTAGATACATTTTAATAGATTTTTCTTTCTTTCTACGAAATCCACTAGTTTGGATATTAAATATTTGCATGCTATGTCTTAGTAGAATGTGTAAAGGAAAATTTAATTATGTCCATCTATGTAACTACTCGCATTCTAACAAATAAAACATTATTATTATTATAAAAAATAATTGACCGATAAAGCAATTACATCCTATATAATTGGTCAGTATTTTCAGAACCACAATTTTTTTTTTTTTTTTAATAATAACTAGGTCCACGTTTGACTCCTACTGCACCTGATTTTAAGTAGCAGTGGAGCT
This sequence comes from Zeuzera pyrina, assembly GCA_907165235.1. NCBI lineage: Eukaryota > Metazoa > Arthropoda > Insecta > Lepidoptera > Cossidae > Zeuzera > Zeuzera pyrina. The sequence continues at coordinate 21,414,890 of OU015635.1, read as the reverse complement.
TAAGATGTAGCACGTGGATCTAGTAAGTGCCTATTCACTCTGGCCTTAAAAGAGGCCTTCGAAGAGCAGCCATCAATGACTACTCTTATCGACCGCTCACTCAGGAAGTCAGAGATCCAAGAGCACAGACCAGCTGGAAGCCCATAGGCTGGAAACTTGGCCAAGAGACTAGCGTGCCAAACCCTGTCAAATGCTTTCAAAATATCGAGGGATACGGCGAGAGCCTCGCGCTTCTCGATAGCCTCACTCCATATATGTGTGGCATACACCAGAAGATCTCCAGTGGAACGATTTTGGCGGAAGCCGTATTGGCGATCGCTGAGGAGCTCGTTATCCTCGAGGTGTGCCAGGAGTTTGGTGTTCAATACGCGCTCCATAATCTTGCAGAGTATGGAGGTGATTGCAATAGGTCGATAATTGGCAGGGTCGGCTCGGTTTCCCTTTTTTGGTACAGGTTGTACATTGGCCATTTTCCAGAGCTTTGGGACTGAACCAGTTTCCATAGAAAGGCGAAACAGGCGTGTCAAGACAGGAGACAACTCAGGGGCGCAATTTTTAAGTACTATTGCTGGTATGCCGTCAGGTCCACTAGCTTTGTTGATGTCCAGGCTCCGCATCGCCTTCAGTAGCTGTTTCTGCTTAATGCTTATTTTACGCATTTTGGCATCACAGTGAGGTAAACAGGGCGGAAGCGCACCTGCAGAATCAAGATAGGAATTCTCGGCGAAGAAAGACACAAATAAATTGGCCTTCTCCTCCGCAGTGTGAGCTAGTGAACCATCAGCTTTCAGCAAGGGAGGAAGTGATGGGCGACAGAAATTAGCTTCGACTGATTTGGCGAGGGACCAAAATGCTTTACTACCGGACGGGTAAGAAGCCAATTTGCCCCCGATTCGACCAATGTGTTTGAAGCGGGCTTTGCGTTGGATCTTTTTGCAAGACTTGGCCGCAATGTTGAATGTTTTCTACCTGTCGCACAGATCCGGAGCTTTTACAACTCGAGCTTTGGCCCAGGCAAGGTAAGCTTCCTGCTTTAGTTTCTCTGCATAAAGGCAGTCAGAGTCAAACCAAGGACGCACACTGTCGTTGGGTGACACGTCAGAATATGGGATAAAATATTCCATGGCCTGACGTATCACATTAATTACAGCCTCTGCGCAGCTCGACAGATCGCTTGCCAGGAAGCAAGCTTGCCTCCAAGGATAAGATGAGATAAATTGTCTCATCTCATTCCAATCTGCTGACTTGTAACGCCACACTCGACGCACGCCTTTTGGACTGGGGTCGAGCGGAGATTGGCTAGATACAAATTTCACCAGACAGAGGTCGGAACTACCTAAAGGGGCGTGAACTGATCCAGTGTACTTGTCCGGATCAGTTGTCAGCAGAAGGTCTAAGCAGTTTGCTGTATGTCCAGCAACGTCAGGAATGCGTGTGGGCTGGTCTACTAACTGGGAGAGATCTAGCGATAGTGCGAATTTGCGCGTCTCTCTCCCTGCATGATCGGTCTCTTGGTATGGGAATAGCCACTCCTTATGCTGAGCGTTAAAATCCCCCAAAAAAATCAATTGCGCAGTAGGGTAACGTTGCTGAACCGTGTCCGCTGCATCACTTAGATATTCAAATAGCCTGGTTGTCTCCTGGTCAGCGGTGTGCGAACGGTAGAGAGCGGCGTAGACAGTTTGTTCTTCGCCGGTGTCCACCATTATCCAAACGACTGAGAACCTGGTGCTTTCGAGGTTACGGAGACGACGACAGCATATGTCACCGCGAACGTATACGCATGCTCCTGCTCGAGATTTAAAATAGTGCTCCAGAGAATAGCCTGAGTAGTGCAGGTACGCCGCGTCTTGAGGACATCCGATTTGTGTCTCCGTGAGAAAAAATAAATGTGGCTTACTGGTCTCAAGGTGGTGGTGGACTGGCACGAGATTTGAGTGCAAGCCTCGAATATTACAGAGGTGCACTTTAATGGAGTGGAAGTGCTTCCGCTGTGAAACAACTTTACTTTTTCTTGTCCTCATTGATCTAGGTTGGCTTTAAGGTGAATAGGGAGGGAAACGGCAGTTGGTCGAGGCGATACAATGCTGACCCCGAGACACATGCAGCGCCGCCCCACTGATGCCAGCTCATCTGGAGACTGCGGGTATGCCCGAACCCCCCCGGAGATGGCCATCGGGTCCACTCATTCGGTCGCCGACTGGCACGATGGAGCATCCCGGGATTTTTCGCCAGTTGTGTGGGGCAGCCTTTTACAGGTGGCTAGTCTGCTACTTGGGCCCCCTACTACCTGCGGTCGGCCAGCGGAGCACCGTGCTTCGGATCCCGCTACCCTCCGCGATGAGACGGCGGGCGAAACGATGCAGCTCATGTCAGACCGGTCTCCCAATGCATCGCAACTGACCAGACCCGTTTCCCTATGGCTTCTCGACGGACATCATGCCGGAACACGACTCTAGGTCGCTTGGCGGCAAGGCTTTGTCCGGAGGGTGGTGACAAGCCGCGGCCGATGTTAAGCCTACCACCAGAATGTACTGCTCATTTAGCACTACCCAGGGGCCACGTGTAGGGACTCCAGCTAGAGTGAGAAAGCCTACGGACGCGAGCAGTTTTGACCCCCAAAAACAATATATATTTTACGCTCGTGGCATTTTAACATTCTGGATAGCGGAGGTGGTGGAGAAGTTGCCTCTAGTCTGAGATGTGTATAATTATTTAGGACCGCGGCGTTTTTAAGAGTGGTATGTCTGTCAGATCCTATACAGCACGTCAAGGGTTAAGACAATTATTTTGTAACGCTATAATTAAAAACCAAAATAGATGAACTATATTACGACAATTTTAAGTTCATTTTAGTTCATGGAAGTTACGATATTAAGCCCTGTACAGAGAACGAGCAAGGAACAAAACAATTTACTTTGACAGTGAATACTGAAAGATTACATTGGAACAAACAGTATTGCATTTTCATGTAGATCACCTCGATGAAAAATGCATGAAGTCGTCCGTCCGGGCTCGCGGATAGTGTGTAATTGGCTTTAGCGTTCCAATTTGTTTTTACGTGCACAGGTCAGAAGCTACGCCCTGACACGGGCCCGATTGAGTGTAATAACTAGTAATACTGGGTTTAGGACATGGTGGGTACTTTTAATACTGAGTTACTATTTTGAGAACTGGCGATGCCATCGAATAAATATCGAAAAATGGTCAAGTGCGAGTCTGGACGCATCGATATTTTTGTACAATATTTATGTCATGAAAGGGTAAATTTTCTAAACTCAATTTCTGAAGATAGAGGTCTTTCGTCACCTTTTTTCTGTGTAAACGAGGCTTTGTATTCACTGAATTTTTGTAGATTGTCAGTTTGGAGATCAAGAAAGGTGACTATTCGTTTCTTAATAAGTAAATTAATAAGTTCTAAAATATTATTTTAAAATGTGAACTGGCTGAAATTTATTTAACTTTTTTCCACGTGTCTTTGGAAAACCAGTTGAAATCTCTAGTGTCGAACAGTCAGTAGTTCAAACATGTTAGAATAAATCAGACAATATCTACAATATCAGTTTTTGCTATTATAATAAAGGAACCCAAAAAGCAAAAAATGTAAACAGAAAAACTTTTGAAAATATTTTATAAGTTGAACCTACCGCCCGCCCGAGAGAAATTACATTGAATATAACCGTAAGAAACTTCTGTCTGCGCCTTTAGAGATATAACGCTAAGCTATATAGCTATTAATTAAAAAGACTGGTCCGTTGGTGCAGTGGCATATGCATCTGTTTTCAAGCTAGGGTCTCGAGTTCGATCCCGGTCAGGTCTATTTAGGAAACGAACTTTCCTGAATTGGCTTGGAGTCTGGGTATTACTGGGAACTCCCCCAGAGTTCGTTGTGGTATCCATAGTAAAAGCTAACTGCTTAATAGTTTTGGGTCACACAATATGTGTAATTGTCCGGAGTATCATTATTATTATTAATAATTGAATTAAACATTATTTGTGAAGAAGTATTTTCTTCGTAATGCACATTGTTACTTTTCCATAAGTTATTACTTTTAGTTGTTAAACATAAAATATATTGAATGCTATTATAATAATGACAAGTTTAAGTACTTAGTGATGTAGCGATATGTTAATGCTAGGCGTGAATGGAGTAACTTAAGGCAAAACAAAGTAGACAATTGACAATAAGATGGTATCAGAATCGAAATCTAAGTATATAAATGCATGTTGAGAATAATGACAAAAGATAACCAACAAAGAAGTTCAGAGTCGAACTCAGAAGAAACGGGAACTCTTGTCCATCGATAAGAAGTGGATTCATACCGAGCGAAACTGAGTGGTAGCGGAAGAAAAGGAAGACCAAGGCTTAGAGTGGCTTGCACTAAATATTTAAACTTGATTTAAGGATTTGAGATCTCGTTTGCACCAACGATTTAATAGTTGTGCAAGCGAGATGACAAATCCATAACTCGAGTTTAAATGGTTGGTGCAAGCCACCCTTACATATGAAGATCAAATAGCCAATGTTAGCTGACGGAAATGTCAAAAGCATTCACATACTGAGACGAAAGTCTGAAGAATGATGAGACTTAAAAAGGCGAAAGAAGTATGCAGTAACCGCGCGATGCTTTGCGTTGGCGTTCTATCCTTTTTGAATACCCCATTAAGGATACAGAGTGAAGATAATATGTTAATGTCATGTTATAAAACAAATAAAATTGAATGATGTCATTAATTTTCTTGTTATTGTTTTTTCCCAAATGCAAATTCAATAACAAATAACAAGTACGAAAAAATCTGTTACATACACAAAACTGAAGCCCACAATATTATTATACCTAAAACTTGAGACTAATATCTAAGATAGCCATACCGTTTTTTTTGTCGACATTCATAAGAATCAAAAGCTTCAAATCAAGAGCTAGTTAGTATAGGCGTGATTCGTGAATAGAAATTACACGACATGCCTTGTGGGTCTGACGGTGTCGTAATTCTAATACCATGTTTTATATTATAAACAATTACCCAATTGACTTCGACTTTCCATATCATAAATACCCCCTTTCTCTTTAACATTTAATATTTATATTTTTCAAGCACGCATACATTTTCAAAGACTTTAGTAACTCTTGTTCCCAAGCTTCATAAGTTACAGCTGGTCCAGATAACGAGCGCATCTGTGCACAAAGACGTCGTTGTGTTCTTTGCACATGTGGCACAATTGTTTAAGTTGAAGGATACTTTCTGTACGTAGACAAATACTACAGACTACGACATATATTCTATCTAGTTCACACAAGAAAGAGACTAATTTATCCACATGCAACGTAGAAGAAAGTGAAAAAGCAATAGTATTTTCTGTCCCTTTCTGGTTTGTTCAAGGTCAGCCTACTAATGTTTTAAACAAACCCGTTCGTATTGAGACTACCAGATTTTTAATATCACTTTTCCCCATACGGTATAAAATATGTGAAGTGAAAATTAAGTGGGAAAATATTTCTTTACCTCATTAAACTTCATTATCCACGGTATATTAGTGTATATCAAAATATTCATTCTCAAATGCTTAAGCAGTAATGAAAAAATGACTACGCAGTAACATACTCAGACACAAATGTCAGAGCACTAACAAGTGTTAATTGACATTCATTTATTTTATGATTTAAAAAACATAACTTATGGGTACGTTCCACTGGTAAACACCAACATATTACTAAGCACATTATCTGCCTACTCTACGTTTCTGCAGCTCATATTTAACTCAGATGATTGCCAACAGCGTAAAATGTATGGTCTGAAAAACCCAACCCGGCATACGACGTGATCAATCTTTCAGTTAAAGGCTCCATAAAAAACAATTGCTCAAGTGTGAAATGAACTCTCGTATAAAGCTGTTTAAAATTTGTTTCTATTTAATTTTATTTATATGCAACTAGATGAAATCGGCGATGACCCAACTAGGAAAAGTATGGAAAGACCGTAACATACTGAAAAAGACTAAAATATATATGGTCAGAACTTTAGTGTTTCCCATTTTCTTGTATGGCGTAGAAACCTGGACCATGAAGGCAGCTGATCGGCGCCGGATTGATGCTTTTGAGATGTGGTGCTGGAGACGCATGTTGCGAATACCCTGGACGGCACGGAGAACAAACGTTTCTATTCTGAAGGAACTTAAAATTGACCAGAGGCTTCTTAGTACCTGCCTCCAGCGAGTACTTCAATACTTTGGTCTTATAGCCAGAAAACCCTCCGATAACCTGGAGAAACTTATGGTGACCGGTAGGATGGAAGGAAAAAGATCAAGGGGCCGTAGCCCGATACGATGGTCTGACCAAATAGAAGAACATCTGAACACCAAGATTTCCAAGGCACTGGAACAGGCAAAGGATCGCGTCAAATGGAAGGAGATCGTTAGAAAGCTAGGTCGGGCACATCACGACGCTCAGCAGTGAGCAGACGACTGAAGGAGGATATACAACTTAAAAATGCTAGAAAATATAGATGACATGAATTCCTAGTACATGACACCATGAATTTATCTCTAAAATTTACCAGATTATTTTGTGTCTTAGTAATTTCTTCGAAGATAAAGCAATGCTATTGTCAAGAAATAATCTCATCTTATGAGGCGCGGCCTGTATCATTTTTACCCTACAACGGCGAAGCAAAAAGTAGGGTGCTGATTTTAGCAATGTACCTCCACTGTATATTTATGTATAATATGTATATAAGTGTATTTATCTGTACCAGACCTGTTAACATATTTCAAGGTATTAGTGACGCATAACATAGTCAGGTTGTTTTTTTGGGATATTCAATATGGGGACTGCAGCAAGACCAAAAAAATTAGAATCCCATCATGATGGCTATCAAATTGAAGATTTAAAACTAGAGTTATATCTTTCATGTAATAAAATTAAAATACATAAGTACAAGGTAAATTATTTATTGATAAGAAATTTTTCGTTTTGGTTATAATATATTATTTTTTAATATTTATTTCTTAATAAATGAAAAGGATAAATAATAATTTACATAATTTATAAATCCGTGCTGAGTAACATAATTTTAAGAATGGATCCTAATTACAAAATCGAAAAAAAAAAAAACATAAAAGAATAGCAAAATTGTTCCTTGGACAACTAACAGCGCTTTGTCTCCTGGACAACCGAGGTATAGGGAATAATATCGTTATATTGTTAAAAGTTAATTTAATATATCTATTGATTAACTTTTTCATATCTATCTTATCAATATATTAATTGAATATATTGATAGGATAGATATTAGCTTATTGACAAATACAATATTTGTGTAGGAAATGAATTTGACCGTGTTTTCCAAGTAATTTATGTTAGGAGTTCATGGACAGCAAAGAGACGAAATTACTAAATAGATCGGTCCTATACATACATATCCTTACGCTGTAGCCCTAATGGGGTAGTCAGATGACGGAGCGTCAAATTTAATTATTAGAAAATTCGAAATGAGGAGCTCTACTCATGATTAATATAATAATTATATACGGTAACAATTCAAATAATCTGAAAAAAACTATCGTTTAAGCATCTACACATCACAAAATGAGCTTAGAAATGATATTGAAATATCATTGTCTTCAGTTCCCAATTTAAAACATATTTAAACAAATTATGTCAAGTTTTACCAGTCTACCTAGACTGTAATTAATTAGTTACTATCATAATAACAGAAAATAGCACGGCGCGCGCACATTGCAAATTTAATGTAATACTATGTTATATTTTTTCGAGGTTACAAACAAATGTATTGCAAGAGATTTGTTAAATTTGCCTAAAATTGATATGGCATTATTATGCACTATTGCTGTATAGGAGCTGTAGGCTTTATTACCCTACTCTAGTAAAATAAGACCTATTGGCAAGGTTTTAAAAAATGTTTAATTTTGTTTTTGTTCATGGTAAAAAACGCCATTTTCCCTTTATATTTTATAGTAATTGAACTTTTAGACTAATTATTATTAAAGTCTGTTGATTATATTGGTTATTTTTCATTTAATTTCAAATCTTTCTTACCTAGGCCTTAATACCCGCAGGTACCTTACATCTATTTAAAAAAATTAAAAATACCTATTTTTATTTTGCATTTGAAATACTTTTTTCAAAATGCATTTTGTATTTTATTTGAAATAATCTACATTAGTATTTTTAAAATGCAAAATGTTTCGTTAATTTTTTCAATTCATATTTCGTATTTTTTCTTTTTAAATTCATAATTACTTTATTTAAGAACTCACCCATCCTAAATGTTGCTAACAATAATGCCAACATTGCAAGTCAAACTGTTTCTGTGCCAATGCCAATAATGCCAATACTACACTACTAATTTGTTTAGTGGAATGATCATGAAGCCACGTAGCCAGAACGTGAAGAGTGAACTCTTCGAACAAAACCAGTGTTAAAATCAGTGAAATAAGTATTTAATTTGAAGAAAGTATTTTGAATATATCTATTTTGTATTAAAATACTTTTATTCAAAATCATTTTGTATTTGTATTTGAAATAAAAAAATAACTAATCAATTGCATTTTGTATTTAATACTTTTAATAAACTATTCACCTGTATAATTATGTTTACATCACTGTGCGTTTAAGTGTATGCTATGAATGAGTGCGTGCATGTGTATGTGTTAGTGTATGAAAACCGCAGTTTTAAAGAATATTTTTAGATATGTTTAGTGGAAATAAGTCTAAAAATAAAACAACTTTAATTTATTTGGCAATTAAAACACTTTCTTCATTTCTTACACCGCAGTAAAAAACCTGTTCCATAGCATCTGAATCTAAACGATGAAGCGATAAAACTTCCAACAAACAAGTCAGATAAATGTAAAATTCGCAGTCAAAATTAATCGCTTGTTTAACTGTTTGCCGGCGTCGGCACTCAGTCCGTCGCGGCCTTGGTCAGAGATCGAACCAGTTACACACATTCTTGTTTATACAAGGATATACTCCATTAGCTCATTAGACCTATGTAGAGTTGTTCGATGTAGAATGAACTTTAAGTTTTGATCACAGAGCACTCAACTTATAGAGACGAAATATCGTACCATCTTGTTCACCACTGCTCAGTTTATTTACACTAACAAGTATCAATTCTTGCTCGCATTAAGCAGTACATAACCTACACTGGATCTGTGTGTACATATACATATCTGTATATTCCAACTGATATTTAAATATTTATGTAATGGCTTATTGTTCTATTCGGTGGTGTGGCAAAAACAGCAATAATTCAAACTACAAAACAGAACGCAATAACCGCACAGTGTTTAGATGTAAATTGTTTTCATACAAAATAAATGACATTGCCACTCTATAGGTTGAGTGCTCCATAGTTTTGATAGAAAATTGTAACTATGCCTAGATACATACGTATCCTCACACTATAACTTTAACGGGGCAGTCGCAGAAGACGGAGCGCCCAGTTTCGCTGTCTTTACATACTTTTTTTACCTCTTGAAATCTCATCTTTCTGCCAAGAAAACTATTATATGCTTTCATTACTAATATTACGATTTTTGTAAAGAAATGAATCGTACAGAGAAATGGGAGTTCAGACATTACCTAAAGATTTTGTAATGAGATAATTTTTGTAATTGGTCAAGCGACAATCGCGCTTGCGCAGGCGCAATTTTTTGCATTGTCAGCTGTTACCAATCGCGAATCGCAAAACAAATAAAAATACTGCTCAGCCCAAAGCAATCGGTCGCGAAGCTTTGTTTAAGTAAAAAAAGTGTATCTAACATAATGCTAAAACATAAATAAAATGAAATACCCACTGAGAACAAGATTATTCCAACGAAATATTTCTTTATTGCTGACTTCATTGGTAGTAAAATATTTTTGGAACTACACGAGAAGTACTGCAACATTTGCTCTAAGAGCGTGTCCGTGTTTTGTTGACCGAATTTCTAGACTTTTACCCATGTGTGTGAGTAAGGAAGGTTCACAGTACAACAACACGCAGCTGAACATGACATATTTTTATTTTCGTGAATACTGGTAACGAAAACACTTAAAATTGACGAGTATTTTACAAATAATTATTTCAGTAATGTATGTGAAGTCGTGAACTCAGTCATGAACTGACGCGAATCAGACCGACAGTGCCAGGGTGCTTACTTACTACAGCTAACTGTTTTACGCGTGGTTAAGCTGAATGAGATAGAAAGAGAGAGACGAAAATTCGTTTAACGTACGGTAAAAAGAGCGGTAACTTATTATTAATCGCTCCGTTCATAATGTTTCTTGATCCGAGTGCGACAGCGACATCCAAGCTTCTTCTTTTGACACATTGGGGAAAAGAAATGTCATCTGTCGCAATCTAAATAACCAAAATGTTGTGTTATGTTCCATTTAGCTAACCGTTCAAGTGTTCAAATTCATAACAAAAGTAAGGTTTTATGCGTTTTCCATTTCGATAGTTAACGTCACTGCACTGTTTTCGTTCTATTTAATTGCCATCTTTTTGTTCTATTCAAATTACTATTAATGTGTGAAGAGAAAACTTTGTACCCCTTTTTAAGAACATTGCGCGAAAGGAGGAGTGCGAAATTTGGTATACTTCAAGTTTATATGAAGAAGAACTGGAGAATGCTAAAATTTTTATGTACTGTGTTACAAATAAGTACATTAAATTAAATTAAATTAAATTAAATAAAACGTTCATTGTTTACGTTCATACTGCCAATGTCAAAAAGGCTGTCAATGTCAAACTCACAATAGTTTGTGATCATATGTAATGTAACCTCCTTGGATCAAACAATCGCACAGAGTAGATTGTCACCAAAGAGTTTATATTATAAGTTTATATTTACGGAAGAATTTCAACCACAGGGCGACCTCTAGTTCAAATTAATTTACTAACAGGAAATGAAATAAATAAAACTAAAACTAGGTAGACAGTGTTCAGCGCAATATTACCTAAGATATGCCATACTGTACAATCTCATGGCCACAACCCCATACACATTTCTTTTTTCTGTGTAATGCTTTTGAAGGTAAGGGAACAAAAATGTTTACGTGTGTTTTAGTAAAAGTGTAAAAAAAAATACTCAGTGTTTTGTTATGCATTTTTGAATTCCTATTTAATGAGCTTCGATGCTGTACACAATGACAACAAAAAAATGTTTTCTACTTTCTATCTCGGACCAAGTCTCACAATGGATGGTGCATTTGCTCTAAGCGCGTGTCCTTACGATATCTTTTTTTGTTGACCGAGTGTCTAGATTTTTACTAATGTACTCAATGGAATCATTCATTTCATAGGTGACATTGACAAATTAAAAACCGTCACGCGTCGACGAGATCTGTTCGTCTTGTAACGTTCGTTTAAACACCAGTATGTACTAAGTTTATGGTTAAATTCGACTTCCGAAATTTGTTTTCATAATAGTTACAGGTGAATCAATAAAAGCGTGTTAAAAAATATAAAGAGAGTCCTGTCTCTATATTTCTCCAGTTACTTTCATTACGCCAGTTTTACGATGAAGCTGGGTAATTTCGTTTTAATCTAAACGAATTTGTAGAATGAAATTAGTAGTATGGTTTTATAACATCCAATAAATTCTACATAACCTCAGTTTATACAATACAGTCTTTGATAACACCACGACGACGTGATTACAGAACAAATACTTACATCTATTAATATGAACATTAGGTCAAGTATGAGATGTGTTCCGCAGAGGGTTTTTCTTGTTGTATTTACAAAATTATGCTTGTAAAAATAATGTGTAGTAATGAATATAAGATTTTAAGAGGGTCATGTCAAAAGAAATTATGTGATTACTCAAAAATTATAAAATTTATTTTTGTTAAAATTATAAATAAATAAATGATTTTTGACGGCACTTGTTACAATTGGCCCGTTGGCGCAGTGGCATAGCATCTGCTTTCCAAGCTAGGGTTATGGGTTCGATCCCCGGTCAGGTCAATTTAGGAAACGAACTTTTCTAAATTGACTAGGAGTCTGGGTGTTACTGGGACACCCCCAGAGTTCGTTGTGTTGGTACCCATAGTACAAGCTTACTGCTTAGTTTGGGGTTTACACAATCTGTGTAATTGTCTGGAGTATTATTAATTAAATTAAGCCCTGTCTGACTGTCTCCCAAACTAGGAAACCCTGTATTTTAGGGGACAGTCTTCCCAATATCAACACATAAAAGTTTGTCCATTTGTCGTAAACATATAAAATCAAATAAAACCAAGAAACATTTCAAATAAAAAAAAGTAATTGGAATTAAAAAAGCCATTTATGTAAGCAATAATAAACGAAAAGTAGGTTGCTAAAATGTAAAATTAAATAAAAAACATTTTAATTTATTATTGTTAGCTAAATGTGTAAATGTAGGTATGTGGTATGTGTGGGTGTGTATACGTATGTATTTGTTGTATGCGTGTGTGAGTGTGACGCGTGAGAATGTAATATGTCTAGGTGTAGACGTGTACTTAGTGTGATAATGTTGAATTTTTTTCTTTTTAATAGATCTTTTTAAATCACTCTCCTTGGACATGTAAATATACACTTTTTCATACATCTAAATCACTTGAAAACTACCAATGGTCACTCTTCTTTAGAGAGACCTCAGTAATATAAAGTTTTGCCTGCCCTGGTTGCTTACCAGGGCAGCTTCTTTGCTTTCAAACCATTTACACCCTAATTTTTCTTTAATTTTTGGAAAGAAGTAAAAAAGTCAAGAGGATATAGTGGATGAAATAGAACAGACATATTTTTTAATAAAAATATTCGAGACTAGCGACCTGCCCCGGCTTCGTACGGGTAGATAATTTTTTTGAAAATAAAATGCAGTCAATATTACTGCTGATAATGTAGTTTTCTATACGTGAAAAAACTTTTGAAATCGGTTGAGTAGTTTCTGAATTTATCCATTACAAACAAACGATAAATTTTTTTCTGTGTAATATTAGTATGGATTGAGGTGCGAAGCGGCGTGATGCCAGGGTAGGTGTCGGACAATAGACTACGGCCGCTTTTTCAAAAAAAAATAATTCGATTAACAAGTGCTACAAGGCGTATCTAATATCTTTTGGAATGACTGTCGTATTCATTGTCATAAAGATTTCTGGAAATAACTCTTCACGACTTTGTGTCCATAACGGGATATTCAAAGAGGACGGAGCGCCAAACGTCGCGGTCCTTATACACTTCTTTCTCCTCCTCGAATCTCATTATTCTCCTCATGCATTTTCGCCTAGGTATGCAGGTGCTTTTGGCATTTCTGTCAGCGAACGCTGTGGCTATTAGATCTTCGTAAATCAGCCTTGGTCTTCCTTGGCTTCTTTCTACTACCAATTTTTAAGGATTAAAAGCTAATAAATATAGTATTCACCGTCTGCGCACGAGTTGATCTCACTTGATCAAATATTTTTGTCATTAAGCGCATAGTTTAATATATTCGCATTGAAAACTTCAAATTTACATGTACAATGCACATATATTAAATTATAGTGAAAAACAAATATGTATAAGAAGTTTGCTGAGACGAAATCGCGGGTTTTATTTTGATATTTTAGTTAATATAACACAATAATATAAAAACGTTCCAACGTCAACATAACGTAGCATTTTGCGTAATATATACCTATATATTGAAGGGTATTACGTGTGAGATCATATTGCAAACGAACCGCGTACTGTGAGCAACGAAAGTGTTAGCAGAACATAAAAGTAAAACGGTTTACGTGGAACATAAAAATTCTCCTCCAAATTTTTAATACAATGGAAGTAAAATATTTATGACCTATTTTTGCCTGTGACCTCGCTAGGGTTGCTAATTTTAAGAGGTCAATTAAAAATTTAAGAGACCAACACCAATCTTAGGGAGAATTTGAAAAAAGCATATTTACAAAATACCAAGTCCGTTATTTGTTTATTCGAATGCATGTTTTTAATGTTTTATTCAAAAACTGGAGAAAAGAATCACCTCGGTGTCCATCTGTCTGTCACAGTAGCTTATCTCAGATATTATTTGATGTAAAAAAATTTGATTGTTGTAGTAATTAGTGGATCAAACACAGATGTGAACTCCAAAAGTTGAGTTTTCACTTCTGGGGGTTAGTTTTAAAGAGTAAAATAGAAAGAGAAAACAGTTTTGGTTTTTAACACTTAATCATCAAAATTGTGAGTAACAAAGTATACGTGGTTAGCAGTATTTTTTACATAAAAAAACTGCGATAATCTATGTTTTGCGGTTGAAAGTTTAACTACGGAAAATGTAGAGCATTAACTACAACATATTAATATAACTTGCTCTTGACCGGTTTTTAGAACAGAGAACTATTATAAGCTGATTTTAAATAGCTTCTTGATCAATGCTCATGTTTTCTTCCACTCGAAAAATCTATGCTTAGTGCTGTGCGTGTGGTTGGTTTCGTTTCCTTTTCTACTACAAACCACTTAGAAATTCGTACGTGTACGATACATATTAGTGACGCATGCATTTTTACGAATACGAACGTGCTTACAATCACATGGAATCACATTCGTTTTTGCAAAAATTATGCGAATAATTTTGTAAATCTATTTGCCAATAAAAGGATAAATAAATATTTATGAAATGACGAAGCGAATGCTACGTATGCTAAATATACAATATATTTATTTTTACAATCAAAAGTAGGATTTATAAAAAAAATATACACAAAACGATTATCCCAACTCCTAATACCAATTTAGAGATTCATTTTACTAGGTATTAGAAATTACTAAAAGTAAATCATAAAAGACACAAATACTCTAAGTAGATCTAATAACTTTAAGAGCAAAAAACAATCACGAATTAGCAATCGAAACTAGGTGTTCTTCGTTCGGTGTCTGGAGCAAAAGTGCAACGCGGCGACCACCATTAACAGCGCCTTGGCTTCCGGGTGAACGTCCATTTGTCATTTGTCAATCCTTCATCGATTCCCTATCTTTTTCTATTTATATTTCATCCCTTTTTCTTTTATTTAAATCAATAGATCTTCCTTTAACATTATTTGTATTTGAATAAAAAGGTTATAATTAGGGAACTTAATTTTACTGACTTAAAATTGCTTAATTATCAGTCCGATCAGAACTGAAGTCAGTATAATCAATTTCTGGTCATTAATGAAAACTTTCTCTATTACAAATCTTAGCAGTCACGTTGCCATTTTATAAATATTTATTTGCCTTTTTATTGACAAATAAACTTACAAAATTATTCACATAATTTCTGCGAACACGAACGCGACAATTGTTACATCACTAATACATATTATGCATAATAGCATTCCGTTTTATACAGATATTATTAAGAGAATGACTACCCCGTTAGGGATACAGCGTGAAGATATGTATGTATGTATGTATTATTACTAGAAATAAAGTATTTTGGTATACCCTATTGTTACGGTATACGTAATAAAATATGATTGGCAACTCTAGACCTCGCATGGATTATGTATAAAGATTTCGTTCGTGTAGAGTGTAGACTTTGGAACTTTCAAGACTAGCGTAATGAAAATGGCAAGAATTGAACTCTCCTTATTTTTAATGTCCATCTGCTTGTCTCTATGTCATAATCAATGAATTCCGTGATTATTTACACCTACTGAGCAGAAAGTAATTTAAAACTAGAAATTTTCTTTTTTAAATTGAACGCCTTTGTCCGAAATTGCTATGTGTCTGTATTTTTACCCGACTTCAAAAAGAGGAGGAGATTCTCAATTCGTTTGTAATTTTTTTGTTTGTTACCTCAGAACTCCGTTATTTATGAACTAATTTAGCAAATTATTTTTTATTTAAAAGGTTATACTTCCAGATTGGTCCCCTTTAAATCTCGCTGGCATTGGCGCTT
Organism: Zeuzera pyrina; assembly: GCA_907165235.1. Lineage (NCBI taxonomy): Eukaryota > Metazoa > Arthropoda > Insecta > Lepidoptera > Cossidae > Zeuzera > Zeuzera pyrina. Next base: position 21,399,004 of record OU015635.1, on the reverse strand, counting down.
TGTTTTCGAAGATACACCGAACATCGAATAACGCGAACAGCTTATAACACTTATTTGTTTATATTGATGATTCTTTTGTATGTCATTGCGCTTCAGAATTAGAAAAGAAGTTGATTGTAGACCTACCCTAAATATTTATTTAGGAAACTGGTTCCCAAACTTTTTTTGTCTACTGAGTCGAGAGCTCATGCAGTCGTTGTCTAAGATGCCTCCTAGCTAAATGAAATTACAAATCACCCCCCAGGCCTCTACACAACGCCCCCATTTTTTTTCTGGGTCTCTTACAGCCCACCTTTAGGTCTGCAGCGCCCACAAGGGGGCGTTATCGCCCACTTTAGGAAAGGCTGATTTAGGCCAAGGCCAAAAGGGAGAAATAAAAAAAAAATTAATAAAAAATTAAACCGACTTCAAAAAAACACTGGAAAGTACGAAATAATTATTGTGGCGGACGGCGAGAGTAAAATCATGTGAATAGCATGTAGATATATATTTTTGTATACACAGATTATTTCCCTTATTTTTATTGTTTTTGTCATAGTCTCTTATTAGTTATATAAATAGTCGTAAGAGGACGTACACGCTTTGTTTTGTATTAATATTTAGCTTTGTTTCGTACGTTAGTAACTGACTAATGTGTGGTTTTATATTTGTAATTGTAATAGTTTAATAAGTGATAAATAAATAATTTGAATACAAATGTATAAATAAATAATGAGAGAGCGAGAGAGAGACATATTGTCGTCTCCGTTGCAGAGGTCCGCGGCTCGCGTAATGCGCGCTTGTAATTGGATAATTAGACGAGCGGTGTATTGTTTCAACCCGCTCTAATCACGCATTACGCGTCGCGAATAAAAGCGATCCGCCACCGGCCTCTGGCACCAGTCGGGTGAGGCCCTTTCAAGAGAGAAGACAACAGAAGAAACTACTAAGAAGGCTACAGAGAAGACTCCTAGAACCAAAGAAGAATTCATAGAAGACTTCAAATAAGGGCTCACCCATCTCGCGCCGCATATATTTGTAAAGTGACATATATATGTAAACTGGTTCAGTTGGAATACAATAATATTATTCTGGGTTCTCGTGGTTCATTCTACGAATACAGTCCACTACTCTCAGTGAAGTTGGAGCACCGGCGAGGAGGAAGAAACATCGAAGGCTCGTCCCCCCAACAATTATCCTTTACTAATTTTAGGATATACCTATTTATGTGAGTTGGACTGGGACTCACTGGCAGAAATAAAGATCTAAATTTTGATAGTTCTGTACAATTTTATTTTCCCAACTGAACCCCAATTTAATACACTTACAATGTCCTTACATAATCAATACTCAAGTACAAAAATAACTTTACAAATGCCTATAAATTAAATTTGACAATTATTGAAATCGGTGCCAAACCAATGTGCAACAACAGGAAGTCTATTAGTTTAGTAGGCTTGGCACCGACTTCAGTAACTGTCAAATTTAATTAGTATTTGTAAAGTTATTTTTCAAAATTCAACAGATGTGCTTTGCTTCGCATTGAAGACTTCATTTTTTCAAGACTTCATTTCTTCTGTGTCCAATTTTAAGTCAACGCGTCTCCGACACGTACTGAGCCGATTTTTTGAATTTTATTAATATTAAAATTAAATTAACTAATGTCAAACCTAGAAGAAAGTGTGTCAGAAGAATGATGAGAAGATGCGTCCTCTCTGACCACCCCGTTAGGGGTACAGCGTGAGTATATGTATGCATTTATGTTAAAACTAAATTAATTTGGCTAACGTTTTGTCACCTACATATTGAAAAAAGATTCATACAGTATATACAGAAAAAAAATTTTGCTCGTGAATATACAATATTATTTCACAAAAGAAAAAATACAATGGTGGAACCGTCACTTCATCAATTTATGTAGCTCTATTGTCATTACACAGGTACATGTGTTATTGTTTTGTAATAAAGTTGATTAATGATGACCCTGTTAAATATATAAGCAAAATTATTCTAATGTGTTATCTTCATGTACATATTCGCTGTTCACATTGCGTCTTTTCCTGATCATGCAACTTCTGAACAACGTGGCCGATTGATGACATATTTCCACAAACGGATCCGATTGGTGGTACGTAGTGAAGTTATTATAGTAAATTCACAGTTTCATACAAATTTGACAGTTCTTGAAGTCAGCGCCAAAGCAATAAACAACAACACAAAGTCTACTAGTTTGATAGGGTTGACACCGTTTTCAGTGAATTATCTTAAATTATATCGTACTTATGACGTTATTTTTATATAGACTCAGGTGTTATTTCTCAGAAATCCATTTCATGCGATGATTCTTGAAATCGGGTATCCTCCGCCCAAAATTCCAAAAACCGGCCAAGTGCGAGTCGTACCACGCACCGAGGGTTCCGTACCATCATACAATGCACTTGTATTATGAAGTTACCGATAATATACGTTGACTTCAAAAACAAACTTAACTTTGCAATTGCAATACACATTCTCCCATACTATCCAATTGCAAATGTAAGTTTGTAATGGAAAATAACTGCAAGTTATCGATTTTCGGATTTTTCCTTTACTTGTGCTGTGAGATCTTGCTTCTTGCCAAATTCCATGATTCTACGTCAAGGGGAAGTGGGAATTGGCAAACCTATATAGGTTTAATTTACTTGTGAGTGTCAAAATACAAGGCGTAAGTGGCCATATTTTTTTATTGCGTTTACTTCGAAGCTTGATTTTTGTACGGCTCCAAGGGACCGTAGATAGAAGTATTTAATATTAATTTCAACATGACAAACAGACAGACGGACAACGAAGTGAGTAAGGGTTCTGTTTTTCCTTTTGAGGTATGAAACTCTAGAAATTGACACGTGTTTCGTCTTTTAATGAAGCATCCTCAGAGTATTCCGAGATCATTCGAAGCGTCCTCAGAATATTCCAGAGATCACACTCAGATATTCCTAAGAGATATTCAGAGACAGACGGAGAACTAAAACTTATAAGAATTTATTGTACGAAGTGATTTCTATACTTGGATTTCAATTAGTAAAGGATAATAATTTTGTATTTTTCAGTGTTCTACTATACTTTATTAAAACAAAAAAAGTACATACATAGGTTAATATTTACAAACTTGAAACTACACGTTATCACGACGTCACGTGTCACGATATCACGTTACACGATGAATAATAGATTTCCTCAAATTTGTCGCTTAGAAAGCTGTCATTGCTTAGGGTGCCGAGCAGACTGGCAGCATTATCTCTTTGATTAGCCAAACTGATTCGTTGGCGAAAGAAGTGCCAGCCCGGCGGTCTACCGAGGCCTCGACCAGTCTCTTACAAATATCAGGAACCGTTCGATGGGCTTCGGTGCCCCAGGGACCCAGTGTTCTTATTTTGAAGTTGGTTTAATTTTTTCCTTAAACTTTTTTAAAAACTTTAAGTAAGAGTTTATATTTCCTTTAATTCGTGAATTCTAGACATAGATTCGGAGATAATATAGATGGAGACGATTATGACGAGTTTTAACCCTTCTTTAATTTTGCAATGATATTAACTAAAGCAAAATATGTCGGTTAATAAGATGTGTCGTGCCGCCTTTCAAGTGTCACACAGTTTTTGAGCAAATCGTCAGTATCAGACGGAAAGACAGATAGACTGAGTGTTCCTACAACAGTTCCATTTATCCTTCACATTTCTGTTTAATTTTGTCGCTAAATGATAAAAAAATCATCGCGCACAAAAGATGTCTTTTCCATATCAAATGTTCATAACGTACTTGTAGGTAAATTAAGTTATAATGAAATAATATTAGGAGTTATATTACTTATGTACGCGCCGGAACGAGCAGCGGTAATTGAAACTCCGTATTGTGCGCGCAGTATGTCTAATTCATTTCATTGAAAAGCGTAAAGTGCCGATAACGTTGAGTATTTCAAGAGAAAAAATCATAAGCGCCGAAGTTGGCTAAAGAATTTTAATATTATGGAAAAATCAAGCAATAGGTTATTTAACTGTTTATGAAACTTATTCGTAATTACGTTTTTTTTGGGTACGCAGGAGAAATCTACACGCAGATACTCCGACTCCTATGAGATACTGTTACATGGGCTTTTACCCACCAACTGTCATGCGGTGGTTGTTCAGTGCGTAGTTAAGGGCTTCCGGGATTTTCTACAGAACACGCCGGAGACCCTCTCGCGCTGTGCTGAAGCACATCTCAGGAGGGCAGTAATAGAGCACCTCTGCACTCTTACAGTGCCACAACAGCGCGGACCACGCGCGCTGTTGTCCTCCTCGGGGTCGCGTGGATAGACGACTAGAGCCCCTATCGGCCGCGAGTCCCGCTAATCTAATTCTAGTTAAGCTTTAACATTTTTTTCCCCAAATCTCTATGAAAAACATCTTTAAATAAGAGTTCATCGATTTCCATCCACAGGATTACTGTAGCAGAAGCGTCAATGAATTTCCATTACAATGGCAAAAATGCATTGACAGTAATGGTAAATACTTTGTTAACGAAATACGAGTATAACATACTTTTCAGAAAAAAATCAAAAATATATTTAACTTTGCAGTTGTAAGTCACGTTCTCCCATACTTTGCAACTGCAGATGTCAGTTGGTAATGGCAAAAAGTGTGATATAACTACAAAATCGCAATCTTGGATCTTTGCCTTTCATTGTGCTATGTGATCTTGCTTCTTGCTACACTTCATGATTATGGGTCAACGGGAACTCTATATATTTTTGTTTGAGTACATAAACAGCCGTGCCAAATATCTTGATTACGTAGACTTAGAACACTGGTTCCCAAACTTATTTTGTCTACTGAGACGAGAGCTCATGCAGTCGTTGTCTAAGATGCCTCCTGGCTAAATGAAATTACAAATCACCCCCGAGGCCTCTACACAACGCCCCCATTTTTTTTCTGGGTCTCTTACCGCCCCCCTTTAGGCCTGCAGCGCCCACAAGGGGGCGTTATCGCCCACTTTGGGAATGGCTGACTTAGAAGCTTGAATTTTTCACATTTTCAAGAGAAAGTAGACATCAGTATTTGTCTAAATTTCAACTTAATACCTCAACCTGTTTTTGGGATTAAGGGCCTTGATTGATCAGAGAGACGGATACATGGACGACGAATTGATCCTACAAGAGTTCCGTTTTTTCGTTTTGAGATACAAAATATAATCTCTGAAAGTCTAAAAATACATGCATATACATTTTCACGCCGTATCCCTAACGGGGTAGTCAGGACGGAACGCCAAGCTTCGCGGTCCTTACATACTTCTTACGCTTCCTCAAATCTCATCAAGTCTAAAAATCATCTCTCAAAATCATCTCTCGAAGTGCGAAATGTCACTTACGATATTTTTCCGATAGAACTCGATGTTTACGATTTATGCATGATAATGAGCATGTGTGTACACGCGCACGGCAAATATTGGCAAACGAAGGCATAACCTTCGATTGATACACGTTATTTAAATATGTATATTACGTATATTTACATACATTATTTTTCACGTGTTTTGATGTAAACATTGTTTATTTACGACTTCCGTTTCGTTATATAGTAGCGTATATTGCAAATACTACTGCGATACATATCTGAGAGTGTATTGAACATATAACTTCGGATAAAAAACTGGGTTCTCAATTCCCATTAAATCTAACGTTAAATATAATTAAATTTATGTTACTGTATAAAACAACTTAGTAAAAATTCTAAGAAAAAAAATTTAAAGCGCCATAAAAAAAACACTGAAAAGTACAAAATAACTAATTTTTTTTTTCTCAAAACTTTTTTCTCCCTTTTAAGTGATCTTGGCCTGAATAAATATCTAGGGTAGATCTACAATTAACTTCTTTCTAATTCTGGAGTGCAACGATGTACAAAAGAATCATCAATGTAAATAAAGGTTATAACCAGGTCATATACATAACAGAACATAGAATCTCCTACTTGTTTTGAAGTCAGTTAAAAATAACGGGATGAGGCATACTGCTGGTGGAGGCGTAGTAGCTTCATAGACGTTTCAAAATACGCCGTGCAGCTTGCGCAACCTGATGTGTTAAAGTTTGTGAGCGTACACAATTGCACATTTTCTCTTAGGTCTACTGTCCATGGAGGCGTAATTTCATAGACACACATTCGTTTCTGCTTGCTGATTACATATTATATATTATGTAGCCTGGCGTAAGAAACGCAGGAGGACAGGCGTCCTAAAGCGCGCACGCAGCGATGCGAACGCAACGTCGCTGCTCTGTCGACAGGGTTTCGCAATTTTATATATTAGCAGGAAGCAGACGTATACCAAGCGTATCTATAATGACGAGTAAACGTCTGTGAAGATCTCCATAAATAGTATTAGGCCTAAAACTCATGCAACACGCAATATTTAATTATCAAAACGAACACTTTTACAAATCACTGGTGGTGCCTCTGTCGAGTAATTGGTGAACTAAAAACTGTTGCTATTATTGCAGAATAGGTACATAATTTAAACAAAACTAATTACATTTCAAAGTAATAGTTTCACCTTATCGCCTTACGTGACACCAATTTTAGACTTGGTCGCGTGATGGTAGTTTGGCTTTTGTTATTTGTACATTTTTACGAGATACAAAACCAGATAGTGACAGTACAAGTTTCTAGCCCTCACAAGTACTTTTTTTTACGAAGCGATATCTGCTATGGAAAAGCACAACTAAAACAATAAAACAATAAACTCAAATTAGACTTCCTCAAAGTTGCCGCTTAGAAAGCTGTCGTTGCTTATAGCGCTTTTACACCTTCCAATTTGTTGGAACAACTTTCCTAGGGATGACGATCTGAGATCGATTAATGGAAAAAATTTATCGATCGATCTCGAGTAGAGAATCGATTTAGTGAATTGATGGCGGACACCCAAAACTGGAGTCCATTATATTTGTATTGGTAAGAACGCAACTAAAAAATAATGAGCTAGCGTGGAATTTTTTATATAAAATATACATACATGTATCGAACACTGCCGTCACCTTAGCGCTTTCGGAGTCAGATTTAGCGCTTTTTTGAGTAGACTAAGTTTTATCTATCTCATGCAAAATTTAAAAAACCCGTAGAACGATTTTTGAGCGTCTGTCGTCTAACCACTGGATCGATTTACTGTTCGAGATCGAATCTTCAGTTAATCAATCTCAGATCGCCATCCCTAGGAAAGGTGTTCCAACAAATCGGAAGGTGTAAATGCGCTTTTAGGGTGCCCAGCAGACTGGCAGCATTGCCTCTTTAAATAGCTAAACTGATTCGTTGGCGGAAGAAGCTGCCAGTTACAAGTATATTACACCCTAGCTTTTATCTCAATTTCATTTCTACAGCTTCTGGGAATAGATAAGTATCTTTCATTCCAAGATCAACCATGGAAACTTGGAGATTATTAAAATTGTAAAACTCATTAATATTTTATTACGGTCGTAATCTTGTCATGTTATGGTCCTAACAGCTTACAATTATAGCGTTGAAACAACAACAGTGAATATTAAATTTGCATTGTAATTGTTGAGTCATTACCGTACATATACATGACATACACGCACCGTATGAGTTTGTTTGTTTTCATAAAACAACAGTATATCATTGTGCTTTATTTGACCTGTCTCCTGGCGAGGTTAGTCTAACTTCCATGCTGAGGATTCCGCTGTTAGGGTATCCCATCTATAATAGCAAAAACGAAGGTGTATATTTTCGTGTTTGGCGGTCTGTGTGTTACAAAGGATCTATTCAGTCATTTAATTTGGCTAAATGGACGGGCTGGTGACTCATCGCCATGTAATTCTGCTTCACTATCTCTCTATTATACTTGTTACTGAAAGTAGAAGGTGGTATTTTGTCGTACCTTGATGCTCTGTCTATTACATAATTATAAATAAATAAATAAATTACAAAAGAAAATGTCATAATATGTATATGATGACAATAGCCGAAACTAATTAATGGTTTAACTTGGCTTTCGAAGCGTGGATGCAAATGTTGATGCCACTAAGTCATTCAATAGGCGCCTACGCAATGTTTTAGGGTTCCGTACCTTCCGTACCCGTAAAAAACGGAAACCTTACAGGATTACTTCGTTTTCCACGTGTTCGTCTATCCAACCAGTCAATACTCTTTATCTTAAAAACGGATAGAGGTATTAAGTTGAAATAGCAGCACTTGTTGAAGTTTTGTGTTCCAAGCAGTTTTAGGACGCTATCAATTTAGGCGATTGAGTCGGACTGCTGCCGCACGTTTGTCGTGCAGGTATAACGGTCCTACAGCAGGACGGTTGCAGGACGGCAGCAGTGCGACACCAACCGTCTAAATTGAAAGCGTACAAGGCTGCCAGTGTGATTGTATTTTAGTGATGTCGATCAATATCTGACATCACTCGAACTATGGATTCGGACGAAGAAGCGATACTGTTAGTGCTTTTCTTGAAAAAACAAACGAAAGCGACGCCGCCCGAGAGCATTACCTATGTTTTCTTTATCATATAAAGCAAATGATTTTTACAAGCTTTACCGAAGTTTAAAAGAAAATTCAACCAAGCCAAGTATTTTTATTTCATTTCTTATCCATAATTTATGCAAAATTATTATATATTTACTAGCCGTAAAATAAACACGATTATTCACCGCACTAGTAAACAAGCAACTGAACATGTGGCAATTGCGACGTTGCTGGCCTGCTACCGTGCGTGAGTTGTGCGTGAGTCGTACGGGCGTCGCACTGTTTTCTCGTCGCGTCAATTGTATGTAAAAATAATCGCACGTGCATAATACAACGTCGGTCCTGCTCCAGTGCGGCAGCAGTCCGGCACCAGCCGTCTCATTTCAAAGCGCCCTTAGTTTTGATTTGAAAGTATTATGGGTCTCTAGGTTTATTTACATATAAGACGAGATTTCATTCAGCTTTTTTTTTTCGAAGGCTGATTCTTGCAGTCTATATGGCTTTTCATTACCGGCAATTAACGAGATATTGAGCAAGCGAGAACACTATTTGCATTCGTACGTGAAAAAAGGACAAAGCATTACAATGCGCGCATTAAGCAAAGTAAGCACCAAATAACAGAATAATAAAATAAATAATATTTTGTTTTATCAGATTTTTCTAATGTTCGTACAGTTTCAATAAACAAAAAGTTAGATATACATAAAACAAATCTATTTTCATCTATACTATTTACATTTTATTTATCATTTCTACTATTTCAAAGTACTACGCGAAAGTTTATAAAACAAAGTATACTTTGGTAAACAAATCTATCAAGAAAGTCTATGTAAGTATTAAAAACAGATATGAAATCTATTACGAATCCGTCCGGCTGTTCTATACAACCGATTTACTTCATTTTTTTAAATGTAAGGTATTGTTGCACAGATTTGTCAAATCACCTAACTTTCACCCTTCTCAAGTTATACTCAAACGCGATTTCCTCCTGTACATTTCTTATATTTTCATAGCTTTTTTCTCTATATATCTGGTTGTAATTGAGTTACGCGGTTCGTTTTGGTCTAAGAACACTCGCTGGAACGAGTTCTTTCATTTGAGCTGGCCACTTAAATTGGTTGAGTTAGAAGGAAGTTACGTGTGAACATTCAATTTGACTTTAAATTTTTGTGTTCAATTGAGGTTAGGTTACAATTACTCATCATATAAGAACGTTATTTTTGAATTATATTATCAATGCAATGCTGTGGAGCAGCACGGGTCCTCTCGTTTAATTTAATTGTATTTTATTTTTACCAGAATATACATTTTATTATGATACAAATGCATAAATAAATAAAAATAATAAAATACTAGCATATCAACGACTGTCACACGACGAAGGAATAGATCTTAATTTTTTTTTCTTGTTGTTCCTTATCCACACAATTCGGCATTTTCGTGGTGAAATAATGCAATTTATAAGTGTCACACTCCTTTAACAGTCTTTGATAGTAATATTGCGGGGTGTAGTTTGGTTACGTGCGAGCGCTGTTACTTTGTGTGTAAACACATGGCGAGACGTTGATTAGCCGGCCTCACTGTGTTAGTGAAGTTGTCTTTCTTTTTGAAGTGAAAACTTCTTTAGGCACATTCTGCGCTCTTTCTCAACAGTGAACGAAACAGAGCGGCTAGACAAGTGACAAAGGCTTGGTACAATCGAAATGCTCGCTGGCATTATTCCCTGTCAAATTGCCATATGGCTAGGTTTTATATGGCGGTTTTACCACGACTTTACTTTTAGTTTAATTGAATAGAAAGTTAATGACGTTTGACTACCAATTTAAAATTCGTTTCGCTAGATCACGTGGTATTTGTCATTCTATTCGGTTCATTCATTCTGTCATTCATTCGGTCGGTGACGCTGAAAGTTTTGACTTCTATCGTGTGGTCAGCACACACTTTTTTTATTTGGAGGCCTATAATGTTTTCCCTTGCTTATTGCCTATCCGATATACTAATTATTTCGGAATTTAGTTTCACGATTTAATTTTTTTTTTTGGAAATTGGTTTAATATTACACTATGTTACATTTTCGCCGTCATATAATATTTACGAAATGCCTTCTCAAGTTCTTGAATTTGATATAAGCTATAATTACTACGGACGCCACATTATTGAATTTAAAAACAATAACTTACAGCCCGGCAGTGAAAGAATGCATTGAATGGACAGCTCGTGACAGGAAGACGTAACTTTGAAATGGTATTGAATTTACGATAAAAACATTTTTATCGTTTATTTGACCAATTAACGAAGAATTATTATTAAAAACTATATCATTATGTCAACTGACAATAAATGTTGTAACTTTGCGTTAAATTTAATGTTAAATAAATAAGAAAACAATATTATTTTAAATTAATATTGCGCTGTTACAAGGTTATGTGAACTATTTATTTTATAGCGATGTGCCAAAAATAACAGGCAATTGTAACGTTATGCGTCGTTATATTATAAAATCATATTTTTTAAGATATTTTGAGTGTTGATTTTTATATTAAATATTTTTGAATATTTCTCTCGCATTTTTATTTTCCTTACGCTAGTAACATTCAGAAATTAGAAGCTAGACAAACAAGTATTGAAACTTACATTACTCTTTCTTGGGTCGGTTAAAGAAATAATATAACAGTGTTACTTTTTGCCCATCACTAGTCATGACCAACTTACAGATGTCAGGAACGTACTCTCTCAGCGGTCGGACTATAGATTATGTCTGGCGCGTAATTGAGACATGTTTTAAGATACCTCGCACGATGAAATCGATTGAGTGGTTTCGGCTCTGTGACGAAACAGACGCACATAAATACAGATGTATATGTATACAAAATATACATACAACTAAACATGTAATATACATATATATGCTGTTAAAATTATAATCGTCTGTTTTTGCTATAGTCGGGTAATAAAGAAGATACATTCTGTCGAGCAATAAATGAAGATTTAGGATATCCGTTTTAAACAGACTGATGATACATAATATCGTATTAACCTTGAAATGCTATGGGGTCAATTTGGTATTAGAACAGCAGTCATATGTACGTGTTTTTGTGATTTTACTGTCATAAAAGAAAGCGTGGGAAGCAAACGACTGCCTCCCACACGTTTTAGACATACAAAGACCTCCGTCTTACATTTCAAGAAAAATATAATAACAAGTAATCCTGTCAGTTCCGATACACGGCACATTCTTTAACTATGTTGAATGAGGAACATCGCCTGTGACATTTATATCTAAACTATTTACTATTATAAAGAGACAGGGCGGATTTCGTACATAAATACAATACATATCTTCACGCTGTATCCCTAACGGGGTAGTCAGAGAAGTGTAATCACCAAGCGTCGCGGTTCTTAGATAGTTCTTTCGCTTCCTCAAATCTCATCACCCTCCTTACACATTTTTGCCTAGGTATGCGTGTGCTTTTGATATTCCGTCAGCTAACCACTCTAGCTATTTGATCTTTGTAAGTCAGCCTTGGTCTTTCATTTCTTTTACCACCCGCTTTCGGTCTGTAGATTTTCTTTGTTAGTCTTTCAACACTCATTCTTTCTATGTGCCCGAACCACTTCATTATGCGTTTCTTCATTTTTACAATAAACACTGTCGTGCAACCCTGTGCAATACTGCATATCTGTTAATTGCTTATTTGATCAATCAATCAGAAGATATTGTGCTGATATTGAATTTCTTGTGTAAGCAACTCGACAGTGTTAACAAAACCATTAATTAACTTAGAGGTTCCTAAATAATTTCGAAAAAGTAAAAGTAAAATAAAAAAAATAGGTTTTTTTTCCACATCTGGCCTTAGGTTGCCAATTACATTTCTGTATCAAATTTCAGCTATATAGGTGTAAATATAGCGGTTATAATCAGGTATGACTGTGATGCGGACAGTCAGACATTGAAACGAAACTATTAGAGTTCCGTTTTAGGTATTTTGGCTACAGGGATTCCTAAAAACGGCATCTGTAGCTCTAGCTATATTCCTGTAGCTTGCACACATGAATTTACGGGCAGAGTTAGTCTATTATAGAAGTAATACAGCTGTGCCTGCTAAGTTCAAATCGAGTTCATGATAAACTAGTTACAGTGTAACTTAATATAACGAGCCTCAATATAACGATTTCCTCGATTTAATAAATTTTCGAAATCCCCTAGAACTGCCCGTAAGAGCTAATGCGAAATGTACTTTTTTAATACATTTGCTCACAAAATAGACTTTTCCATGTGTGTTTAGCGTGCGGAAAGTTATTCTTTTCCACACTAGTGCTTTTTGTTTTCCTCCTGCATATAACGTCCAAATGCATGAAGGTTTTTAATCAAAAAGTTTTCTGTACAAAATTTTTGTATGAAATGACTATATAACAGCGTAAATACTATTAATGCATTAATTAAATTTAAAATAAATTTATTTTTTTAATATATACGTCAAAGTCAAAGTCGCAATTAAAATTATTTTCAATTTGGATAAATTATTGTCATTGAATTGGCTGACTGCATAGACACCGTTGCCCTGCCATGTCCTCTAAAAAAAAGAAACTTACTCCCGCGAAATTACATTTCTGCGTTTTTTTTATTTATTTATATTTTTATCGCAAATGTATTAAAACACGTCGTTCGATGCACGTGCGGAATTGTCATTTCCACTCGTCCGTATTGTTGACCCGCGCTTTCGGCTTGGGTCAACAAACCGGGATTCGTGAAGAAATGACATACTTTCCACACTTGTATCGAAATGTACTATTACGTTACGAATCCATTTGTCAAGAACCTCTTTATAATGAATTTTAAATAATTAAATACAGTGTTTTCATTTATTAGTGGAAATTGTTCGCTATAATAGGGTAAGCAGATGAGTACCTACGTAATGTTGAGGTTAATATAACAAGTTTTCCTGCCTTGTTAAAACGAAATGATTCGGCCACATGGAAAGAATGAGTGATGACAGACTGACGAAGAATATCTATAGAGCGAAAGTGAGTGGTAAAAGAAGCCAAGGAAGACCAAGGCTGACTTATGAAGATCAAATAGCTAGTGTGTTAGCCGATGGAAATGTTAAAAGCACTCGCATACCTAGGCGAAAATGTGTGAGAAGAATGATGAGATTCGAGGAAGCGAAAGAAGTATGTAAGGATCGCGACGCTTGGCGCTCCTTCCTCTCTGACTACCCTGTTAGGAATACAGGGTGAAGATATGTATGTATGTATGTTAAAACGAATTGTAGTCCAACCTAACCTCTATTTAAGAGACCTCATTGTAACAAAAAACTTGGTATAACGAATATTTTCTAATTCCCTTCAGTTTTATAATATCGAGGTTGCACTGTATAAAAAAAAATTACAAAATTAAAGTATGGTCATTCTAAAATAACTGCGTCCCTTGTTTCTCAAGAATCACTCAATTATTGGAGAAAAGATTTAAACGCGTTAAATGCAAATTTATTGGAAATCTTACTACAAGATTCGTTTAAGACAAAATTGTAGTCTAATAATATTATTCATTATATTATTCAAATATTATTTTATTGGCTTTCTGAATATCTCATTTTATACATCGCAAAATTTTTTTTCCGAGTGGATGGCAGTTTACGTTTAAAAATTTCTTATGTGTTAAATACATTGGTTTAACTTTGAAGCAATTATTTTTGGAATTTTCTTCGATCGTTTCTTCGATCGATCGCCAAAATGGGAAGACACCTAGATACCTCACTACACACTATATACAGTAAAAAGGAAAGTATTCATAAACCAACAATAAAATTCTATAAATTTATCGAATACGAACTGTGCTTCGGCGCAGCACGACTGGCGCTCCAGTGGCGTTCCGTATTAGACACCGCAGCACCTCGACATCGCGCCGATGAGCACTGTCAGGTTTTAGTGGGTATATTCAGTCCACACGAATCTCACATACCCTCCCCGCTGCTTCCCGAGTGAGACAGAGATGCTTACAGCGTTTCCTGATATTAAAAAAAATTGCGGGATCCTTTGTTCATTTGTCTTCTCTGTGGTAAGTATAAACGAAAAGGTCACCCATGGATTAGGTGACCGCACCCAACCACCTTAGTGATCGTATCAAGCATCGAAACAGCAGTGCAATGGTTTGTAATGAATGGAGTGTTTGACAACCGGCTCATTGTGATCAAGATAACATGAATTATTGAATGGAAACAAAACGGCCTTATGTCTTTTGTCTGGCGCCCTGTTTATGTTAATACACGAATATTTATGAAATAAACGTTTCTCAGTCACGGATCTAGGGACAGAATATAGGGGGAATATTACCCCACAGCTGGAACGCTTTTATATCAATGAGAGTTCCAAATAAAAGCAATTTGTTATCTTAGGCTTAGGGCATCCGCCATTTTGGATTTATGTTCTTACTTTATTTACTCAAGTCGTTTTATTTAAGTTTTAGATACTAACGTATCATTGTATATATGTATACAAGGTTATTTCGAAAGGATGTGTAAACTCGAAAGTACCCATGACAACGGAAAATTTGCATTTTACAACTTCGCCAAAAGTCAATAGTTTAGTGTAACACCTCTCAAGTTTAAAAAAAAGGTGAGACAACCCTATCATCAGCCTAATATTTGGAATGTAGGGCATAACGATAGGGTTGTAAAATTTTTTCTATTATATTTTTTTATATGGACAACGAAATAAATGTATCCCGTAATTATTATATCTGGAATATAGCAGCCGACATTCACACGTTGAAACTCTGCCAGATTTATACTCCCTTTCACAATAACCTTGTAAGTATAAAATATTCTTGCATACCACTCAGCGAAGTACTATTACTTCAGGTGTTACTTTTACTTTAAACTGCAAAATCTATCGCAGTGACTATTTTCGCAATTTCAAAATTTACTTTTCTTTCTAAACATTAATATTAATGCAACGAACATAACTCGTAAAGAGCTCAATCGATCGCGTGGTTATATACATACAATATATGTAAACATGTATCTATATTATAGACTAGTTTTGCCCCTCTTTTCCGCCCGCATTTTTGTTTCTTTTTCGGTACAATTCAAAAACAACAATCTAGTTTACTCTCTGATAAGTCTTCTACCTGCCAATAAAAGTCTCCTCGAAATCGGTTTAGCCCTTTCAGAGATTAGTCCTAACAAACATACAGAAAAACGAATAGACATTATAACTATTATGAGGGGAAATCATTATTTAAGAATACAAGTTAAATCGCCAAGAAGTATTTGTAGCCATGTACCCAAACGTATATTAAATAATTCGTTTGTATATTATTTATTTATTTATTTATTGACACCGTACTTATATCTATCATTACAGGATTAACCTAAGGCGATAGTTCAGTTCTCTTATATATTTTATAATCTATAACAGATGGTATATAAAGCTACTGTTGTAAATACACTCAGCGTACGGAAAAATAGGTCCAATTCTTCTGCTATAACGTTATGTTATATTATGACTGGTATATTCAAAAGAAATCGTAATGATTCCTATAATGTGTATCTTATTTATTATACAAAAATATAGTTTCTGGAACCATTCTTAAATTGCTAGATTTTTCCCTATACATTCTAATTTTTATTGTGTACATGAATTTGTTCATTTATTTTAATGAAGCTTACTAATTCGCAGTTAATGAGATAAAAATATAAACTTGTATGAGGAGAAAAATACACCCCCAACGTCAAACCTGAGCACACAACTGTGTTCTGTAATCTACATAAGGCTGACTAAAATATGATCCCCGATGTCAGTAGAGTTACTGTGTATAAAGACAATAAGGACATGTATCTAAAACAGAGCAAGGTATTATGACTGTATAGAACAAAATTGATGTTCAGTAATACATTGTATTATTTCGAATTATACGAAAGGAAAAATGTTTTGTATTTTATATACTTGTCTGCTTGTTACGGATAAATTGCTTCTAAATTGGTCTGGAAGGAAAAGAAACAGTGCCAAGTATCAAAGTGAACTACAAAACGTATCAAAGTGATATTTGGTAACCTGATTCTTCATTTCATTGACTTTATTTTGACAGTTGCGATACACGATTGGTTAACTTTTATAACACAAAAAATATATCAAAGGAACCCCTTTTAAAACAGAGATTTACATTTTTAGGAGTAACGGGACCGATTTATGTTACTACATTTTCTGTATAGTTTTAATCTAAACATATTCCTCAAAATTTTCCAGTTGGATTTTTTTAAAATTAATTATAGTTTTAAAAATAAAGGAAAATAACTACTTTTTCGTATTTTTCGTAAGCTAGCGCGCGCACTTTTGCATAGACCAGAACTTCTATTTTGGATTAAATTATTTTTTATCAATGCGTCGCCAAAGCAAAGCTCTCATGTGAGCAGCACGGCGCCGAGCAGTCAAAACTACCCGAAATTAGTGGTCGCCCAGTGGTTGAAATTCGATCGTAAATATAAAAAAAAACGCTTTTTTCCGTTGACTTACACTCCAGACTCGAAATAGTTCACGACTCTAAAGCACACAAAATTCACAGCTAGAGGCTCATTCAGACAATACGTCAGTCATTATTTTGGCTATAGTTATATCGTACAGTATTAACATGCTTCTTTTCTAGTAATTAATTATTTTGCTAATTTACTCTACTACTAATTTATTGCGTATTTTACAACAAAACAGTATTTATATTTATCATGAAATAAAAACAGACAGTCGTCTTGTAAATGCAATATATCCTTCTCACTTAATCTTCACTAAACCAAATGGCATTCTCTCTTTCTTGCTCCCCGCACTTAACTTTGTGGTCTGCGCTGTGACAAAGTTTACATTAGCTTTAATGTGTCTCTATAAATATATGTCTCTGATTTGTGTCACTTTCGCTTCAGTCATAATTACATCATTCTATTTCTTTTGTTGCTAGGCTACACAGTGTATTGGTGTAACACTGTGAGTAGCGCCTTTGTGTATATACGCAGGATATTCTTTGAAGTATATCGCTTCAAGGAATATCCTGCGGTTCCTGGCTCAATACGTGCTGAGTTTCTGGATTCAATAATATTGAAATTATATACTTTTAAACTTTAGCGTTGCATTATAAATAATATCAAAATCGGGAAGTTTAACGCGATTACCTTTTTATTCTGGCTTGACGTTTCGACCGAGTTGCATCGGCCGTGGAACATTTGCTTGAGACCACGGCCGATGCAACTCGGTCGAAACGTCAAGCCATAAAAAAAGGTAATCACGTTAAATTTCCCGGTTTAGATATAATAAATAGTAAAATAGGTTTGAAGAGTGCATATCACCGGAATGTGCATAGGCATTCTGTCCACCTTTTGGCTGTATCAGTGCATTCTTGTGTCGGAAAGTCCTGTAATGGCCATGCGCTTATTTAAGCAACAATGTCCAATTGTGCTCTATTTTGATACTTTACTAGTTATCCTGTTAGAGATGGATAAGTCCGGATGGATACGTGTTCGTGGACCTGTCTCTCTTGCGGTACCAATGGACAATGTACATACAAGTCTGAATCAGACACGTGCGTATCCTTTAATCCTAATTGTTTGTCGGAGGAATCGAATGAAACGTATGTGATTGAAAGCATGATATTGTTAGCTTCACTACATTCTAATCACGTCAATCAGTCACCTATGACAATTTTGTGACGTTTTGATAGCAAAAGTGAGGTCAAAACACTTTGCCTACGTATTAATGAGGCTTTATAAAAGAATCTGTCGTTAGTCTTTCACTCGTATTTATAGACAAGTCAAAGTAATTACTTAAGCAAAAGTAATTACTTGAGCAACTATTTTCATTGCATAGTTAAGAAATCGGTCGAAGTAAGAACTGTCAAAAGTTAGAATTCTTAATCAAGTAATAGTAACCACTTTCGTTGCTTAAGCAACGCTTATTACTCGGTTCGTAGCTTTTTGACAGTGTTTAGTACAGAAAATATGGAAGATATCGAGCATTTATTTTTTAATTTGGACAATATTTTAGTGATCCATTGGAAGAAGTTGAAAACAGTGTTAACATTAATGAACCTAGAAAAACAAAAGTATATTTCCGTAATGACCCTCTTCGCGAAAATACTGAAAATGATTTCAGGATGAGATATCGATTCAGTAAAAGTGTTGTACTTAATGTTATTTTGCCATTAATAATAACTACACAATAATCTTTCCAAGTTATAAATCACGTGTCAGCTAATATCCCAAGTATAAAAATCATACATTTAAATTTGGTAGGGTTATATCGTGTGCCAAACGTTTCGATTCTCCAAACATTTTGTTTGTTCAAAGATAAAATTGAATGATTAAAAAATATCTTCTACGACTTATTTTTCTTTTTATACCGATAACTTTATCAAATTATATATTACAAATTTATATTAGGCAATATAATGCAAGACTTTGTAAAAATAATCTAGACCTCACGTTTGCCCTCTCATGAAACAAAACGCAGCAACGAAGTGTTGCCAGTGAGAAACAATTATCAAGCATCAACTCTAACTTAAGCAATTGCTTAAGTAAGTAACGTGCATTACTCAATTATAGAATAAGATTTTGTACTGAAGAATTCTAGCCACAAGTAATGACTTCATTAAGAAATTACTTAGCAACAAGTAATTACTTGTTTATAAATACGAGTGTTAGTGTTAGTATAGCTGTATCCGCGAGCCGTCGTTGTTAAAATATAGCCAAAATTAGTGGTCAGTAAGTTATTCAGTATGCAAGGAATTATTCAGTCAGTTTTATACATAGTGTTTAATGAGTGATTAGTGAGTTTATAGTGCATTAAATATACGTATTGATTAGTGTGCTTTTAATATGAACGTAATCTGTGGTGACACTGATTGCGCACGGTTAACCACCATAATAAATTACTGTGATCGGATCCATGCAGGTCCGGGATGTGGAATTTGGAAGTGGATTCGCGGTGCATGATTTAAATTTCGACTGGTATTCTTCAAAATGTCTTACAGACAGCCTTGGGATACTCCTAGCCTTATCTTTCTAATACTCCCAAGGACTGTACCAATAGACCACTTATTTCGCCTGCCAGTTTGGAGAATACTTTTAATATCTTGATTAAATGTAATTTGTAAGCGAATTTTTATAAGGCAGCATTAAAATATGTTTAGCATTGTTTCTTTTGAAGATAAAAGTGTGTGTGGGTAGTTAAGAGATTTTTGTCGTCAACGACTCGTGCCTAATTAAATTCCTCGAGTAGGATAAAGTCCCTCGCAGGGCTTGCGTGAAACAATTAGTTGTAAGGGTCTGTCTACACTCTCGCCATTTGGGACAATTTAACTATTTGTCTAGGACCGTGACTACTTATTTTATAAAGGTACTAGGGTTGTTCACTTCTAAAAAAATGTTTTTCTGACGAAATGTATCGCATGCCATCAATTTTCTATGATGCGTCGTATACTTAACATCGACAAAATATAAAAAAAACATCAGTATACCCGTACTGAAATGAAAGAAAAGCAAAATTGATATTGTGCGAGTTTGACTCGTATCTCGGGTTTCGTACAACAATTACAAAATCTAATATCTCTAGATTTTGCCTAGGTTCTAGAAGACTATACTTTAGCTACATTTTTCCTTTAAAATTTAGGTAAGATTACAATCTTTGTAATTTTTTAAATGTATATCCCGCAGTACCAGAAGTTAGACGTAGTTTTGTGGGGAATATCTATGTTTTATTGTGTCGGGTCATAAGAAACATAATATGTATCATATTATATGTTAAATATGTTAATAATATTTCTCACTATGCTATAATTCTTTGTAAGTCACACAGTAAATCCGCACGATCACTGCGCGACCGGTGATTACTTGTAATAAAAAATTTGTATCATGTATGACGATTGCGTATTTATTATTGTAAGACCGTAAAATGCACTTTTCACGGTAGATTTAGCGCCACTATACAAATTACATTACGCAAATTCTCGTTTTGACAGCAGATATCTCGCGATATTGGCTGTCGCATGTTGTCTGCAAGTTCCGTAATAAGCATGCGGTAGTGTTTTTGGGTGCACTCGTATGTCTCTATATATGTTACACTTGAACATGTTATTAGTTAAAACGCGTTTTCTCTAGATAGAACTAATTTTTACTAAATGTTACTTTGTTATATCTAGAATTTTCTATATAATTAATAAATATATTTCTATTTGAATTTTTGATTAAACTAGGTCTTAACTTTGAAGCTAAGCTTTAGATGAACTACGTAACATGACTTTTTGCGAATCGAAAGTGAAGCCCCAGAATAGAATAGGCTTTATAAGAACACTCTTTTTGGGTAGGTTAGGTTAGATTAGTATGTTGAACACAACGCATGAGCTGAGCGAGCGAAGCGAGCGTGCCGTGGCAGCGGCCGGCGAAGAGCCAGAAAAGAATCGGCTTATTAAATTTTACTGGTCAATCGCAAGGACACTCTTTTTGAACTAGAGGTAGTTTTAGCTGATATTCATTTTTCTGTAGCGGTAAATTCTAGTCGTAACAAAGAGGTTCAGTAAGAACTAGTTTTAACTAGAGAAAACGTGTATTAATTAAAAATTAATTTTAACTGTAACATATAAAAGTTAAGATGTACCAGTTTATACAAACGATCATCGATTTCGATGGTGCAAGTCCGAAATTATTTAACTCACCAAACATACTATACTCCGGTCTATATTCAATACACAACAAGTAATTTTGTGAATCTTACGTGCTATTGGCAAATGCGCTAAACTGTGCGCCATGCCATAAAGAAAAAAAAAAGAATTTCAATGGATAAGACAATGAAAATATAGGTACACAATATGGCAAAGATTATATATTAGACACACCGCTGTTTAATTCCAATAAGCAATGATGCTATACCATTAATAATTTTGTTTATGTTATCGATTACCTAGTAGGTATTGCTGATTTTATTTAATATATATTAAAAATACGTCAAGACAGAACTTTGTGTCAATTTTTAAGCTTATTGTGCGCACGGAGGAGTGTGAGATTTGGCATAGTTTATATGGCATAAGTAGGCAGTCTGAATATATCTAACTCGGCCAAAATGGCCATTCACAATACGGTGTTGGCGCCAACTTTATTGTACGATTGTGAGGCCTAGATATGCCCGAAATTAAATGAAAGTAAGACAAATGCAGTAGAAATACGGTCTCTTAGAAATATGTGTGATGTCACCCTTGTGGACAAAATAAGCAATGAAGAAATACGCAATATGACAGGATTGCACGACAGTGTTATTGTAAAAATGAAGAAAGGAATGCTTAGATGGTTCGGGCACATGGAAAGAATGAGTGATAAAAACTGACGAAGAAAATTTACAGACCGAAAGTGAGTGGTAGCAGAAGCCAAGGAAGACCAAGGCTGACTTACGTAGATCAAATAGCCAGAGTGTCAGCTGACGGAAATGTCAAAAGTACATACCTAGGCGATAATGCGTGAGGAGACTGATGAGATTCCAGGAGGCGAAAGAAGTACTTATATAATTAAGGACCGTGAAGTTTGGCGCTTCGTCCTCTCTGCTATCCCGTTAAGGATACAGCGTGAAGACAAGCTGGTGTCATTTGAATTGCTACTACTCAGGGACGTATTTTAACAAGTTTTGCCCTCAAATTAAGAGATCCATACGCTATGCGCTGGCATAAAATCGAATCTCGTGTGACAAGACAGATGACGATCTTGCTTCGGCCCGCCTTGAGACAACTTCTTCCGCAAGACATTAAAACACTCGGCACTAGGAAGCGGTGGCGGATGCCAGCCCCTTAGCCTCCCCTAAATCAGCTAGTGCTCGGAAGGGCTTTGGCGCTCTCCCTCTCTCAGTTATTATCACTTTATATCCGTAACAATTCAAACTTAATAGTGATGTTTAACATCTGGCAGGCGACGGCTATGTTTTTTTTTTGTTAATATCAATGTGCAAACGTGTACACAGACCCTTACACGATGCGTTGATGGAAGCCAGTCAAATCAGCGAGAACCCGAGTTTCGTCAGGTCACGGCCGGGCCGAACTGTTGCCGTTTTGTTCACTTCCGAAGTGTCTATTTTATGTAAAATTAAGTTGCACTACCTATTACTACAGCGCGACACCACACGTTGTCTGTGTTGACAAGAATTTCAAGACTTTTTGGTGGTAGCGGGAGAAGTGAGGTTGTCATTTTATTTAGATTTACTATTTTTTACATTTTTGTGAGTTTTAAAGTAAAAAAGTGATAGTATATTGTGTTTTAAAGTTCTGTATAAGTGAAAAGAATGGAGTAGGTCTAATTAAACATGTGTAGCTGACGTTGTCACGCTCTTCCAAGAAGTCCTTTATAACTTCAGTAAACCCTACTACTATCACTTCACTGGAGGAGTTTTACGATAAGAAAAAACGAATATACTTGTAATTCTTCTTATTAATATGTGACATTGGCAAATGCGCTAAACTGTGCGCCATGCCATAAAGAAAAAAAAAAAAATTTCATGGATAAGACGATGAAAAGATAGGTACGGTACATTACGGCAAATTTAAATTGGGATGCATTTAATAATCCTTTCCAAATGGTAAAACTATCGATGAAAACACTGTTTATTTCAAGATGTGAAGAATCTGAAGATCAAAAAGGAGGAGAAAACCGCGGGCAGAAAGCTAGTGAATAAGAATTGTTTAAATAGGTTGGGCACGCAGAGAGAATGAGTGTTGCAATTAACTGGCAGGTATATGGAGAATTTTGAGCTGTAAAAAATAAAGTGCGTTTACGAAATATATTGTAAACACTTTTGATCACGTTGTTAGTAATATAAAACTTTGGTAAACATTTACCTTTTATTCACTTTTTTATGGCTTTGTGAAAGGGTCACGATACTAAGAAGGTTGAGCAACGGTGCAGTACAATATAACTTCCATTTCATTCCATTAAATATATACATAACATGAACATCTATATACCATTCCAATTACGGAACAGTGAAAGCATCGAAGAGTAACAAAATTACTCCTTGATGTATTAACGATGGGTTATAATAGGATACAATGATAGGTTGTGAGTCTTTTGTGGGCCATCGTCTATACAAATTCCTTGTAATAAGCCCTACCGCTTGGTTGACTTTTATGACTTGTACTGCGCGATAAATGTCTGAGTTACTACGTAGATAGTATTGTCTGGCATATTTTTTTTTACATTCTGTAGTCGAAATGCCTGAAACAGAACCTTTATAGTTTTGTCTGTCAAATCCTGTATATTCTGTTATCTTTACACCTCCTGAGCTGAAGTATCGCTCAAAGACTTAATTTGATGATTCAAAAATATAAATGAGAAAAAAGAATTTAATAACATAACATAACTCACGCTGTATCCCCAACGGGGTAGTCAGAGAGGACGGAGCGCCAGGAGTCGCGGTCCTTACACACCTCTTTCGCTTCCTCAAATCTCATCATTCTCCTCACACATTTTCGCCTAGGTATGCGAGTGCTTTTGACATTTCCGTCTGCTAACACTCTGGCTATTTGATCTTCATAAGTCAGCCTTGGTCTTCCTTGGCTTCTTTTACCAGTCACTGTCGCTCTATGTATTTTCTTCGTCAGTCTTTCATCACTCATTCTTTCCATGTGCCCTAAGAATTTAATAATTTCAACCTAATATATCTTTTAAATTCATCTTTTACTTAATAAACAAAGCGGACCGTCCCTACTTCGTCCGGTTTGAATATATAATGTGTAGCCTTTATCCATCTAAAATAATGTACCTTTAAAATGGTGAAAGAGTTATCAAGTAGGTGCAGTGGTTCCGGAGATTATCCTCCACATATAAACGAACTAATAAAATCTGCTCTCTCTCTCTTTATAATATTAGTATAGATTGCTATAGAGCCTTACGTATGTTAATTCATATCCAATATCAACATATTCCTTGCCACCACGTTTTGACCGATTTTTTCTTTTCCAGACAATGTCTGATCATGTAAGTGCGATATTCAGAAGGATTACTAATAGTTAAAAATAGCTCTTGCTCGCGTCTTCGTCCACGTGAATTTTTATTTAAAGATGCCCACGTCCTTCCGCGGCGTTCAAGCTATATCCATATCAAATTTCATTAAAATTGGTTTAGCTGTGAAAGCAAAATAGGCAGATTCAATTCATTTAATCTTTAGCTATTTTTTATTCAAAAAAACATGAATCGACACGTGTTTCGCCTCTCAATGAAGCATCTTCAGGTTATTCTAGAGATCAGAGTTGGTCAGCTAACTCGATAATGGTTACCTGACTAAAATTATAAAAATTCATCACACGTGTTTAGTATTTATATACATACTAAATCTATTAAATTATACATCTTATACATTATATTTATACATTTGATTGTCGTTAAGTCTATGCCTAACCGGCCAACTGTCAAATGTTCTGTAAAATGCAATTAATATAAAAAGACTTTGATTAGATACTGCGTGCCAGTGATCCTAACAACAGACATCCATAACATTAATAATCTCTAATCAAATGTAATGGATTTCCACAAAATAACACCTTAGTCTATACTATGTATAATAAACTGAGTTTTATGCTTTCGCACTTACAATGTTATAATGGATTTAAAATAATAACTTTGACACACGAATAATGAGCTATGTATTATATCGACAGATAAAATATAACCTTTGCTGCGAGAGCAAGGTACATCCTATAAATTGTTATTCAATACGTAAAAATATACGCGATAATATACATTATTATATTGTATTTACAATAACAAATATTCATCCGATATACGTCACTGAGCAGAAAGTTCAGCTAGGGTTATCACTGAGTGTATTCTGTTATAAACCCAGCACTCGGCATTCTTGTTGTTGTTCCACTTGTTGACTAAACATGTACAGACACAAAATGATTAAAACCTACTAAAACTACAATAATATTTACCGATATAATGTTTTTGTGAAATATGTATTACAGATATTTAATATTTAATAACATAATTAATAGTCCTCTTTGACTGTCCTTTCTGAATGTTTCATTTCTGGGTAACTGCATTCGATTTTATAATAAAGTTCCTCAGGAATTTACTCAATTAACAGAAAATAGATTTAGGTTTGTTATAAAACTTACATTGATTAGACAATCATAATAAAATAAACGATTTCAGTCTGGTAATGATCTCTTCACATGCATTTACTGGTGTTCTGAACATTGTATTTTAATAAACTTTTAGTAAATTGATGTTGAAAAAGTGATACATGACTGAGTTCCCCGTCGGTTCTTCATAGTGTCCAGGTTTTCTCTTTGAACCGAACTAAAGTAAATTTGATGTTCAAAAACACCTTGCAATTGGGTTTACTTGAACGAATTGATTTCATTTTGACTTCGACTACCCTGTTAGGGATACAGCGTGAAGATATGTATGTATGTACATATATATGTATATTTGATTTTCGAACCCGTTGGGTAATAATTATAAAACTAACAACTATGTTAAGACTTTAATAAACGGGGTGAATGATCGAAGAGACTTACAGTCATTATATAATATATACATTTATTATTATTAAAAAGAAAATGTCTTAAATCGATGTAAATAATATCAATAATTGTAATCACACAATCGAATAACTCGTTAAAATAAATAATCATTATATTGTCATCTCATTACCATTATCAAACATCATTATAATTAAAAATTAGCGATTATACTACATCTCTATAACATAACATAACATATCTTCACGCTGTATCCCCAACGGGGTAGTCAGAGAGGACGGAGCGCCAGGAGTCGTGGTCCTTACACACTTCTTTCGCTTCCTCAAATCTCATCATTCTCCTCACACATTTTCATTTTCGCCTAGATATGCAAGTGCTTTTGACCTTTCCGTCTGCTAAGACTGGCTATTTGATCTTCATAAGTCAGCCTTGGTCTTCCTTCGGTTCTTTTACCTCTCACTTTCGCTCTGTATATTTTCTTCGTCAGTCTTTCATCGCTCATTCTTTCCATGTGCCCGAACCATCTAAGCATTCCTGTCTCTCTACATCTCTATAATCCTAAATAATAAAATCCCAAGAAACAAAATCAATGGTTGGCCGCTCGTATTCCGTAATCGAGGACCGTCCACATCAATCAATCATTGAATTGTCGGCATATGAATTGTTGTTTCTTTTATTTGTAAATTTTTCATTACTTTTGAATTACTTTAATTCAAAAGTAACTTTACTTATCTACCATTACTTCACCTTGTTAGCAAGTATTTCATAAATACATCGTCTGACATTAGTTTTGCAATCATTATTATTATTAATCATATTTTCTTCTAATAATTGATCTAAATAAATCCTATCTTATCGTATACTGTAATTATCTGCATATTTGTAACCGCGTTCTAGGAAACGGCTCTGACGATTTCGATAAAATTTACAATATAAGGGTTAACGGAAGCGAAAAATCAATCTAAATATCTGTTCTGAGAAAATTCGTTTTCTTCTTGTTATCACACACTTGAAACTTCTGAACTCGCAATTCTTCTGAATTCACAATAAAGTTTACCATTTCAATAGCAAAGTGCCTAGAGTGTAGGTTTACCACATCGAAGTGCGCCGGCTCGAATCCTGCTTTTTTTAATATTCAATCAACGAGCACAGCTCTGTCGGTCAGGTAGTAAAAATTAAATGCTGTTCGTTGATAAGCGTATCTAATTTTTTAAAAACGTTATTTACAGTTTGAATAGGGTTTTTAAGGAAAGAAAAATTGGAAAAATTGCCGGGATAATAATTGTAAAATTCGGGCAAAATTGAAAACACCTACTTTTTTACAAATATAGAATTTTTGTATGATTTCAATATCACGAATAGTATTGTAATACCTGCTGAGCCACAGCAATACGTATATGGGGCCATCCATATATTACGTCACAAGAGTTTTATGAGTTTCATGGCCATGGTATGACGTCGCATATTTTGCAACTTTACATCTAGAACTTAAAAAATAAAACAGCAGTTCCAACATTTTTTTTTAATGAAATCAGCATCAAATTAAACATTCTAGAAAATTAACTAAACCAAAATTAATTAACGAACGATAAATTGTATTAACGAAAAGATCTAATTATGGAAAGAATCGTCTTGTCCATTGACTTTCAACTCACTTCTTTACTCCTTTATATTATTTTTCACTGGCATAGTAGCCTCTTAAAATAGTAGAACTAAGAAAACTATGACCATCACTCGGCGAAAGTCAATAGTCAAATGAATAATAGAAAACTTGGGTCAAGTATCACATCGGACGGAGCATTTGCTCTTGAAGGGTGTTCTTAAATTTGTAGACCGTCTTTCTAGATTTTTACTAATCTGCGTGATTAAAAAAGGACTACTAGTAGCCAAAACACTTAAGATTTACGAGTATTTTGCAAATAATTAATTCATGATCGACTCATAAGCTGACACGAAATACACTGACAGTTCGAGGTTGCTATACTTACTGTAGCTAACTGTTTTACTAGTGGTTACGCTCAATGAGATAGAAAGAGAAAGGAAATTTCGTTAGACATACGGTGGTAAGAGCGGCATCATGTTATAGCTCCGTTCGTTATGTTGTTGATCCGAGTAAGAAACAATGAAACATCGGCGGTAGCGGCGCTTGTGGCGGGCGGCATTTGTCTGTTTTTTGTTTCACTTGGCTCAAAAGCGGCCGACGCGCGACACTGTTGCAGCGAGCCGCTTGCTGCGAGCGAGAACTCGCCAACAAAATTATTGTTGATGAATGTGATAAATTCCTAAAATCTTTAGCTATTTTCCGCTCAAACTCCAAACACCACCAATCGACACGTGTTTCGCCTCTCAACGAAGCATCCTCAGGATATACCAGAGATAGGATTCAGTCAGCTATTCGGTTTGCTTTGATTTTGATTGATTCGGTGCTGATTAGCTGACCGAATCCTGTGTGTGGAATTTATCACACGAAATGGATTTCCGCAAAGTAACAACTGAGTCTATACAATATTATGAATCTTATATAGCCTAAAGATAGAAGTTTTTCGTTTACAGTTAAAGTTTTGTGTTTTAATATTTTAGATTTTGACATGTGACGTCACAAAGCTTATAAGCTCCTTGTCACACAATGTCACACTTCGTTGAACATTTACATTTGACGTAATTTATGGATGGCCCCTATTTTACTCACATGTCGTATGCATAATATATTGATATGGCCTTTTTGAGCTCATGAATTTGATACCCATGATAGAGTCCAATGACATTTTATATCAACGATTTTATATTATATATAATAGAGACCATATTATATTTTACCAAAACAACCTGCGCGAAAAACGCGTGCGTAATTGAGATGAACTCAATAATACTTCATGTCATACGTTGATATCGGTCAAGACCCAGGTATTCTCAGGTAATGAACGAATTGAAAGAGTGAGTCTCAGAGCTAAACGTCACGTACTTCTGACATTTTCAACTTGGGTGGTTTTCTATTTGAATGAAACATATTTTTGTTACCAAAAACAAATTAATTGTTTATTGCTACAAGTCGTTTTGTTTGAAACAACAATGTGAAACTTGTTAATGAATAAGTGGTTGAAACACAAAAACTTGTTTAAAACAACAAACTTCAACTTTTTAAGAAATAAACTCGTAGCGAACCACTTGTTATCTAGTTAATTCAATAAAAATATCTCAACAATATTTTAACAGCATAAAGCAGGTATGCTGTTAAAATAACAAGATATTTTTATAAGAAACAATGTTAATACTGAACAACTAACCTATGACGGCAAGAAGTTCAAAATGTTAAAATAACAAGCTAACGTGCTCGTTGTTTCAAAAAGTTATCCTTAATATTATCTAAATTGTTGCTGCAACAAAAAATTTTGTAGAAACTAATTTAACCAATAATACTCTTGAATCTAGCAAGAATCTGGTTGGAATTTCTCGCAGTGTAGAAGTGAAGAAATAGGGTTGAGATTCGTAAAGCAAATTTGGCTTTTAACATTTAGACGGGAATAATTGGTTTCGTTAAAATACATACATATGTACATATATTCACGCCGCATCCCTAACGGGGTACTCAGAGAGGACGGAGCGCCAAGCATCGCGGTCCTTACATACTTCTTTCGCTTCCTCAAATCTCATCATTCTCCTCACACGTTTTCGCCTAGGTATGCGAGTGCCTTTGACATTTCCGTCATCTAACACTCTAGCTATTTGATCTTCATAAGTCAGCATTGGTCTTCCTTGGCTTCTTTTACCACTCACTTTCGCTCTATAGATTTTCTTCGTCAGTCTTTCATCACTCATTCTTTCCATTTGTTATTAATTTCGTTAGTGTTTTTGTTAATTTAGAAAAATGATAAATTTAATAAAAAATGTAATCAATAAATCAAAAAAAAGCTTATACTTGTCACTGAAATGCTGGAGAATATACGAAACTTTATTTTGTGCCATTAAATTCTATATTTTACTTGACGTTAAAAGTACTCGCATGTGTGAGGAGAATGATGAGCTTTGAGGAAGCGATAAAGTATCGCGAAGCTAGGCGCTCCGTCCTCTCGTTAGGGATACAGCGTGAAGATATTATATGTGTGTACGTATGTATTTTATTTCTAATTAAATGTAGTGGTTTTGTAAGTTCTATTCGATAAAGCGTTTGAGTATTTTTCCTTTGCATATGTTTTTTCTTAAGTTTATAGCTCCAGAAGTGTCGTCTTTTTATCTTCAATGTGATATCTGACAAAACGGTATTTTGAACATCCTGGTCTTAAGTGATTTCGATTCAGTGTGATTTTTACATTATTATTTACATACGCTATTAAAATAAAAATACTTCTATTATCTTTACTGTCGTTGAGAAAAATTACAGTAACTGTGGGGACGGAGCTGAGCTAAGCAAAAATGCAACGCGTCGTTCGCTCGGCCCGCAATCGCCGCCCGGGTGTGGTATAGAATAGATTGATACTGTATTTATATTTATTTCTCGGGATTAATAAATCGTTTAAGAAAAATAATGTTTGGACTCAATTACTCTAATAGTGAATATCCCAACATTTAATAACATTTCAGGAAACCTTTTCTCAATATTCAATATGTGTATTTGATAGTTTTCATTTCTGTTAGTTCAAATTTCCTCAGCTGACATACTATATTTTATATCAGTCTTCAATATACAAAGGATGTAGTGTAACATGGTTTCGAAAGCACTTTATAATTCGTAAATACACATATAATAATGAAAATCAAAGTCAAAATGAAATCAATTTATTCAAGTTAACTCAATTGCAAGGAATTTTTGCACGTCAAACCTGGGCACCGAGGAGAACAGACAAGAAACTCAGTCAGATATCATTTTTCAACATCATTCTATAATAATTATTTAAAGTACATACATACATACATATCTTCAAGCTGTATCTCTAACGGGGTAGTCAGAAAGGACGGTGCGCCAAGCTTCGCGTCCTTACATGCCTTTTTCGTTTCCTCCAATCTCATCATTCTCCTCACACATTTTCGCCTAGGTATGCGTGTGCTTTTCACATTTCCGCCAGCTAACACTCTGGCTATTTCATCTTCATAAGACAGCCTTGGTCTTTCTTGGCTTCTTTTACTACTCGCTTTCGTCTTTCATCAATCATTCTTTCCATGTGCCCGAACCATCTAAGCATTCCTTTCTTCATTTTTACAATAACACTGTCGTGCAATCCTGTCATCTCGTATCTCTTCGTTGCTTATCCTGTCCGTAAGGGGACACCGCACATATTTCTAAGAGATTTCGCATTTCTACTGCATTTATCATACTTTAAAGTACACAATAAAGGAAATAAAGTTTAAAATAAAGTTAGCACCAACACCGCATTGTGGATGGCCGTTTCGGCTGTGTTAGATTGCATTATAAAATATTTAAAAACACGAGAAATCAGCACAATTATCTTTTATTTTATACCTATCCAAGTCCAAAACCTTTTAAATCCTTTCTACCGATTCGCAATGTTTATCCAAGAGTTGTGTGTGAATCGATTGAAATCAAGAGACAGAAAAATTTCAATCGGGGTAACGGATACAATTTGTCAACAAAACCAAGGTTTTCACATCCGGTCAAATGTGTGGACCCTGTGAGTATAATGAAAAATGTGTCGGACACGAAGTGAAGCTTGCTACGACTTTACCACATTTGAGACTACGACCGATGCAAATCTGCCGAAACATCAAACCAAAATAAAAGATAATCGCGTTAATTTCCCGTTGCTTAAAAATGCATTCGAAAAATATAAATCGTTTCTCTTTAACTTTATTAATAATACTTTGTGCGAAATGGGCAGGGACCATAAATAAAGCTTAACGCTCTGACCATTTTTAAATTCGTGCATTCGCTAAGCAATTAATAATTTATTAATAAGCTAATAAAGTTAATGACGACCTCCGTGGCGCAATGGCTAAGTGCATCGGAAAGTAAACGGGGGTTGCGGGTTCGATTCCCGCCCCGAGTCTGGGTGTTTATGTATAATATGTATTTATTTACAAAAGAAAAGTATATATGTAGTATATCAGTTGCCTAGTACCCATAACACAAGCGCTGTGCTGCTTACTTTTCTTTATTCTTTTATTAATTTTCATTGTTTTATAGCCAAAATGGCAAAAATAGATCCCTTACAATTTGATCATAACTGAGTTAAATAATTTTCTACATGTGTTCAAGATTTTTAAGTATTTTAATTTAAGGCGGCGTATTGAAAATTTCGACGGCAGGAATCTCAATCTTTCGAAGTAATTACAAATCGTATGAAAGTTATTTTGGCAAACTGATTTTTATTTCGTCGATATTATTTTGCCAATTGCGTTACACGATTGGTAACAGAAATATTGATATCAAAGAAATCTCTACTAAAACAGAGATTTACATTTTCCGGACTAACGGGACCGATTTATGTCTCCAAATTTTCTGTATACATTAATCTAAACACATTCTTCAAAATACCAGTCGGATTTATTAAAATTAATTAAAGTTTTTAATGCGAATTGAAACAGCTGCTGTTTCGTATTTTTCGTAAGCTAGCGCGCGCTATTTCGCTTTATTAGCGAATTTATTCCATTGCTTCCGCTGATATTCATTCAAGGACATTTTTTTCCTAATTAATTATAATACAATTATTTTTCTAACACTTACGCAGGTTTGTATTGAGTAATATAGACGCAGAAGCTCTATTTTATGCGTCACCTCCATGTATAAAATCACACTAAGCTTACAATATTTACTCACGGGTCTATGTCGCGTTTATACTTTAAGGCTAGTTACCTATTTTATCCCGACGTTTCGACCGGATTGCACCGATCGTGGTCACGTGCAGACTGCAGAGGATAAATGACGTCTTCGTAGGTTGAAATCAAGAAATACTATAATTTCAACCGGGAAGATGGATACCGCTTATCAACATCATGGAATTTTGTCATCAGTGAGTGTGTCCGGAGGCGGAAAACCGGACGTCGCCAGTGTGTAGATGTCGTTAGTGTAGTGTGTCGAAGTACCGACAGTGACAATAACAAAAATTAAGAAATGCGGTGAATGAGTGTGGGTACTTGCAAAAAACCGCGCGCTACGAAGACGTCATTCATCCTCAGCAGTCTGCCCGTGACCACGATCGCTGCAATCCGGTCGAAACGTCGGGATAAAATAGGTAACTAGCCTTAAAGTATAAACGCGACATAGACCCGTTAGTAAATATTGTAAGAGGTGTACAAGTCGCGAAAATTTAAAATCACGCTAAGCTTTTTGCAAATCAAAGCATTTATCCAAAAAGGTAAAAAAAGGCCGTAGATTTTGCCACTTTTTGAAAAAAAAAAGTGTCTCAAATTTTGACTGCATATAACAAAAAATTACTTGATAAATTGTAATAAAGGTATCTGAAGTAGAATATATAATTCTTCTACTATTAGACTGTATTTTTAAAGAGAACGTAAGTCGTGTAGTTTAAAAAATACCGTGAGTTAAAATCGTTAGGACCCAAATTTAGCCAAAAACACACTGTTTTTTTGTTCCGCCAAAGTAATTGCCATTATAAAACTTATATTTTTTACAATGAAAGTCTAATTAATTATGAATATCTGAAATGTCCCAAAGTTAAGCTGCTACATTATAGTTTTCGAGTCTTTAAATACTCATTTTTTATTGAGTTATCATTGTTTAAAACTTTATCTCCATTATTTTCGCTTATACGTTACTATTTTGTATGTTACCAAATTCCGACTTCCATGTATTAAAAGCAGTTCATGATGGTATTTTGAAATGGCACTGGCGACACCGAGTACCCATGGCAAACGAGGCAACATGTTAGAAAAAGAAAAAGCGCCATTTTGACGTCTCTGGTGTTTGTCAAAGGTGTACACGTACGTTTTGGCTGTGAATTTTTTTTCGAATTTTAACGATTTCAAACATAAATAACAGTTTTATTTACGCACATTTTAACTAATACTATGCACAAGGGATTAATAAGTGCGAACTAATGTATCTTACTCTGAAATTCCACTCGGTTTTGTAATTATAGCTATTTATAACCTCAATAATCACGCTTCTCCGTTACTTCTATGTAGCTTCTATGTTACTAGTAACGTTGACTCTATGTTACGTAACGTTGAAGTGTTCTAAATGTTCGTACATAATAGTATTATAATTTTTGTACTCGGTACTAGTTTTCATACAATAATGAAACTTGAATTGATTTGAATTCGTACTTTACGGTTTTTAATTGCCGCATTGTACAAAATATGACGTAAACGCACTTCCTAGCGAGATTAAACTTTTAGCTAACATTAAATTACAGACCTTAACGCTTTACAAATAATTACAATGAAATTGATAATGAAAGAAAATATTTTGCGGTAGCGTTTAATTTTAGACCTTAATGCACCACGAATAAAATTTCAATCCAGTTATTTTTATGTATTTGTTAAATTGGGGGAATGTTGTCGAATTGTTTGTGTGAGTAAGCGTCTATAAAATAATTGCATTTGAGTGCTCCCATTTACTTGTGGTAGTACCTCACCTCCCACGAAAAATGCCAAAGTGTTAAATGAAAAATAGCGCGAATGTCTCCTTCCGTTGTAGGTAGGTACTCAATGAATTGATGTGGTCAGATTGCCGTGGTTGTGTACCTAATAACTCCAAACTATTAATACTTAGATTTAACATTTTTCCCTACTCCGCGCGCATTTGACTAATTTTTCTGCTATCATTGAATACAGTTTATACTAATATAGATTGGCATTAATTTTGTACCGAAGTTTATGGTCCAAGCATACATATCGTATTACTAAAATTTAACGCCAAAAATACCACATTATGTTCTCAGCTTTACAAACATTTTGCGTTACTTCTATATTATCGTAACATAGAAGTTTCTATGTTACTCAATGTTACAAAGTGGCAAAATTTACGGCCTTACCCAAATATAATTACACTTACCGAAAAGACCTTTTACAGATGATTTTATTTCTTAAAAATATTGCCTTATTTCAAAAACTCGTTTTATTTAAAAAGATTAAAATGAGTGTCTGTATTTTTGGCAAGTTGGATTAATTAAAACTATAATACATAACCATAAAGGAACCATAGTTTCAAGAACAGTTATAGCCTATTACAACAATGTAACATATTTATTCTATTCAAAATATTGTCAATAACGTCATGACATGTTTGGAATGTAACGTTAAGAGATATTAGCATTCTATTTGTATGATATCAGTAGTTCAGTCCTATAACAGGTTCATAAGGCCACGCTTCGAAATAGTTCGTTGTTTAGAAAACAACTGACTGGGATATTTAGTACAAATGTCTTCTCATAACAGTGTTCGAAGTGTAACTAACGAACATATTTATTTATAGATCTCTTGAAAAATTGGGCCTTTAATAGCCGATATATTTTATTGGTCTGTTGGTTTATGTGTTAGTACATTTGCGTTTGAAGGTGAGGGACATAAGTTCAATCGAAAAACGAGTTCATAGTGAATGTTTTAATTCAAAGGAAGAAAAAGAGTTAGATGTTTTGGGCACGTGGAACGAATGAGTGACGAAAAAATCTACAGAACGTGAGTGGTAGAAGCCGACGAAAACTAAGGCTGACTTATAAGATCGAATAACCGGAGTGTTAGCTGCCGGAAATGTCAAAACTAGTCTTATACCTAGGTGAAAGTGTGTGAAAAGAATGATGCGTTGCTCTCTATCTTCTCCGATTATCCCTTTGAAGCTACAGCGTGAAGATATGTTAGAAATATGTTTATGGAATCATCCTACTGTATGTTTGTCTACAATAGTTATTTTTTTCAGAGACCTTTTAACTTAAACGACTGTTTGGAAAATCTATACATACGTATAATAAAGCAGTAGAAACCATGTATATGTACATTGAATAAATTTATCAAAAATTGAGTGCAGGCAATAAAAAAAGAGTAACAAAACGCAAAGAAGCATTTTTTTTATTTTTGCTTATCCGTCTGTCTGTCTGTATGTACACGCTAATCTCCGAAACTACTGGACGGATTTTCTTGCAGTTTTCACAGGTAGATTCAGCTCAGCTAGGAGCAACATTTAGGCTTTATTTCATTGAAATCTCTTGACAGTGAAAAAAGTTATCGTTGTCTAAAGATAATTTTAAATTCGCCTCTTGCCTGTTTCACGTTTAAAGACAATGTCTATAGCCACCCAATAAAATTATCACACAGGACGATAAAAAAGGCGAGAATTGTGTCCGTGAACGTGTTAAAAAATGCTTAGCAAAATGTCACTAAAATGGTGTCATTAAAACTCTGAGGGAGTTCCCGGTAACACCCAGACTCCAAGCCAATTTAGAAAAGTTCGTTTCCTAAATTGACCTGACCAGGGATCGAACCCGGTACCCTAGCTTGGAAAGCAGATGCTATGCCACTGCGCCAACGGGCCAGTCTCATTGACCTAGAACAGTGCTTTTCGAACTGTGGGTTGTCTTGCTCGGAAGGTCACGGACATAAGAAAAAAGGCAATATTACCTAGATACCTAATATTTAATTTCAGAGCTCTCGGGGCTTCCTTGCAGAGTGTAGGTACCAACTTGATCTTTAATCAATAATTTTCTTTCTTTTGGGACAATTATAAACGTAGTCTTTCAAATTACTAACATTTTGTTTGTTTATGACCCTAGGGGGTCGTTAGAATTTTTGAACTTGTAAAGAGGTCGCGTACTCAAAAAGGTTGAAAAACACTGACCTAGAATAGAGGAAGTAATCCGAAAATCGTTAATTTGTCGTTATTTGCCATTACAAACTTACATTTGCATATGGTGAATATGGGAGAACATGTCGTTCTCCGGGAAAGTTCATTTTGTTTTTGATCCCACTTATATTGTTTTGGTAAATATGTTACACACATACATTGTATGGTGGCACGGAACCCTGGTGCGCAAGTCTGTCCCGCACCTGATCAATTTTTGTTTAATCCAAGCAAAGTTGCGAGCACATACCAGCAGATTAAATAGATATAAATGGATAAATAATACAGCAATTACCTGATTGTGTCACTCAAAAGGAATTAATGAGCTTTGGTAATTGACAAACCAATTTATTTCAAATTAAAATTTTGTGCAATAGCAGTATCCAATTACCTTTGTATTATGTAATCTGGCGAACGGGTAACATTGAAATAAATCAGTTAACTCCAATTTTAATTACTAGTAGCATGTAATGATATATTACAATACTAATTAACGGGTCTATGTCGCGTTTATACTTTAAAGCTAAATACTTTTTTTATCCCGACGTTTCGACCGGATTGCACTGATCGTGGTCACGAGCAGACTGATGAGGATGAGTGTCGTCTTCGTAGTGTGCGGTTTCTGGCAACTACCCACACTCATTCATTATATTTTTTAATTTTTATTATTGTTTCTGCCGGTACTTCGACACACTACACTAACGACGTCCGGTTTCCCGGCTAAGGGCACACTCGCTGATGGCAGGATTCCATAATGTTGATAAACGGTATCTATCTTCCCGGTCGAAATTATAGTATTTCTTGATTTCAACCGCCTCCCGTGCTATTCTGGAATAATAGTGTCGATCGGTGGAGAGGACCTGTGGCCGATACAATTCAATCCAGTAATTGAGTTCTGACTCCAGCAAGTGCTTGGCAATGGCTGAATTAGTTGTCTGTTGTTTTCTGACAGCTGTGATATGTTCTCTGACCTTTTCTGCTATTGTTCTTTTTGCCTGTCCGATGTAGGAACTACCACAGCTGCAATCGATCTTGTAGACAACAGGAGTCTGGAAGGTAATGACATCTTTCGGAGTACGCAGGTGATTTGCCATTTTAGAGTGCGTACGATACACAGTCTTAATTGAGTATTTCTTTAGTACTGTTCCCATTTTGTCCGATACTCCTTTTACATACGCCAAGAATGCTGGCACTCTGCCGACCTCAGGGCAACGCTCTTTTCCCCGCGGACGTCGTAGGTTCCTTTTATACCCGTTTTGGTTTATTACCTCCTGAACATGTGTGAGTTCACTATCTAAATGTTTAGGGTCACATTGGTAGTACGCTCTATTCATGTAATGATTATTCAAATATATTTATAGGTAATTACACGTATTGTACGAAAACGTACCTGT
This sequence comes from Zeuzera pyrina, assembly GCA_907165235.1. Taxonomy (NCBI): domain Eukaryota; kingdom Metazoa; phylum Arthropoda; class Insecta; order Lepidoptera; family Cossidae; genus Zeuzera; species Zeuzera pyrina. The sequence continues at coordinate 21,360,901 of OU015635.1, read as the reverse complement.
CTTCTATTCTCTGCTTCTGTCTTATATTTCTCACCATTTTTCACTGGGGGTAGTCAAAGCATTAAGGTGCAACAAAATCACTAATGTCACTCAGCGTCAGCTTCACTATTCTTTCTTTCTCTCTGAAATTATTGCACCTATAATACTGAAAATCAGAGGACATGCCTTATTTATTTTTAATTTTGTGTTTGTTCAACCCTGCAGACAAAATAAGCAATGAAGAGATCCGCAGTATAAGGTTGAACGACAGTGTTATTTTAAAAATGAAGAAAGGATCGCTGACATGATTCAGGCACACAGAAAGAAAGAGTGTTGAAAGACTGACAAAGAAAGTCTACGGAGCGAAAATGAATGGTAGCAGCAGGCAAATAGCACTTACGAAGACCAAATCGCCAGAGTGCTAGCTGACGGAAATGTAAAAAAAAACTCGCATATCTAAGCGTGTGACAATGATGAGATTTGAAGAAATGATAGAAGTATGTAAGGACCAAGATGACTGACGCTCCGCCTGTCTGACTACCCCGTAAGGCATACAGCGCTTTATAGCAAAAATGTAATGAAAATCTTAGATCTTGCAGATTTCTAGAAACTAAGTTTTCAAATGACTTATATTTCTCGACATCTAATATTCCTACTTATAGGTTGTTCAATTTTTTTTTATTTTAGTCAATTAGTTTGGTAACATATTTTCTTATTTATATAGTCTTTTTTTTTCTTTCTTCATGGCATGGCGCAAAGATTAGCGCATTTGCCAATGTCATTTTATTGTAATAGTGTAAGTAGAACCGTTATATAAAACGTTAAAGCTTCTCCAGTAAAGTGATAGTAGACTTTACTGAAGTTTTACAGGACTTCTTGGAAGAGCGCGAGAACTTCAGCTACACATGTTTATTTAGACCTACTCCATTCTTTTCACTTCACAGAACTTTAAAACACAATATACTATGACTGTTGTACTTTAAAACTCCCAAAAATGTCAAAAAATGGAAAATATTATTTCTCCCGTTCCCGCCAAAAAGTCTTATAAATATAGTCTTAATAACTGTAAAAGATAGATAATAAATAATAAAGTAACATGGGCGTAATTACTATTAATAATAGGGATATGACCCAAAATTCCAAGGATTTATTATTATTTTATTTGATTATTTATTAAAAGTTGTTAAATGTTTATTTTTGAGAAAAATGTAGTATAAGTATTGAAGAAGCGAAAGAGGTATGTAAGGACTGCGATGATTGACGCTCCGTCCTGACTACCCCGTTAGGTATACAGCGTGAAGACAGGTATGTATGTACGTTAGTTTTCATATATATAAAATAATTATATATAAACTACACCACAGGGAAATCTGAGCGCGAGTCAGACACACTTGACCAGTTTTATCCTATAACTGTTTTAATATCAAGATAAAGGTATAAACCTCGGTATATATAAAAGGGGCACACGAGCAAGCGTGTCACTTGATGGAAAGTGGTCACCGCCGCCCATGGACACCCGCAACGTCCAGGGAGTAACGGGTGCGTTGCCGGCTTTTAAGGAAAGAGTAAGCTCGTTTCTTGAAGGTCCCTAAGTCGTAACGGTCCGGGAATACCGCCGCTATAAGTTGGTTCCACAAAATTGCCGTTTTTGTCTCACTGCTGTCCCTGAATTCCAACAAAATATTGCTCAAAAAATGTACTTGCGTATTTATTTACATACATACATATCTTCACGTTGTATCCCTAACGGGGTAGTCAGAGAGGACGGAGTGCCAAGCTTAGCGGTCCTTACATACTTCTTTCGCTTCCTCAAATCTCATCATTCTCCTCACACATTTTCGCCTAGATATGCGAGTGCTTTTCAAATTTCCGTTACCTAACATTCTGGCTGTTTGATCTTCGTGAGTCAGACTTGGACTTTCTTGGCTTCTTATACCACTCACTTTCGCTCTGTAGATCTAACACAGCTAAAATGGCCATTCTCATTGGTGTTGGTGCCAACATTATTCTTTTGTAGCGAGGCCTGGATATGCCCGAAATCGAGTGAAAGTATGATAAATTCAGTAGAAATACGATCTCTTAGAAATGTGTGGTGTCACTCTCGCGGACTGGATAAGCAATGACAAGACACGCACTATGGCAGTGTTGCAGGACAGTGTCATTGTAAAAATGAAGAAAGGAAGGCTTAGTTGGTTCGGGCACATAGGAAGAATGAGTGATGAAAGACTGACGAAGAAAATATACAGAGCGTATCCTATCAATACATTAGGTTAAGGTTTACAAAATTCCGATATTGTTCGCTATTTTAGTGGTTTTCCAACAGACAAAACACCCAGTTATCCGAGGGACAATTTTACTGTTCTTTGAGGTATTTTTAGATTTTAAAATAATTCCTGTTCGTAAAAGTACGTTGGATTTATAAATACTAGTAAATTTACACAATTTAATTTACTTAAAATTATTTACTTATTTAATTAAAACTTTATTACATTTAAATAATATTATAACTGGTGTATTAAAATACCAGTGATCGGATTCATAGCAGTGACCGTGATCACTATCAGAAATATGGACATTACCCAAAATATTCGGGATGTTCCAGGATTCGGTACCTTAGTAACGGATGTAAATACATTACAGTAAAGGTCTTCTTGTTTATAAACAAGATTAAAGTGGACTGTACATATTTCCAAGGCTTTATTACTTGATTTTATAATAATTTACAATAAGCGTAGTGCTATCGATTGGGAAAAGATTTTCGCTACTGTTGCAATTACAAAAAAAATAATTAGAAATTGCCAACAATTACTAGGATACCGAACGAGGTGATTATTTTTCCATAAAATCTATTTTGGACTTAAAAAAATTAACAAAAAGAAATTGTTTACCAAAATAAATAATGTCTTTCAAAAATAATATATTGACAACTTTTACTGACCAATCGAATAAAAATTGTAATAAGTCTCGGGAAATTCAGGTCATATCCATAATTTTGATAATAATCGCGCCCATGATTCCGACCATTGATTATTATTATCAATCGTCTACAGTTATTAAAACATTATATGAATAAGAAAACATGTTACCAATCTAATCAACTGGTATAAAAAATAGTTGATCAATCTATAAATAGAAATATTAGACGAGGAGAAATACAAACAGGTCCCTGAGATACTAGCTTATCACACAAAAACAGACCACTAAATTTTTTATAATATAATATTATATTATGTACATATTTTATCTTCAATGTATAGCCACGGTTCTGTTACTATTTTTTACTGTAGCTTACATTGTATCATGCAGTGGACTCAACTAACTAATTAATAGTAAAGGCTATTAAAAGGTTTGTTTTATGAAAACATTTGGTAATGAAAAACTATAAAAATATGTTGTACAAAATATGCATTTTGTACAACATATTTTTCATACAATTTTGTTTTAACGGTTGTAGTAAAAACTGCAGGGTTTTTTTGAATGTCTCTGAATCTGACTGACCTTTGGCGTGGCGGCGGAGCATCCGCCTTCCAAGCCGGGGTTCAATCGGTACAAAAACAACTTAATAAATACGATAAAAATACCTACGTAATTAAATTAAACAGTTCCTGAAGTGCATGCCAAGCGCAAACTAATAGACTTTCTGTTGTTGCACATTGATTTGACACCGACTTCAATAACTGTCAAAAATTATGTAGGTATTTGTTTCGTATTTATAAAGTTACCTATTTTTGTACTTGAGTTTTGATTAGTAAAGGATAGTCATTTCATATTTACTTTTAAGCGTTTTTTTTTAAATCTGTTTAATTTTTTTCTTAAAATTTTTTATTTCTCCTTTTTGAGTGACCTTGGCCTAAATATCTAAGGTAGGTCTACAATTAACTTTTTTTCTAATTCTCGATTGCTTTTTCCCTCATATTTCGTTTCTATAACATACTTATATTTAGGTATAGATATATCCTACATTATATTTGCAATGTTACAATTCCTCGATTTTAAAATACTACACATTAAATTACTCTGATACAAATTCGCACTTACAAATTCACACTTAAACACACACATTTCCACACTCGACTGCAAAAAATATGGTACATCAACTAGTAATTAGTATTTTTATTTTTAAGTTTTCTTTTATTACTAATGTAATATATAAGTATACATTTTGATTTTAATTCACTTGACTGGAAAATAACATGAGAAGCAGAATATTCTAACAAGCATATATTATGTATATTGTTTAACAGGATATTTCTAAATAGTTTCGCGTAAATTCCTTTCAGTTAATGAATAAATATTTTAATTTATTTTATTCATTATAAGCAGTTAGAGTTATTTGGTGTTCTTCGAAGTCCAAGCTCAAGTGACAAGCCTACCAAACTAAAAAATTATCTTTCGTTGCACAGTGATTTGGCACCGACTTCAATAACTGTTAAATTTCAATATATAGGTATGTGTATCGTACTTATAAAGTTATTTTTATTGTACTTGAGTTTTGATTAGTAAAGGAAAGTGATTTTGTATTTTTCAGTGTTTTTTTTTGAAGGCGGTTTAATCGTTTTTCCTAAAAAATTTTTATTTCTTCCTTTTGAATGACCTTGGCCTAAATAAATATCTAGGGCACGTCTACAATTAACTTCTTTCTAATTCTGGAGCGCAACGATGTACAAGAGAATCAGCAATATAAATAATAACCACATCGAGTTATTTGGTATGATTTGGTGTATCTTCGAAGTCCACACTTCAATACCGGTGAAATTTAAATGGGACCACTTCGGAAGTATACCTTGAAATCGGTTAAAAATTACAGTCTGTGCGGTGAAATGGTGTCATAACACATTGGAAAACAAATTTCAAATATTACGTTTCACAGGTAAGTAGGAATTACATTGTAATCGAAACACTGCTGACACATACATGGACATGTGTGACTTTTTTGTTTGCTCGTAGTCGCTGTAAATACTCCTCCTAAGCGTTATTATTAAAAATTCTAAGGCTTGAAAGGTGTATTAAATTAAAAAACTGTGCGGAAGCAGCCATGGGCTGTTGTAACATTCAAAATAGCCGTTTCATTATGAAACGTTTGGTTAATACAAGGTTAAAATTTTTGTAAAAGACTTCTGTTCTTGATAATTGTAGTTTACCGGATATTAAAGACATAATAAACACTAAAATTAATGAAAAATTTAAATAAGCTCCAATTCGAAAAAATAATTGACATAAACTTTTAAAAACCAGTAAAAAAAGTCGTTTCACTATGATCCGCCATTTGCAAGACTAGTGCTTTAACAGCACGGTCAGCCACTTAATAAATGCGTAGAGGACCGCTAAGATTTCTTATAATATTATTTTCTTATATATGTATTTTATATTTATATAAGTATGTGTACTTATGTATTTATTCATCTCGTATTTATATATTGTTTTGTATGTATTATTGCATTATATTTTTTGGTATACATTATTTTTACATATTAAGTATATTTATGACGATATTTATCAATATAGTTTTTATACCACATACTACCTGGTTTTTATTTTCTCTTGCGCGTTTTCCATCCTAAGGTTGTCTGGAAGAAATCCCCGAGAGCGATAAGACCGCCAATTATATTGCCAAAATTGTAATTTTTGTTTCTTTCTTGTATGTTTTTTATCTGTATTAGGAATAAGGTGTACAATAAATAATAAAATAAATATTTTCTTGATTTTAAGCGGTCTGCGACGCATGATAACATCTGAGGTCGCTACTTATCAGTAGGGCTAGCGAATTGATAAATCGTCGGGGACTGCCAATACTGTTTTATTCTGTTTTTATAGTGGTCTTCGATGCGTAATAAATGCATTGTGGGCCGCTATATAACAGCAGGGCTAGCAAATTAATAAATACACCCGTAACAGTCCGTAACCGCTAAGATTAAACATAATATTTTTTATTATTCATCATATAATACAGCGGTTCCGACGCATAATAAATGCTCGTACACTGCAATTTAACAATTTGGCTAACGAATTAATAAATGCTAGGCCTCACTGTTAAAGTATCAGCTTTCTAGAGGGTGGAATGATAGCGAAATGTAAAAGAATCTCTTTACCAATAAAGAGCTTCTTGCTATTTTTTTCACATCGGAGATTCTAACATTTTAATGCGTAACTACTTTTAGTAATGCCTCGCGCTGGTCATCATTAACACTTTAGTAGCAAATCCAACAGTTTCGGAGATGAGAAAGAAATTGTCAAGCCTCGTTTGTTGTATAGACTCAGGTGTTACTTAGCGGAAATCCCTTTCATGTGATGAATTCCTACAATCTCCAGCTGTTTTCGGCTCAAACTCCAAAAACCACCAATCGACACGTGTTTCACCTCTCAACGAAGCATCCTCAGGATATACCAGAGATCGGACTCGGTCAGCTAACCAGCACCGAATCAGTGGCTTTTGGTTTTTGTGCGGAAAATAGCTGGAGATTTTAGGAATTCATCACTCGTTTGATTACTCAATTTGTGACTTTTTAATTTTTCTATTATCATAATATTTAAAACGCAAATGCAAAATATGTATCACTACGCCAAACTTAAAGTCGAATACGTTACATAGTTTCCGTGACAATCAACCGTGATAGATGGACAGACAAAAGGACATGAGTTATGTCATAAAGATTTCGTTTTATTTTTGCTATACAGAACTCCTTCAAACATTTTGATGAGAAATTTCAATTGAATTTATTGTTTACTTTTTTAAGTTAATGTATCATGTTTAAAAAATATATTGTTTACTTGCAAATAACTTGATATCATATTATATAGCCTTTGTAGCAGGAAAAATATAATACATTAATACGGTTTTGTTTACACAATTATAACGCCTCTATTAAAATTAGAACGTGTTCCTACAGACAATAATTGAGGCTACCGAAGGCCCCTAATGCAATTTTCCAGCGGAAAAAGCTTCAGCTTTTCATTATTGCTTTGAAGTCGATCTTAAATCAAGTCTGTCATTAATAACATATTGGTTATAATTGGTTGCCCTTTCACCCTCCGTTGAACATGAACTTCCGTTCGGAAACGTTTGAAAATAGTCTAATGGTGATTCGTAATTATTTTCATACTTACTAATTAACAGCTATACAATACTCCAGTTTCTCTTTTTTGTTTGGATACAGCGTCGGATTTGTATAGTGATTGTTCCATTTCATTTCATTATTCATTTTAGTTTTGCCAAAAATGTTAGCAGTAATATTTATCAAGTAATATTAACAAAGAGCTTTTAGATTAATATAAATGATTAATAAAATTACATAGGTGCTATAAAAAAAATACATTCATGGTCAGTTAGATTATAAATTTTTTATTACTCGTTTTAAAATTTTAATTTTTAGCGCGCGCAGTTTTTGCGTATTTTATTTGCAGAAACGAAAAACGTGCAATAGAATACTGGTCGGTAATATTTTTTCTTTAACTTTATGAAATTAAAAAAAAACTTTGTTCAAAAATATAAGAGTATGTACTGGCCGGTTATACGCCTATTTTTTTAAACTACCTATAAAAAATTAAAAAGCTCACCTGTCAATTATAGTTCCCGCCTTTTTTGTCTCGCATTCAGTGCCTAACACTAATCCATTCATTGTAGCAATATAAAAAATCTGGTCTCACTAATATCACTTACCACAAAAACAGAATCACTAAATCTATAAAAAACACGACACAGAAAGGCAATTTGGACAGCACCTTAAACACATTTCAAGTCTTTTATGATATGAATAAATTGATAATGACCTAATGACATAGAGTGATGAAAGTGTAATTTCGGAAAAGTTCGTAAACTTAACTAAAAGAAGTTGTAAACGTCCGCCTTGAGCAACACGCCATGCGTTTATGCTGATAGTACGTACGCGTATTTGGAAATGAACGCGGTACGCGGCGGACATAGATCAATCACTCAGATGAGACAATCACATAAATGTTAAGATTAAAATTACAAACTTTTTTCATTAGAATAAACCTCATTACAAGATATTTTTCAGTCTAATCTACTGATATAGCATCTAAACCGAAAAGAAACGGAAATAATATCGGTTAGGTTTTATAAATCGTTAATTACATTATTATAAACACGTTACAAGTATTTAAAACATCTGTCTGCCTAATATCGATTCATATGAATGATTCAGATAAATGTAAAGCTTACTGTGGACTAAACTTCAACGTCTATTTTTAAATCAACTGAATTATATAGACGTTGTCAATTAAAAAAAAGGTATCGCTGCACATTTCAACGCTCTAGGTGTTCGAAGGCATGTGCAGAGATTTTTAATATACTTACTTAAGTTTATAACTACAATTCTGTCAAAAGTCAGTGAATAAACATTTAATAATGATAACGATTGCAGATACTGATTTCAAGATGTCCCTTAACTTTGATGAAATTAGCTGTCAGTAGTGATTGGAATCAGTGGTTACTATCAAAAGTATGGATATTCCAAAATTCCTTGGATTTATGTTATTTTTATTTGATTGTTTAGTAAAAGCTCTTAAATTTTGTTTAATTTTGAGAAAAATATGGACTCCAAGAATCATAATGTTCATTTTATTGTTATTTTGGTTATCAATTTCTCTCGTTAATTTTTATAAGTGTGTCATAGATTTTATAGAGAGATTTTGTATATAAGCATTCGAATCAACCTCGTTCGGAATCCTAGAAACGTATTTACAACCATTATTAAAGCACCGAATCCCGGGATATCCCGGGAATTTTGGATCGTATCCATACTTTTGATAGTAATCATACTCACGATTTTGATCACTGGCTATCAACTGAGGCTCATGGACAATAAAATATAAAGGCTAAGAAAGCATTTTAGATTGCAAATGCATTGCCAAGCTTAAGGACTATAATTTTGTGCCAGAGTTTACACTGGCTGTCTGACGTTCCACACCGGAACACAACAGAGCAAGTACTGCTGTTTGGCGACAGATTTAGCGAGTAAGGTGGTGATAGTTACACAGTTGGGTTTTACCCAAAATTCTATCATAAGTTAAACTATTGAAGTAATTTTTCGGAGTACGGTTTTCTATGGAAATGACGGTCAACGCCAGTGCGAAGCTGAGTCTATATTCTTATTAAGTCTATGATCGAAATAAAACTTTTAAATATTAATTGTCTTGGCATTAAGGTACATCACGCACTGTCTATCAAAATATCATCACGCTATTATTTTAGTATCATGAAAGTTATTTTTGGTGCCCGATAATGAGTTGAAACGTTAAGTGGAAGTAACTTTGACCTCTGTTTCTTTGAAATTAAAATGTTATAACAATAAATAACACGTTTTTACTTATATACGAAACATAAATTTAGTATTTAATGTATTGTGATAAAAAAAACGACTTTATGTAACATGCTACTGAATTTGATCATTAACATTTACACAAATGATTAGTTAATTTTCCAAACTTTAATTAGAACTACCACGCATCTATTATTAGTATCAATTTAACGTTCGGTAATAATTTTGTGCAAAAATTAAATTAAATTTAAAATTAAAAAACAAACGGGTCCAAAATGCCCATCCATTAATTAAATTCTAGCTGAATCGCGCTCTGAATGATTAATATGAACTAATAATTTTTACCGGATCGGCATGATTATGGGCCGCCAGTGATCCAGGTCAAAGAAATGATCGATCGACACAGATCTAATATGGACGGTCAGACGTACAAACAGACAGCAGCAACGACGAAACTGTAAAAGCTCCATTCTATCTAATTTGTTAACGACACCCTAAAAGTCAAGAATGTAGTGGTTGTTTATTTCTCGCTTACTTTGTCTAATCAGAAAAGAGATAAGACTTATTATGAATAACCAGGCGACAGGCTAACAACTCGTCGAGTCGTCGCCTAGTTAATATCTAGATCTGTTTCACAGTGTCAAAGTGTAGTTTTGGTGCACCTTAATCCTTTGTTCACTTTGCCAGAGAAATACTATATTTCACAAAGTGCTAACAACTGAAATATTTTAATAGTAAGAAATTGAGAAAAAAATCTCGTTGTCTGTATTCTAAAAATGTCTATTGATTGTTAAATCCTGGTATAATCAATAATTACATACATACATACATATTTTCATGCTGTATCCCCAACGGGGTAGTCAGAGAGGACTAAACAAATAAATAAATAAAAGTTAAATGAATAGCCTGTAGGTACTTAACTAAAATTGAAAAATTAAAAACGGTTGATACAAAAAAGAATCATTTTCACCAAACATATGTAATTGAAAGCTCTCGATATCTAAAATTTTAAATAATAATCACATACAAATCAATTCATCCATTCGAGGCTTACAATACTACAGGTAAATATACAAATAAACATAACGATGTGAAACATAATTATATTTTCGTGGATTAAAAATAAGTCATTGTACAAGAATGTCTAAAAAAGAAGAGATGTTGACGCAAACTTCAATGCCTACGGTAAGTTTTAATATAAACAATATTAATCACTGAAAAAACCAGTTGCTCTGGTGAGTCTGGTGTAAAGACAAGTGTTGCGCGCGCAAACTGGCGGCAAAGTAGGTACTGTTTCTGTGTTACGCTGCCAGGAATGTGCATCTGCTTCAATGAGCTTGATTTAATAACATCTCGCTTGAGTGTGTTGCAAGCACAATTTTTATCGAGGGCTTTGGTGTTTAACTCTTCCATAGAAACGACAACTTTCTTCATTCAGTACTAAGAGCGTAGGTATCGGAATATCTCATGGTTTACATTACCGTAGGAATTACTAAGTAGATGTTAAAAGAAGTCGGTCAAAAAAGGGCCCGAAATACCCATTACATAACTTTTTGTTTTAATTGTCTACTATTTCTATTTTTGGTTTGCCAATATAGTGTCTCTGTACTGAATTTCAATACAGTACTCTCAGAACGGATTTACGAAGGGTTGCATCTGTGTGTACAAAACATAGATAGATAAATAGATGCTTTATTCAACATCACAAAACATCAATAATAACAAGCAACAATATGCAGTGAACAATGACAATGAGCAACAAAAAAAAACAGTTTTATCATTCCGTATTTCCTACAACTATAGTATGATGCGATTTCGAATGGGTCTCGAGCTCAGCTTATGCCAAAGTTTTTACGCGGTGACGCTGATTTTCAATGCTCAGTGACGCAACGGACGGAAAAAAATGCGAGAAGAAGAACAAAATACAAAAATATAAAACTCAACCAAGTAAATCATAAAAGATTTTGACTTGCTAAATACAACTTACAAAATCAGTGCAAAATGGCGCCGTTGTTCTACTAGAAGCAGTCTTCAAAGTTTTCACACACATATTCTCACGCTGTAACCCTATAAGAGATAGTCAGAGAGAGTGGAACGTTAAGCATCGCGATCCTTAAATACAATCAAAGCACAGTGAGCGAGAACTGAATAAGCGAGAAAATTTTACATGTGAGAGTAATTGCCAGGTCCCGTCATTTAAAACCACGAAAACCTCTACAAGTGAGAAACAGAAACGAGAAACATATGAGCGAGTCTTTTTTCTAGTCTATAACCTACATAACTGAGACTGTCACATGGCCTATACCTCTATATGCAAGAGTCGGAAGTATTTGTGTTATTTACAGCGTTGCCAGACGTGTCGACTTTGGCGGGACGTTCCGATTTTTTCCCCAAAATTAAATGTCCCGCGCGGGACAGGCTCAGACCCGCTTTTCGGTGGTAGTTTCTTTCACGTAACAATCATTCCTGTGTTTCTATCTATTTCACAATCATGCACGATTACGTAGGAACGAATACCTAGTATTATTTATTTAGGTACTTAAATATTGCATTTCTTATTAGTTTTGTTTCAATGCGTAAGCACTACGACCTGGAGCTATCCTTTGCGAGTTCTTTAACGATATTAAAAAAAAAACCTTAAAATAAGTTAATACATTAAGTGATGAATTACATACATACATACATATCCTCACGCTGTATCCCTAACGGGGTAGTCAGGGAGGACGGAGCACCGAGCGTCGCGGTGTAAGAACATACTTCTTTCGCTTCCTCAAATCTCATCATTCTCCTCACACATTTTCGCCTAGATATGCGAGAGCTTTTGATATTTCCATCTGCTAACACTGGCTATTTGATCATCATATGTCAGCCTTGGTCTTCCTTAGCTTCTTCTACCACTCACTTTCGCTCTGTATATTTCCTTCGTCAGTCTTTCATCAATCATCACTCATTCTTTCTATGTGCCCGAACCATCTAAGCATTAGTGATGTATTACTTAGTTATATTCCTCGGAAAATTTAACTACCTTACAGGGTAGACCAGACAGTTTTTGTTTTTATTAGTACAGCAACGTATTTTAATTACCTAAAAACATTTTCTATGGCTATCTATTGTAAACTTAATTTGAAGGGATAAGTCCCGCTTTTGACGAAAGAATCCCGCTTTTTTAAGTCAAAGGTTTCAAAACCTCGTTTTTCCTAAAAAAAATCTGGCAAAACTGGTTATTTACGACAGTTTCCAAATTTCGTGGAATTAACGCGCATATATGTATAACTAATAACATTCATCTAACTAATAAAAGCTATAACTGCAAACCGCGGGTTATTACCTAAAAATTTGTAGACTACGACAGCCACGCGATGACTGCGCAACCGGTGACTAATTGTAATAAAAAATTGGTATCATGTATGAGGATTGTGTATCTGTTATTAAAATGCACTTTTCGCGGTAGATTTAGCGCAACTATACAAATTACATTACACAAATTCTCGTTTTGACAGCAGATATCGCGCGATATTGGCTGTCGCATGCTGTCTACAAGTTACGTAATAAGCGGGCCGAGCGTTTTTGTGTTTTTGGACTGCATTCTTTTGTAACGGCCAAATTAATGGGAGTCTGTATCGATTTATTTGTGAAATTTATTAAAGTTGATAAGTATCAATTGCGAAGAAAGGTTTGTTATACCTCTGTATACGCGACAAAAACCCCTTCTGTACGTTTATAAGTGAAAAACCTTAAGTGAAAAAACCGGCGAAGTGCCAGTCGTACCGCGCCCGAGGGTTCTGTTCCGTTCTATTATGTGACTTATATATAATATATATGTGTGTGTTCATTTGTGTGATTTCAACGTATGAGGTGTCATCGAAATCTTCTTCTAATTGTTTGTGATTTTAAAAACACACAAGTATTACTTTTGATAATAAGCTACCTAAAAAACATGGAATGTTGATACGTGGGTTTACGCACTACGCAAAATTCCTGAATACGTCTCGGAGGCCTATATAAGCGGTACCTATAAATGGTAATGCAAAGTTTTTGCCCATCCGAAATATGTGTTTAAGTATGTGAATGGCGGAATGGCGTAAAAACGTTCTAAAACACCTATAACTTAGTAGGAAGACGCAATGACGTCATATCCCAAAGATTCAATTCTATTTTTTAAGATTTCAGAGAAAACATCACAATGGTAGCAGTCTTACAAACGAAGTTAAATAAAAATAATAGGAGGTATTATTAGAGTATTCTTTTAGGCAACAATGCTGACACGTTCTGCGACCCCATATTTTTTTGTGGGTCGCGACCTACGACTTGACGAATCCGTCAGGATCTCTCAAGCTTCAAGTATTTTTCATTGATCTAGAAATAGGTACACAATACTTATAAACCGATCACATAAAAATAAATTATCGGAAGCTTATTTATGTAAGTGAAGTTTTAACTGTTGCAAGCGACTTCGTTCGCATGGTCTTCAATTTATTAAGGCGACGTATTGGAAATTTTGACGGTAGGGACCGCAATTTTTCCAAGTGACTACAAAACGTATAAAAGTGATATTTGGTAACCTAATACTTTATTTCATTGACTTCATTTTACCAAAGTAATAAAGAAACCTCTTTGAAAACAGAGATTTACATTTTTCGGAGTAACGGGACCGATTTATATTTCTTAATTTTCTGTATAGTTTCATCTAAACATATTCTTCAAAATGCCAGTTGGATTTTTAAAAATTAATTATTGTTTATGAAATAATTGAAAATAGCTGTTTGTTCGTATTTTTCGTGAGCTAGCGCGCGCACGTTCGCATAGAGCAGAAGGTCTATTTTAGATTAAATTATTATTAATCAATGCGTCGCCTTAAATTAAAAAATTAAATAACTCAAAAGCCTTCGCCGGCCTACGCAGAATCATTAACCAAAGTTTCCGCATAATCGGATTCGTTTAGGAACGCAAACAGTGCAAACATACAAACAAACATTCATTTATATATATATATATATATATGTTTGTTATATATATAAATATATGTTTGTTTATATATATATATAAACAAACATACATAATAATAGCTTCACACAGTTTAATTGCAAAATAATCAGTGTTAGCCGACGGTAATCTCAAAAGCACTCGCATAGCTAGGCGAAAATGTGTGAGGAGAATGATGAGGTTCGAGGAAGCGAAAGAAGTATGTAAATACCGCGAAGCTCGGAGTTCCGTCCTCTCTGACTACCCCGTTAGGGATACAGCGTGAAGATATGTATGTATGTATGTACAAGTTTAATTACATTGAATATGTACATTGAATATTAAAGGTAGAAAAAGAAAGTACTGTGTCAAAATAAAGTACGATTTATTTTACTTTATTATTTTGCTTAGAAACATATTTTTCGTTACTTTTAGTAACTTTTAACAAATAATTACCTCCACGGCATCTTTACAGACTATATAAGTCGAAGTAAATCATTAATTCATTTTTCATCTGATTCAGAGACTTTGTTTCTTTCGTCTCGCCTCTTGTTTATTAAGGTTATCCCTGTCCATGATTTACTATAAGTTAAAGCTATAAAACCGATTAATCATATTTTTATTGCACTCAATCCGCCTTGGACAAAACAAACAAATTTTGACAATAACATTAACGATGTTGACATTTGAGGTTAGGTTGCGTTCAAAAACGAGCGTTTAATTGGTGACCGCCACAGAGTACATTCGTAAATTATCGAATCTATTCCGCAACAAACGATAATGTCATCGACTGGAGTAACTCTGTCGTTCCGTTTTACGCAAAAATACTTACGACAAACCTTTTTTTGTATGTTATCTGAAAAATAAATCCTAGATAAATTAAATTATGCCAAATAAAGTATTTTCGAGTACTTTATTGTTCTCATAAAGTATAGAGTACAATAACCCGCAATAACGTACAATATTTTACTAGAAGAAAATTATCAAAGGCCAGGGTGACACGAGACCTGTAAATAAAGCCAAAAAGCCAACGCCTGTTCTTTAGCTAACTAGGTTACTGGCTTAAAATATAACTACACGATATCCTGGATTCATTTACTGACCTCGTGTCACTCAGATAAAAATAGAACAATTTTTTGGGCTTTTAGGATTCAAACGGAGGAACATTAGTCCTATCGATTTGTCCGCCTTATATCTATCTGCCAGTCTGTCTGATCATAAATAGTATCCATTCCATTTTTATTTTACAAAAAAGAGCAATACGTGCCATCTACAGTATGAATGCACGAGAATCGCTAAGAGATCGTTTTAAAGACATTGATGTACTCACCTTGCCGTCCTTATACTTCTTTGAAATTGTTATTTATACGAGGAAAAATATAGGTCGGTTTAAAAAGAAAGGCGATATTAATGGTATGGAAGCCCGAGGTCTTGATAAATTGGTTATTCCAATATTTAAATTACATAAGGCAAATGTTTCATTTTTGGGTAACTGCATTCGTTTTTATAACAAAGTTCCTCAAGATATTATTCAATTAACAGAGAATACATTTAGATTGGTTATAAAACGTAAACGTGGTAAAAGATGCCAAGGAAGATCAAGGCTGACTTATGAAGATCAAATAGCCAGAGTGTTAGCAGACGGAAATGTCAAAAGCACTCGCATACCTAGGCGAAAATGTGTGAAGAGAATGATGAGTTTTGAGAAAGCGAAAGAGGTGTGTAAGGACCGCGACTCCTGGCGCTCCGTCCTCTCCTACTACCCATTTGAGGATACAGCGTGAAGATATGTTATGTTATAAAACGTACATTGATTAGACAATCATACTATAAAATAAATGATTTCATTGAAGATAAAACAATAGTCTGGAAATGATCTTCTCTGCACATGCATTTACTGGCTTAATGAAAATATTGTATTTTAATAAATCTTTTGTAAAATGAAGTTGAAAAAATGATACCTGACTGAGTTTCTTGTCGGTTCTTCTCAGTATTCAGGTTTCCTTTTTGAACCGAACTAAAGTAGATTTGACGTTCAAAAATACCGGTTTACTTGAATAAATTGATTTGACTTTGACTATCCGTCTGTCTCTCTCTGTCGGTCTGTCTGACCATTTATTTGTGTGTCTGTCTCTATGTCAGTCGGACCATTACTATTTGTTCGTCTGTATGTCATAATTGATTTATTTCGTCATCGTTACGCCTGAAAAAATAGTCTTACTAAAAACAAACCTACACCCGAAAGTGAAAGGTAAAATATTACTTTAGGTACCTACCTACAACTGCAAAGATGATGAAATATATCGTCTGATATATATAGACAGGTATGCGGACAGAGAGATAGACGTCTCTGTGTTTGTTTGTCTGATTGTATATCGGTTGTGACGTATGGACAGACAAATCTCTCTCTGTCCATATATCCGTTTTAAGATCGTGGCAACAAAACCTTAAAAACTGTGTCATTATGTCACGGAGGGCCAGACCGATAGATATTCGAATCCAGAGACAGCCTGACGGACAGTCATAGCTTTCTCGTTTTGATTACGGAACCTCATAAATGGTTACAAAAGGCATGAATAATAATATTAACATTCCAGACAATTACACAAATTGTGTGACCCCAAATTACCTAGGCTTATACTATGGGTACCATATGGGTACCACGCAACGAAAAACTCAAACTCCAAGCCAAATAGAAAAGTTCATTCCCTAAATGGACATGACTGGGCTTGAACCCGGGGTCCCGGCTTGGAAGACAATGGCGTGCCACCGCGACATGTGGAAATTCCATTATTATTTAATTTTGACACAATAAAGTTGCTATGAATACCTACATAATATATAAATAATTCAGTTCATGGAAGACGTACCTCATTATTTTGTCATAAGTAAAGCATATTTTCAGTCGATCATGACGCGGTCTCCTAATTGGCTAATACAATAATTTGCGTGTGCCCACATCGACAAAATCTGGTCTGTACTACTATTACCACACTCCTACCACAACATTGGTACTAAAGTTGGTCGTAATTACAACAGCTGATAATATACTGCATTATTTTGACGTAATGAATAATGCATTATTGAACACTGTTATCCTGTTATCGTTATAAACTGTTGTCGTGTCGTATACGGTTGCCTCATTATAAACCGTTGGCGAACAACGAGCAGCGCGCTATTGCGCCTTGTTACTTGTCAGTTGTCAGTAACGTTGCAGAAGAGCAAGAGGGAGTAGATAGTCGGCAATAGGTGTGTAAGAGATAGCACTACGCACGTGCCTCTTGATCGTAAATTACTTGCTAATTTTAGGAGTTTAATTTTTTATTGAACGATATAGTTTTCTTTTATATACATATATCTTGTCGTCTTGTAAATTATATTACTGTCACAAATTACACATTTAGATTTACGATTTCATACTATCTAGTTTTGAAGTAAAGTCCGTTTTAATTTTTGAGTGTGACTGCCAGTAATGAAAAATTAATAATAACTAACATTGCAATGTTATTTAATTCATTATCGTTTCGCAAGACAGCAATATAATAGGATAACAGACAACAGTTTACAGTAACGGTTATTTCAGAATAACAACGCTGTTATTCATTACTGAAGAAAGGCGTTGTAAACATCTTTAATTCAATACGACGCGTACTTGCATTGTAAACGATTTGTCTAAGAGTGGCGTCTCTCTGGGTTGAATTGTGACTTGAACTATTTTATAGAATCGAATAAATGAATTACGCATACCTTTTGATCGTAATAAAGAACATTTTTTCCATTATTTCGCTTCAAAAAGGTCTAATCCAATCAATCAGGCAATCTTTCGGCCTCATTGAGTTATTACTCGCCCGACAACCCACCTGTGTCTTGATCTGGAAGATCTGCCTTCGGAATCTAATAAGGACCTACTTATATGGATACACCGGCAGGTGGAACCTATTTTTTAAATTAAAGAAGGTATGTATGTACTTCCAGAATTACTTACAGAATTAGGACGACTGGCCATCGAAGACCAAGTCATCACTTACACGAAGTAATGAGTTGGAATTATAATTACATTATTTTAGGGGGAGAATAGAATTTGTAATTCAAACTACGGCTTGTCTTCGCTATAAATTTAGATCATACATAATGTAAAATAAATAGTTTACCGACTTCAAAAAAACGAGGAGGTTCTCAATTCGGTTGTATTTTTTTTATGTTTCTCACCTCAGAACTCCGTCATTTATAAATTGATCATTCCATTTCGTATGCTACAAAAACCTATTTATTTATTTAACATGTGAATCACAGGTATTAATGGTGCTATAATACATATTTCCATTCACTGTGCTCTACCCCTAAGGGCATATAGAGGTCATCATTATATTTAAAAATATATTATAAAGAAAACAAAAGAGTTACATCAAATCATTAAATTCATTGTCATTTTTTATAAATTACCGTCATTTAGAAACTCATTAAGTGTATAATATTATGCCTTATCTATTAAATTTTTTTTCACATTATTTTTAAAAGAATCTGTATTATTATTGTTTCTTATTACCTTTGGTATTTTATTGTATGTTTTTTAAGCTTGACAAAATATACTATGATGTTTCCAATTTTTCTTCGAAATCGCCGAGTACGATTCTCTTCACGTCTACCCTCCATGTCTTGGAGGGTAGATAGTTGGAGGCACGAGAATCGCTTAAAGATCGTTTTAAAGACATTAATGTCCTCACCTTGCCCTCCTTATATATCTTTGAAATTATTATGTATACGAGAAAAAATATAGATCTGTTCAAAAAGAATGGCGATATGAATGGTATGGAAACCCGAGGTCGTGATAAATTGGTTATTCCAAAATTTAAATTACATAAGTCAAATGTTTCATTTTTAGGTAACTGCATTTGTTTTTATAATAAAGTTCCTCAAGAAATTACTCAATTAACAGAGAAAAAATTTAGATTGGTTATAAAACGTACATTGACTAGACAATCATACCATAAAATAAACGATTTCATTGAAGATAAAACAATAGTCTGGAAATGATGTTCTCTGCACATACGTTTACTGGCTTAATGAAAATATTGTATTTTAATAAACCCTTTGTAAAATGAAGTTGAAAAAATGATACCTGACTGAGTTTCTTGTCGGTTCTTCTCAGTGTCCAGGTTTTCTATTTGACCGAACTTAAGTAGATTCGACGTTCAAAAATACCTTGTAATTGGTTTTACTTGAATAAATTGATTTGACTTTGACTTTGAGCAAAAGAAAATTGTGATATTATTTTACTTAATATGTCAACATGAGGTATCCATGTCATTTTACTGTCTATAGTCTGTGTTGTCTGTGTGTATGCATGCTGCATCCATGTAATTTTATTGCCTATATTTTAAAGTTATATATTTTAAAACAATTATTGGTGTTAAGAGATCTTTGAACATTAAATAATGGAAGTTTAAGTAAAAAAAAAAATGCACTAGAATACTTTTATATAGCATATTTGCTAAAACGTCATGTAATCCAATCACTTGCTCAGTGACAGATATTTTGACGTTGACAACACTAAAAACATACGAAAATGTTTGAATATAACAGCTAAATTTGCACCTTTACAAAGCCTAACATATAGTAACTGTTTCGGAGCTTTACATTTTCTGGTAATTCTGACTGTTTATGTTGATTTACTGAACTTCGTGAAAGGATCTATCTCACCGATAACACCTGTTACAGGAATAACGAAAAAGTTCGTATTGTAACTGATATATCGTATTGACTGTGAGGCTATACTTACAAATAATTAATATTTGTTTTCTTTTAAATTCTATGGTTAGTCTATAACGATATTTTCAAAGAGAAAATTGTGCATCTCCCGTTACGTAACGGGCGTTACATACTTTCATAATGATTTTTGAGGACAGTTTATTTGTGGAGGATCAGAGGAGTTTCATATTACCTTTGCATTTAAAAAAAAATCATTTTCAAGTAAAAAAACTTTACAGAAAAAATGTCTTTTATTTCGTTATTTATTCTCTACAATATTCAAACCTGTTTTGTGGAGTTAACTGGAAGAAATCTCTCATAGAGATAAGCTCGCCTGTGTACTTAATCTGAAAATTTTATTCATGTAAATTTTGTGTTCAATAAAGTGTAAAAAAATAATGAATATAAGATATGCCGCCACTTGCTAGTCTGTATGTGACAGTAAAAATGAATATAAGATATGCCGCCACTTGCTAGTCTGTATGTGACAGTGAAAGTGAGGTACAGGTTACGTACCTGAAAATGGGTAGTGATGTCGCAAAAATACTCAGTAGCGACGAAAAGGATATTTCTGATATCCCCTTAGAAAATATATTCTTTGCATATTATTAAACCTAACGCTTAAAAGAAAGGGTGAATGTGTACCAACTTTACTTGTAGAAGTTTTTTAAAAATAGATAGAAAACTTGCATGGTTTAAGTTGTTTATTAATTTAACAGAATTTCCTAACTTTTTGTTTTAATAAGTTTAATTAAAATTATATATTTCACACCGTTTATGTTTTTACGCGTAACACCCGTTACACCAGCCTGTATCACCAGTTACACTAAAAAATATGTTATAAAATATTAAGTGTAGGCTGATTCTGTTTAATGTGTGTGGTAGATGATGGTTATTCATAATCATACCATGTGAATTGTACATACATACATACATATATTTACGCTGTATCCCTAACGGGGTAGTCAGAGAGGACGGAGCGCCAAGCTTTGCGGTTCTTACATACTTCTTTCGCTTTCTCAAATCTCATCATTCTCCTCACACGTTTTCGCCTAGGTATGCGAGTGTTTTGACATTTCCGTTAACAACGCTTTGGATATTTGATCTTCATAAGTCAGTACAACATAATTTAGGTTATTTATATATTCAATATATATAAATATATTGAAAGTTAGATGGTTCGGGCACAGATAGAATGAGTGATGAAAGACTGTCGAAGAAAATGAATAATGAACATTCATAAATTACAACTTGTCTTTGCTATAAATTTAGATCATGAGTCTTTAAAATTAATAGTTTCCACAATTAAATCAACAAAAAAAAGTTGTATACGGAATCATGTTTTCTTCATACAAATTATTAATTCATACTGATCCGATTACATTTGTTATTCATAATAATAAATGATAGGATTTGAGGTGGCGTAAGGTATACGCAAGGACAGCATTGCTTGACACTCCATCTTTTCTGACTGCACTATTACACATACATACATGCACATACATACATATACACAAAGGGATACAGCGTGAGAATATGTATGATAAATTATTATTTGTAATATAATATTTTAGAACATTGGGATTACTATGTATAGTATTGTTGGCGAAAAGTGGACAGTGTTGAAGATGAAGAGGTGACGTTTAGAGTGAGGGTAACTGTTACTTTGTAAAAAGCGAAAGCTAAAAAACAAATGAAACTTCCAATTACAAATCCAAAAAACGTATAATACAGCCATAACAGTTTGGTGGATGAAATATGTGTCAAAGACGACATTCAACGCGTCATATGCTAGGTCGGATGTTCCGCCTTACTGCTTGTCTGTTTTTCATCAAATCGGAGTGTAAAATATATATGCCATTGAAAGAAAAACTTGGCTTCAAATTTCGAAAACCGAATATATTTTTTCTAACCCTCAAACATGTGACGCTATTTTACAGGTAAATAAACAATTTAATCAAAACATTTACATTCAGTAAAACACTAATAATAACGTTTAACACTTTTCATTCCATATATTCGAAACACAATGATTTGACCTTTGACCTTATCACTGTAGACTTTTACAGAGGCCAGAAAGAGTTTGATTATGGAAACCGATTATTGTTCCTTACTAATTGAGCGATCAAAGAAGTAAATCGAAAATATTGTACGTGAAATGTTACCGGCTGATTATCTGGGCGATGGTATTAGCCACGCGTCTGAGAAAAAAAGGAATTTAAAATTTGAAATAGGTGCGCTCAGCATAGTTATTACCTAAAAATTTGCAGACAGCGACAGCCACGCGATCAATGCGCGACCGGTAACTAATTTATATCTTCTATCTATACTACTATATAAATCTCAAGAATTTCTTTAATTACAATTTTACTGACAAATTTTGTGATAGATAGTTATTTCATGACTGACTGATTTCAATTTTACCATTTTTAAAAGTTTTGTCTGTCTGTCTGCCTGTTTGTCTGTATGTCCGTTTATAACTGAAGAACAGCTTGACCGATTTTGATGAAAATTGGTATGTAGTAAGAACATGTGATTGCACAAAAGATAGGTTACTTTATTTCGAAAATCTACTCCTGAAGGGGTGAAAAGGGGGATGAAACTTTGTATGGGAAATGCTGAACGGCCGAACCGATTCTGATGAAATTTGGCATGGAGATAGTTTGACATCATAAAACGGACATAGACTACTTTTTTATTAAAAATCTACCCCTGAGAAGGTGAAAAGGGGGATGAAACTATGTGTGGGAAATGCTTAATCTCGGTAATAATAAAATTTGGTGCGGTGATAGACATTTTTGATTAAAAAGCCATGGGCTACTTTTTTTATCAAAAGTCTACGCCTAAGGGATGAAAAGGGGGATGAAAGTATGAATGGGAAATGCTGAACCGTTGAAATATTTATGATGTGGTACAGAGATAGTATGTGCCCGGAGGCAGACAGGCTTTTTGTTCAAAAACAATCTTTGATGTATACATGTAAATGTAATCAAACCTAATCCGGAAAAGTCATGAAGTAATTTTCAGCGCAGATGAAGTCGCGAGTGTTCAAATGATAGTGAAAACTGTAACATCAAACTCCGTCGCATCGATTTGTAGACCAACTAAGAGCATTTTAAACATACATACAGAAATAGAGACTTAATTTTATTGTTAGACTAGCTTATGCCCACGACTTCGTCTGCGCGGCGACTTATAAAAAAGGCATACAAACCTTCTTCATTAAAAAATACATAATTGTGCCGACATTCACAGTGATCGGCCAACGATGTTGGAATTTAGCGATTATATATTATACACAAATATGAACTTTTATACGAATAGATAATGCAATGTGAACTTGTTATAACGTAACTAACGGGTCCTCTAATAGAAGCTTCGTAAATTAAATGATCACAAAGAACCCTAAAAACTGCTAACACACTTCAGATCCCGATTTCTTTTAGCTCGTTCTTTGTTTAACGTTATCGGTTTTTCAGATCTCACTCTTTAATGTAACGCGATCAGGTTTTGTGTTTTAAAACTAATTATTTCTATTTTAATAATTGTTGTACTGTGCGTCACAGAAACCTTATTTAGATAAGGGGTCTAGTTACACACCCACGCACTTCAAATATATAGATTACAACCCTAAGATAAAATTTTAATAGAACTTAGTGTGGCAGTTAATTGTAAATTAGTTTAAGATATTTCTGTAATTACACTTAAATTAAAGCCAATATTTAAAAGCATTTCAAAATTGGAAAAAATAACGCTAGAAATTATATTTATCGTTATATACCTTCGATCACAAATAAAGAACTAGATTCACAATCTCCTGTAAAATCTAAACAATTTATTGTCCGAATGGATGTATACATTTTTAATATCGTATAGTATTAACGGTAATATTGCGTTAATCTAAAGTGGTACTTACTGTCAAATCATAAGGTTATAAAAGCTTGTAAACGATTCTTGCATGACATTGAAATGAAATTTGTTAAAAAAAAATATTTAAAATGCAATCTTACATCTCGTGCGTAAAGTATAATTAATAATCTATTTGCGTTGCTTTTAGCGTGATTTTCATTTGTTATGTGAAAGTGACAACGATAAGACATATATCGTCAGGCAATATTAGAAAAATAATTATGATTACGAAGTTAATTTAAAAGAGCTATGGAACATTATTACTATAACGAAATAATGAACACGTAAACAATATTATTTAATATATTAATCGAAAATAAGAATTGTCGTCTTTATTAGCGGTCTAGATGTGTTGTTTTTACGATTTTCAAAGAAGCACTTTGACATGTTTGCTGTTAGCGTTTTCGCATGCTACTGCAACAAAAGTGCACTCAAATACTCATTTCAGTGTACATTTGGTTCGGACATTTTTGGAGCGTTGATTATTTACCTAGTTAATAATTTGTGAGCGAAGCTTTAAAGAAATGGAAATGAATTGTATGACCCCAAACACTAGGCTGTACTATGGGTACCACACAACGAACCAGGGGAGCTGCTTGAAACACTCCAAGCCAATTTATAAAAATTTGTGTAAATCATACGTTACACTAGACATCTAGTACATCAAAACAATAATCGCGGCGCTCCGCCCTGACAAAGCGGGGCGCGGGAACTTACGCTTCGCTGTAAGTAAGAGCCAGTGATATTGTATCGTCGCTGCAAATGGGCATGTCCTGCTCACATCTTTTAAATTTTGCGTATAATAAAATAAGTTTAATTCATTAAAAGTCCGTTTTAAATGTAAATTTATTATTTTTCAGTCTTATATTAAACTGAGTATCAATTTTTTAATAACTTATTAGATAAGTATTACAGAAGTCCTTTAAATATGGAATGAAGTAAAATGCGCTACGTTGTTCGCTACACAAGCGGCGAAATGAAAGTGAGCCAGTTGTGGCCCCGAACCTTAGTTGAGTGGAATATAACGATTGTTCCTAACACTCGATCTAGTACTAGACCGGAGTAGACTTGACCGCAGATCTAACACTAATGCCTGGTCCGGACTAGGCTGGTAATTTACTCGAGTGGCAAGTAATTCAGTAATTAAACATTTCTGAACAATAATAATTTAGCCGAGTAGTTTAGTAAGTTTAGTCGAATCAATCCATTTTTAACAGATTAAAAAAAAGGAGGAGGTTGTCAATTCGATTGTATGTTGTTTTTTTTTTTGTATGTTTGTTACCTCATAACTCCGTAATTTATGAATCGATTTTAAAAATTCTTCTTTTGTGTGGTAGGTTACTTATACTTCATAGATATACTTCAGAGGTGGTGCCATTTAAATTTCACTGGTATTGGAGCTTGGACTTCGAAGATACACTAAATAACGCGACCTGGTTATAACCTTTATTTATATTGATGATTCTCTTGTATATCGTTACGCTCCGGAATTAATTGCAGACCTGCCCTAGATATTTATTTAGGTCAAGATTGCTCAAAAGGGAAAAATAAACAAATTTTATGGAAAAAAAATAATGTACTATTTTTTTCGGCGAGTAGCGCCTCCACCACGCGTCACTGCTTGCTTCATCGACTAAACAAGTCCGAACCTGGCGTTTCAGACGAGTTTGTTAGCTGCCGCAAAAATGCCTTTTCGACAGACCGAATAAACAACTTTAAAATTTGTTCGTAAATATATTAGAGAACATGAGTGCTTGTGTCATGTTAAATAGCTTTTAGTTTATACATACATACATACGTACATACATATCTTCATGTTGTATCCCTAACGGGGTAGTCAGAGAGGACGGAGCGCCAGGAGTCGCAGTCCTTACACACCTCTTTCGCTTCCTCAAATCTCATCATTCTCCTCACACATTTTCGCCTAGGTATGCGAGTGCTTTTGACATTTCCGTCTGCTAACACTCTGGCTATTTGATCTTCATAAGTGAGCCTTGGTCTTCCTTGGCTTCTTTTACCTCTGACTTTCGCTCTGTAGATTTTCTTCGTCAGTCTTTCATCACTCATTCTTTCTAAGTGCCCGAACCATCTAAGCATCCCTTTCTTCATTTTTACAATAACACTGTTGTGCAACCCTGTCATACTGCGTATCTCTTCATTGTTTATTGCTTTTAGTTTATCTCTTTTATTAATACATTTTCGGATCCATACAACTTTCTTTTCTTTATCACATAATTTTCTTCATCCATCTCTTCTAAAATAGCTATTATCATAAGCTTTATTAGCTTATTCACTTTATATCGTTGTAGCTTGTGCATTTTTTAAAACACTATTTACTAATACTGTACGTGACCGAAGTGCGAATGATTTTTTGAGCAGTAGCGAGTATTTTATGTGCTAAATTACTCACCACTTGACTAAGTGCTCGCGTAGTCTGAACTAGGCTTACGCTCCAGCCTGGGAGGAAAGATGATTTGCCACTGCACTAACAGGACAGCCAACTATTTCAAAAATTTGTGCGCTTAAGACGACAAGAATAAAATTGTTATACAAAAATTCACAACGTCCCAAAAGAAAATATTGTCGTCAATGACGTAAGTTAAAAGACTTTATTTCACCTGACATTTCTTCTAGTTCTTATAACGTGACGTAATCATTACATAAAGGTTACTAGACTCGATGAATGAAAGTAGAAAATATTAAATCGATAGGTACTATATTATCTATGTTTATACGAGAAAAGGAAATGATAATAAATATGAATATTGACTAGCTAGCTTCGTATTATCGTGTGTATATGTATGTTTACAGGTTTATTGTGAAAGGGGGTATAGACCCGCCGGGGTTTTGTAGGACACTAAGTCATAGTATTTAAAAAAAATGATGTATACCGTTTTAAAGCGTAATATTTCTCCTTATTTGTAAACCAATTTAGGTTAAACCTTTTTCAAAAAATAACATTTATAACAGTAAAATAATGTAACAAAATATTACATATCAAATTTATACTGGACATGTTTTACCATAATTTTCAGAGCATTATAATTATTTCGTTTTTTTAATTAAAACAAAATTATATAAGTTAAACTGAGTTAAAATTCATCCAATTGTCTCTAAACAGTGTATTTATGTGATAACAATAGACAATTATTTGTTGTAAACGTTTACTGTAATATAAATGTACTGTCATATATATGACACTAGGAAAATGTGTTCTCAATTTAATACAAGTTCAACCTCTACAAGTGGAAGTCATCGCTTGTTAGTATTTATCTTGTTGACAGTGTATTTGATTCTTTTATTCGTTAGATGATCTCGTATGTAATCTCAGCAACGAAATTTTGTATTTGACGTATACGTAATTATGAGGCTGTCCAGAGGGTGTACCGCCATCTCTCAACATTATTATTTTAATATTACTTGACTTGACTTACGGGGTAGTTAAGGTTGGTTGAACGGCTAAACATCGCGGTTCTTACGTATTTCTTTCGCCTACTGATGATTGAGTGTCGAATGATAAAACTAATCACTTACTGTCAGAGTTTGGAGCTTTGTAAGTCAAGTAACATTAAATTAATAATGATGTAAGAGGTGTTGGTAAGCCTCCTGGTATACAAAGACGATTTCGTGAGAGTTACGTGGTTTACTGTTAAGACGAAACTGGAATATGACATATAATTATTTACATATTGTTTATATTTATTTATTATTTTTCCACCAAGCAGGGCATGAAGAAGAGAGGTCTTGGGTTTTTAGTTCTAGTTTTGATAAAAACCAATGAAATATTATGCGTGAAATAGCATAACAACATGATATATATGTATTTTAACTAATTTTGACACTATTGAACAAGGATTCAAGGACAGAAAAGCCAAAGTCATCGTCATTTAACAATATAGTATCTAAACTAATTCATAGTTATAATGAAAATAGGGTGGGAGAAATAAGCGTGACTGGTTTTCTAAATATCCCATTCTTATTAGGAGGAAAAATGATATTGGCTTGGGTACCAGTCTTTTGAGTCTTAGACATGATTTTGGTGATTACGATATCTACAATTTGGTGGTCCCGGTTAAAGTAATTCGTGTTTTAAATTTTAGAGGAAATGTATGTGTTTCATGGATAAAAACAAATGGAGAACATGTAAACCTGCCTGAGACTTCTGCACCTCTTACCATCTATCTAACGGAGGTGATGACAAGAGAAACACTGTAAAAAAAAACAATTATCATTTTATGGCAAACGTGAGAATATTCTTTGCAGGGATCGTTTTCTGTCTTACCACACAAAATTATTATTTTGTGTGGTAAGTTTTTTAAGTTTATTACATTTTCTTAAAACTTATATTATCAGCAATCAATATCCATACTATCCGTGATAATATTATACATGCGAAAGTGTCTATCTTTCCATTATGTTTTCAAGACGCAATTACTTAACCAATTTTGATGAAATTTGGTACAGAGATAGTTAAAATCCAAGAAAAAGATATAGGCTACTTTTTAAACATTGCATGAGGATGAAGTCGCGGCCAACAGCTAATTTAAATTTAAATTCATATACACGACATATAAATTAAACTTTGTATTATGTTATTACCTTATGTTCTCGATGTCATATTTATAGTACTGACTGGTGCAGGAACCCAGGACAAAAAAACTCGTTTTAATAACTAGATTTGATAATATGAGCTCAATAATCCCAAGATTTCAATGCTTGGGAAGCTAACATGTCACTGATGGCTGTTATATTGCGGATATAATAATTACAGGCCACGCTTAATTTGTTTTCCATACAAAAAAAATCGTTTAATAGAAATTATCGATATTAAGGTTGCCTCAACTTGATTTTTTCTAAAACTTTGAAGTGTTACACTAAAACTATTTACTTTTGGCGAAGTTCTAAAACGCCACTTTTCCGTTGTCATGGGTACTTTAATACCCTTTCGCATTTATCCATCCTTTCGAAATAACCTTGTATATACATATATATTCATACATACATACATATCTTCACGCTGTATCCCTAACGGGGTAGTCAGGGAGGACGGAGCGCCAAGCGTCGCGGTTCTTACGTACTTCTTTCGCTTCCTTAAATCTCATCATTCTCCTCACACATTTTCGCCTTGTTATACATACATATTCTATAATTTAAGGGCCCGAATTGCACTGGACTTGTACTCTATAGTACAAGTTCAAGGCCATTTGGTACATGGTACATGACCATGTACCATGTACCGAATGGACAACTGGATGAGTTATTGGTAACAACCAGACTATAAGGTCATTTAGAAATCTTCTGAATGAAGACAAAACCAGGGGCAAAAACTGCGAACGTAGAATATACCATCGCACCAACTAGATTTCCCTAAACTATTCAGTCAATTCGGAGATGTGACTGACGGACATACAGAAATAACTAGTTCTACAAGGCTCATATTTTTTCATTGCATGTACAGAACTCTAAAAAAAGAAACGGCCAAGATCGTGTCGGGTTCTTGTTTCCTGGCCAGGGAGTTAAGATTTCACAGTAGTTTTAGACACAATAGAAGTTAAATAAAAATAATAATAATAGTTCTACTCAAGACATTTCACACAGCGCCATCTAGTCTCAAAGTAAGCAGCACAGCGCTTGTGTTATGGGTACTAGACGACTGATATACTACTTATATACTTTTCTTTTGTAAATAAATACATATTATACATAAACACCCAGACTCGAGGCGGGAATCGAACCCGCAACCCCCGTTTACTTTACGATGCGCTTAGCCGTTGCGCCACGGAGGTTGTCAAAAATTGAAAAAATTGGGTTTAATTTTTTTTATAATTAGTTTAATAATTCATAACAAAAAAGTACATACATATCCGTTAATATTTAATTAACTACACATTATATTAAATGAGAGAGTTCCGCAAAGTCGTCGCTTAGAAAGCTGTCATTGCTTAGGGTGTCCAGTGCTCAAAATGATTAGTTTTAATTTTCTTTCATTATCGGTTTTACTTAATTTTTTTTTATTATTGGATTTGGGTATATACGTCTTTTCGCCTGCCTGCTCAGCTGTGATATACGAACGAACATGTTGAAACTATGACCTGATTCGGTTTTAGCCAATTTAGTTACAGAACTCTAAAAAAATTTATGTAGGTAAAAATGAACGTTTTAATTCATCTGATTGTTATGAAACTCTGTTGAGTTGTAGTTGAATTAAAGCCAAATCAATGTATTCAAGTAAACCCAATTACAAGGTATTTTTGAACGTCAAATCTACTTTATTTCGGTTCAAATACAAAACCTGGACGCTGAGAAGAACCGATTAAAAACTCCGTCAGTTCAGTCAGTTTAGTCACTCAATTATAAAATACGATATTCATTAAGCCAGTAAGTGTATGTGCAGATATCATTTCCAGACTATTGTTTTGTCTTCAATAAGCCACGGGCAAAAGTTAACTAAAACAAAATAGACATTTACATTACACATTTAAATTTTTATTCCTTCTCAAGTCTATATAGACTTTGCACGAGTAATTTAGCAATAAATTAGCTATTCATTACTCTAAACAAGCGGCGACGAGCTAAAATTATAATATGACTTCGTTAAGAAAATTAATGAACGCTGATGATATCATCGTCGCGTCTCCGAGTAAATAACACCTAAATTGTCCGAGTAAATAACCATTCTAGACTATATATCTAGTAGGGTGTCCATTATTTCCCAAGTTGATTTTTTTTTGCTGTCGCCCCCTAAAATTTTAGTTTTTGCCCTAAAAAAATTATCCAACGTAAACAAGCTCTTAATTTTTAATTTAAACCGTGCCAAAATCATGTTACTTTTCCCATTTAAATAACATGGGATTCTTTGACCTTTGGCATTTAATTTTTTATCTCCTAAGCAAATAAACATACAACTTTGAAAAAGAAATATTCCAATACAAAATTTTGCGCTCTGCAAAAAAGGTCTGTTTGGTTTTTTCCATAAAAGCATTCCTTTAATAGTTATTCGCGATTAAAGTTATGTTCATCGTTTTTATCATAATTATTTAAGTTTTATTGAAGTTTTCTGTGATATAATCACTAAACTCATTTATAATTATTATAAAATTTTTATTGAATAAGTTTATCAGTTACAATAACGGAAACAATGTATTACAACTAATATTACGATGTATTATTCGTTTTTTTTGTTGTCTGGTATGATAATATAATAATTTTAACACTTGTTTGTTGGTTGGTAATTTATGACCACTAATCGTGTCACTCATTTCACCCAAAAGAAAGATTGGATCACGTAAAGTCATTGATCGATTCATTTTTAATCAATTCATTTTAAGTTAAATAAGGATTTAATTATTTAAATTACAACGGGTAAAGGTTAGAGTCGTATAATTTGTCGATTCAATTGATGTTTTAATTGAATGTAATATAAATATTTTTTATCACGTATAAGTGTATTAAAATAAAATCACTATATGATTTCATTTGATACAAGTAATATTTAAGAGAAAAAACTACTCGAAAGTTATTTTTTTTTTAATTAACACACATATTTACGAACACTGAAAGACAATAACGCTATTGTGTTATTGTCTTTCTCTCTCTCAACCAAATCAGCGATAGCGGAACATCTTCTCCAATCGGATACGAATCATTGGATAGAATTTTATCGCCCACAAGTCCTTTTCACCGATCGCCACTTTTATCCAAGAGTCGTGCCTGAAGCAATTGAAATCAAGAGATACAAAAATTTCAATCGGGACAACGGATACAATTTATCAACAGCGTAGAATCCTGTGATTCAAATGACAAAACCTCGTTTTTCACATCCGGTTAAGTGTGTGGACACCGTGAGTGTTGTGTGTAGGAACCCTAATAATTATTTACAAATATCGGGGGTAGATAAAATAAAATCTGCCTCGGATACAGTGTGAAGCTTGCTGCGACAGTTTACTTGAGACCACGGCTGATGAAACTCGGCCGAAACGTCAAGGGAAAATAAAAGGTAATCGCATTAATTTCCCGTGCTTTTAGATACGATACAAATACCTGCATAATTAACTTTCAGTGTTGTTTTTATGTTAATTGTAGGTCTACAATTAACTTCTTTTCAAATTCTGGAACGCAATGACATACCGGAGATACAATAATATAAATAAAGCTTATAAGTAGTATGCGTTATTTGGTGTATCTTCGGAGTCCAATTCGAACACTAGTATATATTATATATATATATTAGAAGGCGAAGAGAAAGGTTTCTTCGTCTTTTTAAGCTTAATGTGTGCACGGAGGAGTGTGAGATTTGCCATAGTTACAGTTGATATGGAGAAATAGTGCAGAAGCTAATATTTATATATAACTAGCAAACCCGGCCCGTTTCACTGGGCGTTAGTTTCACTGGGCGTAAAAACAAAAAAAAAATTCTACTGATCCGATTGCTACCAAACTTACAGGATCACCCGCTAGGTCAATATGAAGAATCCCTAAAAATTTCATCGAAATCGGTCCAGCCGTTTCGGAGTCCATAAGGAACATACCTACATACACAGTCTTTTATATATATATAGATAGATAGCAAACCCAGCCCGTTTCACTGGGCGTTAGTTAAAGTTAAAATAAATTAAACAGTTTTTATAATTATTTTGATACTGCAAAAAAAAAACGAAAAAAAGAAATCTACTGATCCGATCGCTACCAAACTTTACAGGAACACCCGCTAGGCCAATCTGAAGATTCCCTGAAAATTTCATCGAAATCAGTACAGCCGTTTCGGAGTCCATAAGGAACATACATGCATACATCGCCTTTTATATATATAGACTACCCGCCTCGGCTTCGCACGGGTATAATTTTTTTTAAAAATAAAATATGAAGAGCGCGAAACTTTCAACTGCACATGTTAATTTAGACCACCTCTATTCTTTTCACTTACACAGAATTTTAACGCACAATATACTGTCACTAAAATCTAAATACATAAATCGTGGATTGTTCTTTTCCTGTTCCCGCCAAAAAGTTCGTGTTACAAATGTTTTCCTTGGAAACTTTTTTTAAAATTTGATGTATACTACTGGTAACAACCACAATGGAGGCTACTTATGAGGCTTTATTTTAATTTGCAAATTGTTTCTAGTAGATTTTGTGATGTAAAATTGGCAGAGATTTGCGTCCCAAGTACGCTGTTGTTCAATATGTGGAATTGTTGAAATAAATGCTTATTTAGTAATGTAATGTTGAGATTTTTTTAGTGGCTTAGTCTGCCTCAGTGGATCGTACTAGAAAGAGTGCTTCAATATATTTGTCGCCAAAAACTCCAAGAAACATTGAATGTATTACATCGAGATTTTAATGAATTATTTTGTATCTTGTGAAAATTCTTCTTTAAGGGTCCACCTATGCAGTCCAGCACAACCGAATTCGTCGCCCTAAGCTGTTAATAATAAAGTTGATTTTCTCAATTGCGGTTCGATCATATTTTAGCGCGGAGAAATCGCAACATTTGTTTTTGCACATAATTATAATTTGCAAGAAAACTATATTATCAATTAAAAAACTGGATTTAAAGATTTGAAATATTATAAATTTAAATACAAATAATTTTAAAATTCTGTAGAATTTCGAAGACGCAACTGGATCTTTGTGCAAAACAGGGTTTTTTCTAGAACTTTTTTATCGATGTACTTTTATCCAATAATTTTTGTGCCTTTAAGGATTTCAACATAAAGAGTTGAAGTTGTATGTATCCAAATATCTAACTCTCAGTCTTCTTAGGTATCCAGATCTAGGGCACCAAACACACCAAAGTCTCTTAATATTTCGAACTTAAGTCTCTTAATATTTCGACCTTAAGTCTCTTAATATTTCGACCGAAGGACTTTCATTGTCCATAGTCAAGAAAAAATTAAATAAATAGGCCACATGTTTGAAGTAAACAGTTGTTTAGAACAATTATAGTAAGTATTAATTACTATGCGTTAGAAATAAGAATAGGATCGCGCCCGAAGATACCAAGTCGCTATTGCACACTGCTCACTTTTTGTAGTACGGCCACCAAAAAAATTTAATACTTAATAAAGAAACATAATATTTCTTTCAACACTGAATAAATTAAGTTCATTAAAAATATCATTATGTATTATTTGATTGATATAAGATGAAGACTGCCAGGATGACATTTTCATAGTATTTTTGTTATTTTTTATTTACGGAACGCAAATCATATTAAAATTTTAACGAACTAAAGTATTTATTTAAAATTATTTTCAAAATTGGTACAGTGTACACATTGCTAATGTCTTTTTTTAATCTTATGCAGAACTATGACAGCACTCTGACGTTGCATACATAATGCGAAACAAAATGGCGTTTTGTCAATTGTATTCCTATTTCAAAGCATAATAATTACCCAAACAAACGTGCAATTTAAAATTTGAATTTGAATTTTGAGGGTTATTCAAGGTAACTTAAAAACAAAATAAAAAATTATCTAATGATCTTACATATTCCTCTCAATACAATCAAGAAGCTAGGCATTGGCGTGAAGCGAGTATAAGTTTTTCCGATTAGCTTAGGTTACATAAAAAAAAAGATGTTCGCTGATAAGCGCATAACTGGAAAACAACTGAACCGATTAAACAAATATTTTTAAATGTTCATAATAAGGTTTTCTTTTCCTAACAAGGAAAGAAAAATCGAAAAGTTTCCCGAAAAATTGAAAAATTCCTGAAAGACCGTACTCTTTTTTCTGTGACATTTTATTTATTTAAATTTGAATAGGACAGCGTCTATTGAGTTAGTTAAAAAATATATACACTTGTAATGTAAATAACATAAATTCGATCAGAAATTGTTTTTACCGAGATTCAATGCTTCGGCCAATTTTATAGTGTGCGCTGTGTGAGCTGGCGCTCATCCAATAATGCTTACAATTTGCCATCTTCGAACTTTTTCGGTTGCCCTGCGAGTTCGTTGTCCTCCAAATCATAATCGTTACTTTGAACCAATAGTTATACATTTTAACTTTTAGAAAATAGTGCAGATTCATGATAATTATATTATCTACGACAAATCTGTGAGCTTTTGCTGATCTTTTCATTTCATTAAAAAAATAAGTACCTATATGTAAATAGTTACTAATGATGAAAATGATATTTTCCACGTAAGTGTTACACATTTAATTGTACTAACAACGTACATGTTTTTAAGATAATTGAGTTACGTCTACTATTTAGATTACAAGCATTAATACAGCGCATCAAATAGACACATATCTCGTATAGATATATCGTAACATCTTTTAAGAACTTTCCTTCAAAACTAACCGGAAGAACCCAATTGCAAGGTGTTTATGTACGTCAAATCTACTTTAGTTCGGTTCGAAAAGAAAAGATGGACACTGAGAAGAACCGACAAGAAACTCAGTCAGGTATCATTCTTTCAACATCATTCTACAATAGTAATTTAAAATACAATATACATAAAGCCAGTAAATGTATGCGCAGAGAGGATTATTTGCAGACTATTGTTGTTTCTTTAATTCAATCGCTAGTCGAGTTGTCCTTAGCAAATTTCTAATCAGTGTGCGTTCGAAAAGAAAATGTGGATACTGAGACGAACCGAGAAGAAACTCAGTCAAGTATAATTTTATTAAAATACAATATTCAGAAGAGATTCAGAAAAGACATTTGTAGACGTCGCACAGTGCGCTGATACACGACGACGCGGCCGCACCATGTCATTGTGTAGTGGTCCTCCGCTTGTGTAGTGGTTCATTTATATAAAAATAGGCTTTATTGAACAGTAAACACCACCACCAAGATTTGTTTTTTTAATGCCCTGTTTTAATGTCTCATCTGTAAATTTGTCTGTGTTGTATGTTATTAATTAGGTAAGTTCAAAATTGACAGGGGAGCGGGGTCGCAGGTCTACGGAGAGGACCCATGTCCCCCGAGGCACTGGAGGATAATTCTGCTGCGATGATCAGTGGCGCATAAAAAGTTCATTTTTATTTTCCGAAAAAGAGCAATTCGTGCCTTTTTCAGTATGAATGCACGAGAGTCGTTCGGAGATAGTTTTAAAGACATCGATATACTCACCTTGCCGTCCTTATACATCTTCAAAATTACATATTATGTACACAAGGAATAATATAGATCCGTTTAAAAAAAGAAAGCCGATATTAATGGTATGGAAACTCGAAGTTATGATTGGTTATTTCAAAACTTACTGTCAATTGTTTGATTTTTGGGTAATTGCATTCGTTGTTATAATTAAGTTCCTTTGCAACTTACTCAATTACGAAAAATAGATTTAGAATTGTTATGAATAGAATGTATAAGTACATCAATGTCCATTTATCGTACCATAAAATAAACAATTACAAAATCGTTTATTTATCATAAGATAGTTTGGAAATAATCCTTTCTGCACATGCATTTACTGGAATATTGTATTTTAATAAACCTATTGTAAAATGATGTTGAAAAAATGATACCTAAATGAGTTTGTCTGGTCGTCTCAGTGTCCAAGTTTCCTTTTTTAACGAAAGGTGAATTAGACGTTTAAAAACACATCGCAATTGGGTTTACTTGAATAAATTAATTTGAATTTGACTTAAAAACAATAGTTTATATTTATGAACTGAGGTCTCATATATTCTATACGTCGCGTCATTCAAATGTTGGGAAGGACATTTTGGGGCGTCGCGTATCTGTAGAAAATCGTAGAACAAAGGCGTATCGCAAATGGTTTTTATTTATTTCGCAAATGAGATATTATTTTAATTTAATTTTATAGTTTAAAAGTCAAACTTAATAATAGTGTAGTAATTTCTCATTATTAATGTATGTTTTTTTAATGCCACATGTTTATTATCTTTACAGGTTTGCGGCCAATTCAGGACTTTTTATTCATCAATTTCAAATTCAATTTCTCGTTAAATTTTATAAATATATATGCAGTGTTATACATTTCTGAATAGTTCATCTTATGAAAATTCTACGACATTTACTAGTTTTTGAATTTATTTGGTTATGGATGTGTAAATATTTAAACAATAAAAAAAAGACATAACGTCAGTTCTCTTAGTTCATCGAGACTTTTAACAGTTTTCCACGTTTGCCCATGCTTTAAATTGTGCTAATATGTAGCTTAGGTATATTTTAAAAACATAAATAATAGATGCGAATATTTGCGATTTCCGAGGTTATTTGGAAAAGTATGACAAGAGTCTGAACACGGAAAGCAGGTACTTGTTACAGTTTCAAACTAGATCATTCCTATAAGTAGTTATGATATGTTTTTGTATTTTTATCGATGTATCAATTATTTTTGCACTCATTTTGCGTGTGAAATGTTATCTAACATAATGCACATTACACACAATTTTTTAAATAGTGTGTAAAGAGTTTTGATAAATTTATTGCAAAATAACAAATTTACAGTGGTAACAAACTATTTAATTGTTAGTACATGTGTTACGTTTCTAATTTTAACTGTTCTAAACGTAAATTAATACTTTCGTATATTGAAGAAGGAAAAACTGTTGACGGGTTGTCAACATTTTTAAACGAAAATTTTCGTTTTTGAAGACAATATAGGAATGTTCATAAGTAATAATTTAATTTGTAATAATTTTACATGTTTTACATTCTCTTTGGTATGTTTCATCATCAGTGATATTCAGAGGCTTATTATTCCTTCGTTTAATAGACGACGGACAGAAACATCATGGAAAAACGTTTACTTTTAAGAAAGAATAATAATTGGTTGGATTCAAATATTCCGTAACTTTACCGATCTCGAAATACGATCTACGCAATCTATGTCTTTTGATGAACGAAAAAGACTGTATCTGTCTCATGAAGACTCTTCAATATCAAGCCAAAAAATTAAAAATACCATATTACTTAAATAATGTAGATTTGATCACATTTACAATTACATATTTTACATCGCGAGCTTCTCTGCTGAAATTACAGGAGTGAATGTAGTGTTGATTAAACGATTTTATATAATTCTGCAAGCTTTATCTTCAAGTATTGTGATAGATGATAAAAAATTTGTTCCAGTTCCGTTTTGGAAAGTGCAAGAATATAAGTGAGTAAATAGGATTGGTACTATATGCCATCTTCAGTTCAGAGAGTATCATTAAGCACATAGTAGAATGGGATATTATTACTCATTATCAATATCATCAATAACATATTATATCAACATCAATCAGTTATAAAAAAACAGAGTAAAGGTTATATCTCAATTACACCCTAGCAGTATTCTTCAATCCGAAAACGACAGCCACCAGTCGTATTCTCTGTCCGCCACAAGACTGACTCTATTGACTGAATTTATTATATCACGGGTAATTTAAGCCTTCTCTCTACTACCATAATACCATGTGTAGTTAACAAATGACATCCAAGAGAATCATCAATATAAATAAATATAGGTTATAACCAGGTCGCGTTATAGTATATCTTCGAAACTAAAGCTCCAATATCAGTGAAATTTCAATGGGACTAATCTGGAAGCGTATCCTTTCAATTAAAAAAAGATTTTTTAAATCGGTTCATAAATGACGGAGTTATGAGGTAACAAGCATAAGAAAAGAACAAAAAAATACAACCGACTTGACAACTTCCTCCTTTTTTGGAAGTCGGTTAAAAAGTACAAAATAACTATCTGTAAAAGTAGATGTACATTGCGTTATACCCAAATAATTGCAAACAATATTCAAGAATACGTAATATGTACTTCAGTTTT
The DNA here is from genome assembly GCA_907165235.1 of Zeuzera pyrina. NCBI lineage: Eukaryota > Metazoa > Arthropoda > Insecta > Lepidoptera > Cossidae > Zeuzera > Zeuzera pyrina. The sequence goes on along the minus strand of OU015635.1, from coordinate 21,322,274 downwards.
GATTAGTACTTTTTAGTGTTTCTTTTTGAAGTCGGTTTTTCTCTAATAAACTGTTAAATATTGTTTATATATGTTTATAATTATTTGGGTATAATGCAATGTAGAGGCACCTTATATTTTGTTTTTTTTTTGTTTCTTAATTTAATTTGTTAATTATATAGAATAGGTTAATTATAATAACTAATTATTATATATATTTCACGTAATACATTCAGAAAAAAAAGGTTTTTTTTTCTAAATGTATTATTCATTTTTAAATATTTTTTAATGAAAATTCTGAAATAAATACAAAACATTATTTATTTATTTAAACCCCTATATTATTACTTTACATTACTACAAAATGTGTTCACATTTTCTAGTATTTTTAAAGATAGCCTATTCAGTCTATCTTTAAAAATGAAAAACAGGCCTTGATTTTCTACAGTGGTTTTGTCGTGTGCAGCTACACCAATACAGTTAGTCTGTATTAAATAAGAAAAAAACACTTTAAAAATAAACTTAAATCATGTGAATGTAATTCACAAGTCATTGTCAAACATTATTAGCCATTATATTCAATGTGTTTGCTTCGCTCATCATTTTTGTTTGAGTAACGTGTTTGCACGCTTTATATGTATACTTACAATGATGTGTGACGTCTATGGTCTAGACCAGCCATTCCCAAAGTGGGCGATAACGCCCCCTTGTGGACGCTGCAGGCCTAAAGGGTAAGAGACCCAGAAAAAAAATGGGGGCGTTGTGTAGAGGCCTGGGGGGTGATTTGTAATTTCATTTAGCTAGGAGGCATCTTAGACAACGACTGCATGAGCTCTCGACTCAGTAGACAAAATAAGTTTGGGAACCAGTGGTCTAGACACTGTTGATAGAAAATAGGTGTAGAAATAAAAAAAATACTCAAAAGCCCAATCTTTTTAGGCTTCCGTAGCCAAACGATAAATAGGAACCGTTAAACCTCAGGGCATTCAATGGCTAGCCACAACACTGAATATTTGTTACACACAATTATTGCTCAGCACATTCATATCTCGCGTAATATATTTAAACAACATTTGACGAAGTGAAAAGAAATCACAATCAATAAGATGCATCACTAAATAATTGACAATTACAAATACAGGCTTGTATGAAATAGCGAGCCTCTCGTTAAATCGAGTGAACCAAAAATCCTGGAAAAAAAAGAAAAATAGAAACCGTTACGACTTTTGATGACCGCGAAGGTGCAGTGGTTTAGGTCTTCTATGTAAGTGTGGAAGGTTCCAGGTTCGATTCCCGGTCGAGTCAATTTAGGGAACGAACTTTTCTAGATCGGCTCGGCTCGGGTGCACTGGGAGACGCCTCTACTAGTCATTGTCTGGTTGTCACAGCACAGAGATTGCTCTAGATTGAAACTAGATAATTGCTGTGTATTGTCTGGCAAATTTATATATTATTTATTACAGTTTCACCTTGTCCGTTTGTCTGTCCATATCTTATAGCAATTTTACTTGGAGACTACTGGCACCATACGTATAAAATATGCGTGGATGAAGTTTGGAAGGTAGATGTATTTATTCTATGAACCGCTGTACAATGATGTAGCGAAAATTCGAAACAAATAAAATTAGGAGATTTATTTCATATCTATAATGAGGGATGAAAAAAAAATACCAGTGCATATTTGCGTGTGGTTTCTTGAGATAGGTTTTCAAAAATGATATAGCGATTTTAAAGAGATTGTAGAGAAATATGTTTCAGAGACGTAAAAGTATTGAGTAAAATATCGAAGTGTCAGTCGTCCACTAAACGGACGATTAAAAATATCGTAGCGTCAGTCGTCCGCTAAACGGACGATTAAAAATATCGTAGCGTCAGTCGTCCGCTTAACGGACGATTAAAAATATCGTAGCGTCAGTCGTCCGCTAAACAGACGATTAAAAATATCGTAGCGTCAGTCATCCGCTAAACGGACGATTAAAAATATCGAAGTGTTAGTCGTCCGCTAAACGGACGATTAAATATATATAAATAATCTGATAATCGGATGATTAAAATAAAATTAATCGTCCAATCTAGCGGACGATTAACGGATCTTATTATTTTATTCATCCAATTAGCGGATGACTAGCAACGCCCTAAAATTATTGAATTACTACGACAGTTAACTTCAAAAAACGAGTTTTTGTTTTTAGAACTGAAATAGAAAGATATAAAAAATTAGTTTTTGAGGTCGTCATACTGAATATCGGTTTTTTTATATATTCAATAATTTTTACAAAAACGAAAGAAATAAAAACGTGTGGCAAATTTAAACCACATTGTGGTTTGCGTCGTTGCCAATATCCGTAATTTAACGATTATCTATTTATTGTTTGTATATACCTATATAGCAATTCATATATCTATATGTTGTTGGTTTGTATACGCTTCAAAAACTCGAAAAGTTCTGCACCGTTTGAACTTAAATTTGGACAAATATACAATCCGCTTTAAGGAAGGCTTTTGTGCTATGTAGGTGGCACTGTAGTAGATTACCGCGGCTAAAACCGCGGGGCGCAGCTAGTTCTATATAAAATATTATTACAATCCATCAAACGAGTAAATACATATCTTAACTTAATATTTACGAACTAAAAACTAAACATTATCTTAAATAATAGACTTCCTCAAAGTTGCCGCTTAGAAAGCTGTCATAAGATATATATACGCAATCTCTACATAGCAAATTCAAATTATGTGAAATATTTTTTGAAAAAATAAGATTGGGATGTAGAGACAGATAGTCAAACAAACGATCACTGAGGCGCCGGTGTTCCTTTTTTCCAAATTGAAGTAGAATAATAAGAATTTTATTCTAAAACAATCTGATCTCATATCGGAAAATGATTCTGTAGACACCGCGTGCACGTAATAGAGTACTCACGGAATACCACTTATGACACTGTTATTGGCACGACAGTTCCTTTTATTTTTATATCCAACTCGATATGAAGCAATCCTGTAAGTTCTGTGTGTAATCGACTAATAAAATCATAGTCGGGACTACGTGCCAGTGTTGTTATTAAAGATGGATAGATCCGGATAAATACGTGTTCAGGAACGCTTAAAAATTGGTAAAAATGTCGATAAAATTGCTATTTGTTGCTATTAAAAATATAATGCATGCAATTAAATGTTACCCCTTCATTAAAATATCTTTAAGAAATAGACTCTATAAAATAATCATTTCCAATAAAAAAATAATAATTTGAAATATTAGATTCTGCTATAAAATTAATAAAAAATGAAGCGGAGCGATCGCTAAATACTTGTAACCTAACCGACAGAAGTCGCTTTTGGGTAGAACATTTTTCCTATCTACGATTGCGGCGCCCAATGTTCAATTGTCGCGAGATGCTCGTTAAAAGTAACTAAAGTTAAAAACATTTTATCGTTAAGGCGGTTAATTTTAATGTTTACCATATTTTATAGATAAAAGTAAAAATAATATTGAGGAAATTATTAATATTGAAATAAGATTTAAAGTTGTGAAAATAAGATTGTATGTATTTATATGTATATGTTGTAGTTTGAATTATTAATTCTGTTCTTCAATCATTATCCCTTCATGAAGCTTGATCCCTTGGAGAACTGATAAATGCACCTATACGTCAAAGTGTAAATCGAATACCATGTACAATGTATGCAAAGTACAAGGTATATAACGTGTGTACTGTGTAATCGATGTAAACGGAGCATCAGAGTGACACGGATCGCGCGTTATGCCGTCAGGTGCAATCTCGGACCACGAAGCATAACAGACGGAGTCATAATAAGTTGCCGCTCGTGTGTGTCAAACGAATTTTCATGTCTCCCCGAGCATAACCACGAGTAAAACCGTTAGCTATAGTAAATTCGAAGAATTGTTTCAATGTCTTATAAATTTAACATAAACAGTGAAACCGAAGCAATACTTGAAAGTTATATCCCAGCAAATTTTTCTTCCTTTATTATTATTTTTTTTTTTTAATATTGACCATCCACGAATGATTGTTTTATTATTTTGATTTCATAAATTACTGTTATTTTTATTGAATTATGATATTTGATATGATTATTTAATGATGTTTGGATTTAGTTGATGTAAAGATTGTTAGTATTGAGCAGAAATCTGAGTAACGTATACGGATCCTCACATTACAAGCTGAGCCTAGTGTGGGGATTGCTGTAATTTAATCTACATGAATAATCTGTTTCTGGTAAATAAATTATTATTATTGTTATTATTATTATTAAGTATGACAACCTCGCACTGCTTCTGTACCTCGTGTCAGCTCATGACCGACTTTACATACATTACCAAACAGACGACGTTGATGGCGCTGTGACGACCTGGATGGCGCAGTGGTGTAGACGTTGGACCAAGCGCGGAAGGTTCCTGGTTCGATTCCCGGTCGGGTCAAATTAGGAAATGAACTTTTATAGATTATCTCGAGTCTGGGTGTACTGGGAGACGTCCCCAGTAGTCATCGTCTGGTTCTCATGGCACAAGGAATAGCCTAGTTTGAGATCAGATTATTGGTGTTTATCGTGTGGCGCATTATTATTTTCAATAATTATTTGAAAAATATTCGTAAATATTTAATGTGTTGGCTATTAGTATTCAAGAAAATAAAAATATGTCGTGTTCCTTCCAAAAAAATCTAAAACTAGGTCAACAAAAAATGAACACGTTCTTGTAGCAAATGCTGCGTCCATTTTTTATTCTTAATCCGAGGGTGTAATAGTACACTGCGACTGGAATTCGGAAGTTATAATACGTAATCTATGGGGGTAACTGTGGGGGTCCACAGTTACCATTGACACTTTTCTTATTTAATGATTTTAGGGTAGTATTTAAAATTTAATCTAATATATTAGTTTCTATTAAATCCGTTATTATCATAACAATGAATGATGAAAGACTGACAAAGAAAATATACAGAGTAAAAGTGAGTGGTAAAAGAGCCAAGGAAGACTAAGGCTGACTTATGAAGATCAAATAGCCAGAGTGTAAGCAGACGGAAATGTCAAAAGCGCTCGTATAACTAGATGCAAATGTGTGAGGAGAATGATGAGATTCGATGAACCTCTCTGACTACCTCGTTAGAAATACAGCGTGAAGATATGTATATATTGGTTATTATTATTAGTATTGTATTTGCTTAGATTTTACTTTGTATTGTTTTACAAAGAAACATAATTTTTCTGTAAAAAAATCATGTAACGCTGAGCAGTTTTGTACTAATAGTTCACACACACACAAAAATACCTAGTACAGTGATCCCTTATTATTTTACTGGAATAGAAAAAAAAGAGAAAACCTTTTTTCGTACAAAAACAGTTGAATTATAACCACTTTACAATAATGCATCAAAATATAGCTGGCGTACTTAACAAAAAAAGTTTATTGGAAGTAACGTTGGTTGGAATATGTGAGAAACAAACAGCACTTGATATCTTATGTTTGTCTGAAACTTTTATATTAAAAGGAAATGAATTTAATATTAAAAATAAGGGGTATATTTGTCATCAGCATTCTCATGGAAGAGTCAACAAAGAGGTGGAGTATGCATAACAAAAAAAGAGATTAACGTAAAAAATACAGAATTTTTAAAAGATCATGCAGTAGAATATGTTTTTGAATCTTGCGATATAGCAGATTTAATTGTAATCTGCTTATATCGTTTACCTAAAGAAAACATCGAATTGTTTTTTAGAAGCCTTGATGCACTGTTTTGTGAACGACAATATAACGAAACAAAAAGAATCGTGATTGCTGAGGATCTTATTATTAACATTTTAAATTTGAATAAATCAGTGAACGATTTATAGATTTAGCAATAAATTACCACCGTATATTTCACATTATAGATCCTACAAGAAAACACACCTATATAGATCATATGATTAGCAACGTAAGAAACGCACACCACAGCACAAATCTAAAAATTACCAAATAAAAAATATCATTCGTGTCCTACATACTATATTTATAAAAGAGACTATAATCCCAATAACATGAGCAAATTTCGAAAATGCATGAAATTATTGTCTTGTAATGAAGTATAATGACTTGAACAGCTTCAAAATTTTGCTATACGTTTCATATTTGGATTGCGCAAATATGATCGCATATCCGCTTTTCCGTACTCAGCTCAAGTGGTTGCCGATTCGTCTTCACCGGAATGCCCACATTATTTTTTTACTTTATAACATTCTATTTATTCCTACTGCCCCTCTCTACCTTAAAAAGCGTTTTAAGTTTCTTTCTGAAACTAATACTAGATTGGAAATCTCTAAACATACTACTAAATTTTTGGCTAAATCTTTTACTGTAGAGGATGCGCCTTTGTGGAATTCATTGCCAGTAACTATAAGACGTGTACAACATTTGAACTCCTTCAAACAACTGGTGAAGGGACATTACTTGTCAATGTGATTTTTTTTTTTGCTATAAATATATTTTATTCATATTGACTTAGGGGGTCAACTGAGGAAGCGTGCTCGTCGCGACCCCTGCCAGCCCTTTTCAGGGCTGCAATTCCTCTCCTGCGCACACCATGCGGGACAGTGTAAATATGAATGCTAGGGCGACCCCTAAAGCGACGTACACCGGTTTGTCCCTGCTGGTGTGAGCAGAGTGCAGTTCGGCGTTGGGGACCGCCACCCAACACGCTGTGCACCTAGCGGCGGGAAGTGGAGGGAGGAGTGCAGAAAAGCTGCGTGGAATGTGAAAGGTGGGATTGAAGAGAAGATGAATGAAGTGATTGATATTATGGAAGAAAGAAGATTGGATGTGTTATGTTTCAGTGAAGCCAAGCGAAAGGGCAGTGAACTTGTCGACTTACCTGGAGAGGGCATCGCTTTGTGGTCAGGTGTACCACAAGAAGAAAGGGGATGCCAGGACGTAGGCGTCTTACTGTCCTCTCGTTTGGTGCAAATTAATGTGCAAACGACAGAAAGCTCTTTGTAACAACTATTACGTAGGTAATTGAAAATTTAATAATGGTAAACGATCCGTCGGAGAAATGCTATCGCACTGGCCGCTGTAGTCTAACACTCTCAGTGCCGGCCCCGAAGTTCCGTTAGCGCGTTATCCCTTCCAAACCGGAAGCCGCGCTTTGCCATAGTATAGTTAAATGAGTGTCTTTTATTATTTCCACCGACATATAAATAATTATCGTCCAATTACGCTGGTCCCCGTCATATCAAAGATACTTGAAAAAGCAATGCTCTCAAGACTAATGTGTTTTTTTAAAAAACGTAAGATAATACGAAATGAGCAATATGGATTTCAGAAAACTCTAGCTTGTTTTAATTTAGTAAAGAAAATCCTTGATAATTTGGATGCTCGTCTATCAACTATCGTCATTTTTTTTGATATGACAAAAGTCTTTGACTTCGTATCGCACAAAATTCTATTACAAAAATTGGAAAATTATGGTATTAGGGCTCCCGTGCTGAAATGAATTGCGTCATATTTAAAGAATTGGCTGCAATGTCTGGAAATAGCTAGCCTTAACAACAAATTAGTACTAATAAAAAATAGATCAGAATTTAAAAAAAAAATTTTTGGTGTTTCGCAGGGTAGCGTTTTGGGACCATTATTGTTCCTGATGTATATAAATAACCTACCAGACATAACTGAACATACTTGTACATTCATATCCTGATGACATCTCTATTATTTTGATATGTAATAATAAAAAACTTTTATAAAAAATTAAACCGACTTCAAAAAAGAACACTGAAAAGTATGAAATAAATATCCCTTACTGATCGAAACTTAATTACAAAAATAACTATAAATACGATACAAATATCCATATAATTAAATTTGACAGTTACTGAAGTCAGTGCCAAGCCTACTAATTTTGCATTGATTTGGTACCGACTTCAATAACTGTCAAATTGCATCACAATTACAGCCTAGCAGTATTCTTACAATCCGAAGACGACAGCCACCAGCCGTATTCTCTGTCCGCCACAAGACTGACTCTACTGACTGAATTTATTATATCACAGTCAATTTATATTTTTTCCCTATTTAACCATTATACCATACTACCATTATACCATGTGGGGACAACGATAGTTAACAAAAGACATACAAGAGAATCGTCAATATAAATGAATAAAGGTTATAACAAGGTCGCGTTATTTAGTGTATCTTCGAAACCAAAGCTTTAAAGCCAGTGAAATTTCAATGGGACCAATGTGGAAGTGTATCCTTTCGAAAAAAAAATAGATTTTCCAAATCGGTTCATAAATGACGGAGTTGTGAGGTAACAAACATTAAAAAAAAACATACAACCGAATTGAGAACCTCCTACTTTTTGGAAGTCAGTTGAAAAACGATATAAATGAAAGTGACATAGTATGTACAATTGGAACAAAATTATTTAAAACTCAATATAACAAAGCCAAATTTTACAAGTTTTCAAAATCGATTTAAAATAAGAAAACTTTTAAATATAAATTGCCATGGGGAAACTGCAAGTAGCTCATCAACCTAATTTTCTAGGTGTATTATTAGACAATGAGTGTAAACGGAAATTAGAGATAGATAAAGTATGCAATAAAATGATTAATTCATTTATGTAATTAGTAGACTAAAAAACGGCAAATCGAGAAACTACATATATTAGCGGCATACTGTGGATACGTAGCATGGAATCTCAAATATGGTCTTTTGTTATGGGGAAACTCATGCGATTTAAACAGAACGTTCATTGCTTAAAAAAAAATATTTCCGGGATATATGTGGTGTACCTCCACGGGAGTCATGCCGACCACTATTTAAAATGTTTGGTATTTTGCCGCTTCCTTCCATGCATGTACATTTTTGAAGTTACCTGTTATATCAAAAAGTATCCTTATTTGTTCGAGAAAGATTTTGAAATATATTCGCGTAATGGTAGGAATCCGAACAGATTAGTTTTAGATAGAGATCCCAAAACAAGTCTGTGGCAGAGAAGTACTTACGTTACGTAAGGGTCTTTAATGCGCTGCCTGTTGGTATGATAAGATAACCGTATGCGCCATTTACAAAATCTTTAAAAAAATGACTAATGGCAAAAAGATTTTACAGCATAAGTGAATTATTAAGTTAATAACATTCTCAACTAGGTTGCCATAACTAATTTAATAGGTACATGTATTTTTAAATCAATTTTAATTGTTATGTTGTCGTTATTGTTTTGTATTTAATGTGTATAATATTGATTTTTAAATTTTTATGTACTTATTCCATAACTATTAACATAATATTGACTTAATTTTCGTATACTAATTTGTTACCGAAACGTGTGTTACTTATAATATTAGTACCATCTCCGTTTTATCTACCACATTTCTAACTATATAAAAAAAATGTTAAAAAACAACTGTAGGACCGTTATAGTAAATAAATACCGTGTAAATAAGAAAGTAGCTACATACATCGATTTTTTGACGAGTACGAAGTTTCGGTGCTGGTTGGCTGACCGAATCTAATCTCTGGTATATCCTGAGGATTCTTCGTTGAGAGGCGAAACACGTGTCGATTGGTGGTTTTTGGAGTTTGAGCGGAAAATAGCTATAGATTTTAGGAATTCATCACAAAAGTACTAAAGTACTAAGTTTGCTTTTTATTTTTATTACAACTTTGCAATACACTTTTTTTTTCGATGAGAAATGCATACATTTTCCTTCCCATAGCGAGAGGAAGTAAATTACAATATTATGAAATTTATGAATATAAAATAAGATGATGTTCTTCGAAAGGATTAAATCTTGAATTTTGTTGAATAATTACGAACTTAAAGTAATTTCATATCCGAACGCTTGCATTAAAGAGTTGTAAAGTTCTTCGCCAGAAGAACTTGTCGGAGAAGTTTCCTGAATATTAGACATGATGTTGTAGTAAGCTTTAAAGATAGAGGCGACATCATAAGATGAGTATTTAAATTGAGGTACTAAATTATTCAGTGAATAACTGAAGTTGAATTTTACGTAGACCTATATAATCAATTTCATAAATAACTAGATGGCCCGGTGAACTTCGTATCACCTAATTATATTTGAATACAACTTTTGTTCAGCGATTCATCCAATCAACCTTCCAACTAGAATTCATTATGATCAATCATACTGGCTGGATCGTGTACGGTTTGAGTTTCGTTAGCTTATAGCAGCCATTCCCAAAGTGGGCGATAACGCACTCTTGTGGGCGCTGCAGGCCTAAAGGGTGGCGGTAAGAGACCCAAAAAAAAATGGGGGCGTTGTGTAGAGGCCTGGGGGGTGATTTGTAATTTCATTTATCTAGGAGGCGTCTTAGACAACGACTGCATGAGCTCTCGACTCAGTAGACAAAATAAGTTTGGGAACCAGTGGCTTATAGAATGAAACTTTCTTGTAATTCAGACGAATTCAATGTTTTTTTATTTACATGAAAGCTGCATACATATATTCAATTTAAAGCTTAAGATACAATGGGTATCCGTCATTGCCTGTGATGGTGTCAGCAACTAAGTCTATCGGGTATCGCTTGGAACACTTACTGTCGATCATACAGGGTGAGATGTTGTTCAAAACTCCGTAAGGTCCATGGATCATGTTCTTAATCACTGCATGCAATTTTGGATCAACAGCGTGATCGGAGATTTCAGCTGAAATAATGGAATCGATTTCATCTAGTTTGATTTTGTCAACTAACCAAACCAAAATGTGCGCATGAAGCAGACCACACTTTTGTCATTCAACAGAGTACATCCAACTACGAACTTGGCCATACACACGTTGCTTTATAATGAAATCCATAAGAGAATTTAATTTTTGTTTAAAAACTCTGGCACTGATGTCATGTCTATCAACTAGTGTTTAGTTGGGTAGCAGATCCTTCTTGATTACTTGATTTCAATCCATTGAAGGTTACAGGTGAATGTTATAAATAGGTCTGGGCGGCCATATTGTCTAACATACGACATCGCATCTTGCGCGTACTCATGCATATGGCGCGGGCTTCCAATGTAAGTGGCCGACAAAATTGAGATTCTTCCCATGGGAACTGTATTCCCACGTAGTTTGCATCACCGTCGGCATTAGTAGCATCACGGAGATGAATATATTCTTCAGATCGGAGCTGTTGTTGGTTCAAACGGATATATGTTAATCGTTCAGTCTTAATTTTCACATACATGTCAACCGGGAACTGATGGAAAAGTCGGCTACACATTAAAATGTGATTTATTTCACCTTCACGGATCATAAGTTTGTAGGAATAAAAATTCATAGCACTTACTTTTTTATTGATTTCAGCGCCTGCCATCACAACCAATTTACGGTTAGATCAGTAGTATTAAAACCAACGAATTCATTATTGAATCTATTCCACTTATCTGTTACTTGATTAACCATTTTTATGTTGAAATGGTATCTATCTGCGCCCTCCGAGAAGATTAATGGATATTATAGCGCATCGTAAGTCCTGTGCATTCCGGATACACGTTTCAATTCATTATTCCGACGACGAAGCACGATATCCCTAGATTGCGAATTTTCTCCGACAATAACAACTGCCAATTGGTCAATTGTCGGTCAATTAAACCTTCTCTCGTGCTCATCCGCAGGCGTTTTGTTAGCCCAGATGACGATATTATGGCTGTCGGATGGCATTCCAGCCAACACAACTTTGAAAATTTTGATTAACTCATTGTTCTGATGAAGAAATGGTTGCAATTTTTTGACAATGGTTCACTTCATTGTTGGATTGTGAGCACAACTCTGATCAACTTCCGCATCCGAATTGCTCATGAAGTAAATTTGTAAGAATTGTTGGTCCACATCCGGTAGTAGTAACAATGCTCCTTGTAAGAGATATTCTGCGACTCCTTGGATCTGCAATATTGACTGTAAAAGAATTATTTCTGATACAATGGTGAATGTTATAAAAGACAAATATGTTGAAATTATTACCTTGAAAGTGGGCATGAAATAGTCCAGTACAATACGCGTTGCGTTAAATGATGTCATTTCAAAACAACGGTTGTATTTTTGAATGTTGACCAAGAAATAAGTAGAATCACTTCCCGTCCCAGAAACTAATGAGCGTAACGGATCTGGTGGTGGGACTAATTGAGGCAATTTCACTCTTCTACGAGCACAATACAACCTAGAAGATTCACTGCTGTATTTCAACGCATTACAATACGGAAAAACGACTGACATTTCTCCAATTGTCACTGATCTGTCCGCACCGTAATCGATTTCCGGATCGTATCGTTCACGCCGATATTTTGTGAGAGGGTGGTATTTCATCGGGTGAGCCGACCCAATTCGTGATGCAATGCAACATGACTCTACCATATACAAACACTACTTCTAGCGTCTCGCTACAGTTCTATCTTAGCTGCTGAAATTCTACCTAAAAACGGCTTCTGGCTGTTAGATGAGAAGTCTGAGGCGCTTAAGTTCCGCTATGCTTAACGAGCGTTGTTTGATCTTGTTATTAGGTACTTTCTTTTATTCTTTGAAAATCTTCTATCAACTAATAAATTCTATCAGTGGCAGCTAAGTTCGAAATGTGGCGAGACACTCGTAAATCTGGCAAAATCAAGGATGACAACCTAACAGTTTGTTAAAAGTAATAAACAGCAATTTTATCGACATTTTTAACAATTTTGAAGTGCCTTCTAATGTTTCAAAAAATATTCTAATATTTCAAAAAATATAACGATTTCAAGGCAACTAGAGTTTCCTGATTTAGCACTTCCCACACATTGGTTTAGAAATGAAAGACATTACATCAAAAGGAACCTATGGAATCACCGCAAATATGTATAACACATACGTAAAAAATAAAAGCGGACAGCAATCTTTATGCGTATTTTCTTTTGAATTAACAAAACAACGTAATGTAATAATAGATTTATGAATTTGTGACAAGTCTTCATTTTGATAATTTTTCTTAAGCTGTCTATTTAAACTGTCGACTTTTAAAATTCACGTCCATTTTTGAGCCATCATAGCATAATTATTTCTTTCTTTTGTATCCGTTTAAGTTATAGAGTTATTTGACGTTACCAGAGTAACCAGTTCTTGCAGTTTTCTAAATAGTGATATTCCGCTACGTCGACTTCATTATTATTAGTCTATAGCGGTTGCCCTGCGGCGCTATCCGCATGAAATATTCTTTTTGGATAATTATATTCATGAGATAGCGAAAACGTCAAAACTGTATGAATATTTGTAGCAACAAAGAAAGTCGATAAAATAAAGAAAAAAGAATAAGATAATGTCATGTCTATTTATTCGAATAATGTAAGTAATTATGAATTTTTAATGGCGACGTTACAGAGCCATGTCGGTACCAAATTAATGAATTAAATCTTGGACCAGTCAATAGATTTAGTTGAATCAATATTGACTCAGTTCTGTCACGTGACAACACTAGTTTAGCTGGTCACATTAATAATATAATAATAATCACTCTATCGAATTAAAAGTTAGACCATAGTAAAACGACCGTGACACACATACAGACAAACAAGGGGAAACTATATGGTTTCCATTTTTTCCTTTTACGCTACATTACTTTATAAATAGTATTTTGAAAAGAGAAGGAAGGGGATGGTCGAGTTTCAAATAGCAAATAGCCCGAGTGTTGACGGAAATGTCAAAAGCACATGCATAACTTGGCGAAAATGCGTGAGAAGAATGATGAGATTCGAAGAGGCGAAAGAAGTATGTGAGGACCGCGATGCTTGACGCTCCGTCCTCTGACTACTCTGTTAGGGATATAGCGTGAAGCGTGTATATATGCGTAACCGATTTCTTTTACTGCTGAGAAATCAAAATTTAACATGTAAATTTGGTTTGATGCTCATGAATACGTAATCAAGCGAATTATTTACTCTCACCGAGACCAACATATTCGGCTTATATCTTGTAAATTGGATCATTTTCTGCAACAGCCTATTATAATAAACGCTCCATAAATCTCCGTGGCAGCCCCGACCCGACATCGGAACAGCGGAATTCCCCAGGGGGAAGACGTCGTCTTACAGACATTGTTGGTAATATCTCGGTCGTTGTCGAGTACAAGTTACTTGGGTATCTAAATAACAAATTCCCTGCATAAATTAGACATTACCTGTTAACAAACTTTTGATGTGGAGTGGGTGACATTGCATACAGGGTGGAGCAGCTGCGGTGAGTGAACTGTGTATTAAAATGAAGTAAATACGATGGCGTTGGCAAACAAACTAGGGCACATAAAATACACTTTACTAGAGTAAGGTGGCGAAATTAATAAGGAATAAAGGGATTTCCAATTCGTAATTGGCGTCGAGATCTATTGCTTATTGCTTTTTGCTGGGGGTCTTCCTGCGTGGTTACTACGTACTACAATGGCGCGGTGCCAAAGAATATCTAATCTAAACTAATATGTAGGTTACATTACAAAAAGGCAAATTTTGAATGTCTGGATATAAGAGGCAATCTCCGAAGCTACTCATCTAATTTCACAAATTCTTTCATCAATGCATAGAATGGACCTTCAAGGTAGACATAGGCTTTATACTATCCCGTTTTTCACGCGGACAAAGTCGTAGACAACTGACAGTTATGTATAATAGATGGCCGACTTCCGCCCCGTGTGCGACTGAATTGCTTACTCTCGGCCAGATACGTAAGGTTGTTGTACGTAGTGTGAGATTCAGATAGCATCTCATTTAGTTATGTACATGTAAGTATATAATAATAAAAAAAAAGTAATGGATACGGATACGTTTTTCAAGTTTGTTGAGTTTAATTTCTTAACTTGACTGGCCCGTTGGCGCAGTGACATATGTTTCTGTTTTCCAAGCTAGGGTCCCGGGTTCGATTCCCGGTCAGGTCAATTTAGGAAACGAACGTTTCTAAATTGGCTTGGAGTCTGGGTGTTACTGGGAGCTCCCCCGGAGTTCATTGTGTGGTACCCATAGTACAAGCTTACGGCTTAGTTTGGGGTCACACAATCTGTGTAATTGTCTGGAGTATTATTATTATTATTATAATTTCTTGCAGCTATGTTGAAAAAGATAGCTATGTATTCGAATAATTGTTATTTAGGCAACCAAAGATATTACAATATATTCGTTTGTGCGATGTAGACACTTTTGTATTTATGACGATGTGACAAACGAATTAAAAACGAACTGTAGTGGTTTTGGTTTTGTTTTTAAACTTTCATGACTTGTACACCTCTTACAATACTCGTTCACGGGTCTATGTCGCCTTTATACTTTAAGGCTACATACCTCTTAATTCCTACGTTTCAACCGGATTGCACCGATCGTGGTCACGGGCAGACTGATGAGGATGAATGTTAGGATTCAACTATTGTTTCGTATGAATGGCAATACTATGTGAGTAGTCTTATCTGTAGTGTTGTTATAGAAGTAGTCTGTGAGTCTGTGGTTTAAGCTATGTTGATAAAATGTAAGTGAAATATATATGTACAAGATTATTAAAATAAATGAATATCAAGAAATATAAGATGTATTAATTAGAAATACAAAAATAAGCTCAAGAGGTTATGGGCCCAGAAGACTAAGAAGACTCGAAATAATTGGAATATAAGAAAAGTTAAGAGAACAAGTGAAGAAAAAAATGGCGGCCCCTATAACGTATCCACAATTATTAGACGCAAATAATTATGCGAGCTGGATGTTCCGATTGGAGTGTATTTTGAACGAGAAAGGTTTAAGCGATATAATTAAAAGTACAATTGAAAACGAAGAACAAAAAAGAAATGATGCCAGAGCGAAATCTATTATAGTACAATGTTTGCATGACAAATATATAAATATAATTAAAGAATGTGAAACAAGCAAAGATATGGTGAACGCGTTAAAAAGTACATTTCAACGTAAAAGTGTTGTGTCAAAATTACATTTGAGGCGAAAGTTGTTGACAATAAAGAGTAGCATTGCAGAAAAGTTGGAAGATTATTATCAAAGATTTGACAAAATTATAACCGACCTGGAACAGTCGAGCGAAGATAAAATAGAGGAAATGGACAAAATATGCTATCTTCTCATGGGATTGCCAGACAAGTACGAACCCGTCATTACTGCTATAGAAACTCTTAGTTCAGAAAACATAAAGTTAGATTTTGTGAAATCACGTTTATTAGATGAAGAAATCAAACTGACAAATAAATTAAGTGAAGTAAAGGAAACAGTTTTTAATAGTGTGATCTGTTATCGGTGTAAAAAGGCTGGACATATATCAGTAAATTGCAAACAACGAGGTCAAGGACAAGTACAATATCAAAAAGGTCATTATCAAGAGCGAGAACAAGCAACAGGTTACAGAGGTAGAGGATTTAGAGGCCAAAGGCGAGGATTTTGGAATCGAGGAGCAAGGCAACAGTGGAATGAAAGGCGAGTATACCAACAGGCGGATATAGCAGAGGAATCAATGAACTTTTTGGCAGATACATCAGCACCAAATTCAGGTATAAGTGATTATTGTGTTAGTTGCGATATGAGTGAAATTGAATGGATTATAGACTCTGGTTGTACAGAACATTTAATACAAGATTGTTATGAAAAATATATGTATAATGTTGAAGTTTTAAACACAGAAATTAAAATACAAATAGCTAACGGGGATTTTCTTATTGCAAATAAAAAGGGAACTATAAATTTGTTATCAAATAACAACAAAAATATAACATTGCAAGCATTAATTGTTAAAAATCTTAAGTTTAATTTATTATGGGTAAAGAAAAAATATACATATATGGTAAAAATTCATGTGTTGAAGGATATACTAAGGGTAAACTTTTTGTACTTAAATTATGCTTCAATGTCTCATGCATAACAAATTCTAGTGCAACAGACTTATGGCATAGAAGATTAGGACATCTCAATCGTAAAGGTTTAAAGATAATGAAGCTTCCTGTAAGTGAGAAATCGTGTAGCTCCTGTATGGAAGGTAAGGCATGTAGACTACCATTCAATTCAGTCCCAAGACCGAGGTCATATCAAATCGGAGAGCTGATACACACAGATATAGCTGGACCAGTCAGAACTATTGGAATACATGGTGAATTATATTATCAGGTAATTATTGACGATTATTCTCATTTTACAGTAGTTTATTTGCTAAATTAATAATAAATAAATTAATAAATTATATAAATAAATGGGAAAATGAACATAATGTAAGAGTAAAGAAAATAAGATGTGACAATGGCAAAGAATTTAAAAATAATAAAATTGAAGGTTATTGCAACAATAAAGGTATAATAGTACAATACACTAATAAATATTCTCCACAGCAGAATGGAGTATCAGAAAGAATGAATAGGACGTTATTTAATAAAGCAAGGACACAACTAATAGAAACAAGACTACCGAAACATTTATGGGGTGAAGCGATATTGTGTTCAACTTATCAACTTAATCGGTGCCCATCTTCAGCTATTAATAACAAGATACCTTATGAAATATTATATGGAAGAACAGACTTATCAAAATTAAAAACATTTGGATGTAAGGCATGGTCAGTGAATTTACCAAAAGGAGAAAAACTTGAACAGAGAGCCAAAGAAGTGCGAATGATAGGATATTCTTCAAATGGATACAGAGTGTGGGATCCTATAAGAGATGAAGTGATTTTGTCACGTGATTTAAGATTCGATGAAAATGATTATATATATAGAGAAGAGAAAAATGAATATGAAAACAAGAAAATTGTATGTGAGCTAGAAGAAGAAACAGACAAAGAGCAAAAAAAAGAATCTGAGGAAGATAAAAGGAATAATAAGGAAAATAACATTGAAAATAAAATACAAACACGGTCAGGAAGGACAGTAAAGCAACCTCATTATTTGCAAGAATATGAAACAAATGATATAAATGAACAGTATGATGTCAATATTGCTTATTGTCTATATATAGATCCACAAACATATGAAGAAGCATTAAGAAGTGATGAAAAATGGAAAGATGCAATAGATAAAGAGTTGAAATCACATGAAGAATTAAATACCTGGCAAGAAACAATACTTCCCAGAGGAAAAATAGCTATAGATACAAAATGGGTCTTTAGGACAAAACAGGATGGACAAAAGAAAGCTAGATTGGTGGCTAAAGGTTTTCAGGTAAATAACAAATACAATGTATATTCACCCGTAGCAAGGATGTCAACTATAAGAATGATGTTAAGTCAAGCTGTACAAGAGAATTTACCCATTAAACAGTTAGATGTACCAACCGCATTCTTAAATGGTGAACTAACAGAAGAAGTATACATTAAACCACCGAAAGGAGTAAAAGTAAGAAAAGGAAGAGTATTAAAACTGAACAAAGCATTATATGGGCTACGTGAATCACCAAAATGTTGGAATGAGAGATTTCATACATTTATTACAGGACAAGGTTTTCAACAATCAAAGTATGATTTTTGTTTATATATTAAAGAGGATATTTGGTTATTAATATGGGTAGACGATATTATTGTAATGGGAAGATGTATAACAATAATAGATAAATTAAAACAGGAATTTAAAGTAAGAAACTTAGGAGAAATTACAGAATATTTAGGCATGGAAATTACAAGGGAAAAAGATAAGTTAAAAATAAAACAAGAAAAACTTATTAAGAAGATTTTATTAGATTCGGGATGGAAGAATGTAAAGGATCAAACACACCAATGGAAACAGGAAATTTAAATCCAGAGGAAGACATAATTGATGTACCATATAGAGAATTAATAGGATGTCTAACCTATCTATCAACAACATCAAGACCGGATATTACATTTGCAACCTCTTTTCTTAGCAAGTATTTGGATAGACCGACTAAGACATTATGGACAGCAGCAAAAAGAGTTCTAAGGTATTTAAAACAATCTTCAAGTAAGGGTTTAACATATATACGGTCAGAAGAAGAAAAACAGATAATAGCATATAGCGATGCAGACTGGAGTAGTAGCAAGGAAGACAGAAAAAGTGTAAGTGGTTGTGCAATTTTTTATTGTAATAATTTAATATCATGGTTCTCAAAGAAGCAGAGTACAGTATCCATATCATCAGCAGAGGCAGAGTATGTTGCTGCAGCGATGACGACTGCGGAACTCCTATATTTAAAAGGTATACTTACAGATTTTAATTGTAATGACACAGAAGCATATTTATTGATAGATAACCAAAGTGCAATTAAAATGATAGAATGTAATGTGAATAGCAAGCGTACAAAGCACATAGATATTAAATTTCATTTTGTAAGAGATTCTATTAAAAACAACAATATTACCCACACTCGTTCTTCACATTTTTTAATTTATATTATTGTCACTGTCGGTACTTCGACACACTACACTGGCGACGTCCGGTTTCCGGCTCCGGACACACTCACTGATGACAGGATTCCATGATGTTGATAAGCGCTATCCATCTTCCCGGTTGAAATTATGGTACTTCTTGATTTCAACCGCCTTTCGTGTTATTCTGGAATAATAGTGTCGATCGGTGCAAAGGACCTGTGGCTGATGCAATCCAATCCAGTGATTGAGTTCTGACTCCAGCAAGTGCTCAGAAATGGCTGACATAGTTGTCTGATGTTCTCTGACAGCTGTGATATGTTCTCTGACTCTGTTTGCTATTGTTCTTTTTGTCTGTCCGATGTAGGAACTACCACAGCTGCAATCCACCTTGTAGATACCAGGTGTCTGGAAGCGAATGACATCCTTCGGAGTACGCAGGTGATTTGCCCTTTTAGAGTGCGGGGATTAAGAGAGGTATTTAGTCTTAAAGTACAAACGCGACATGGATCCGTGAAAGAGTATTGTAAAAAATTGTAGTGGTCGCATAATAAGCGCTGGCTGTGTGACCTTTGTAAAGCACTTGAGTCTTGTACAAGGGATTATTGCGATTATCGCGGCGAAGAGACTGCCTTTTAGGTTCAACGAGAAATCTTGAAAATCTTTATCTTGAAAATTATAAATCTCATATCTAGACTTATTTATCAGTTACACATTTAAAGTGAACTCTCAACACAATTTTTTTAAATCACGTAATCGCCATGTCATTTTTATTTTTTTTATTTTTTTTTAGACACCGGCCTGGCGACTGTGATAACCCAGCTGATATTCCTTAGGGTCACACCGATAATATTAAAGGTCGCTAGATACTTGGTGATTTATTAATTAAGGGAGGGTATGTATATTATGTACTGACCTGGGTATATCTCCGAGACGGGGAGCCCTGGTGCGCCGCACAGCGCCCCCCAGCGAAGGCAACACACCCAACTGTAACAGAGGAATACGATTATTTTAAAGAGACTTTAGAAATATTTCAGAATGTATTAATATTTTAGTCGCTTAGAGATCGATTGAAAGAGATGTATATAAAAAAATATGGGATATATATTATATTAGAGCTATAGAATTAGTCATTCTATCTACAACTCACAATTTTTAAAATTAATGGTTTTCTGTATAGTTATATTTGCTACTGTTCATATTAATAACATGTACTTTAAAATTAATGGTCTCATAAATTTACTGTTTTTATCCAAAATTAACAGTTTCTTTATAAAATTTTGTTTACAATTTTAACCACTGAAAACACGCGCGAGCCGAGCGAGCAAAGAGAGCGCACCGCGGCAGCGGCCGGTGAAGCACCAGATCAGAATCCGCTTTATATATGGGTCAGTATTTAAATATTAAGCCGCACTCTCAGGAGGTAGCTGAACTCTAGAAATTTCATCTTGAAACATCTCTATTTCTCTCGATCTCTTTTCATTTTTTGCTGTTGGTTTATCTATATATAGGAATCTTACATATACGCAAAGGAAGGTTTCTGAATATTATGCAACGTGCGGTATTTCAACACATACTGTGCACTTGGCGGACATAAATTTTATGAATAAAGAGGATAATGGGTGGTATTTTCGAGGTTCTCTGGGATCTAATTAGGATAAAGACTTTATTTACATTAACAAAAAGTACGTTACGTTACGTTAATATTTACAAACTTAAAACTATACATTATCTTAAATAATAGACTTCCTCAAAGTTGCCGCTTAGAAAGCTGTCATTGCTTAAGGTACCTAGCAGACTGGCAGCATTGACTCTTTGAAAAGCCAAACTGATTCGTTGGCGGAAGAAGCTGCCAGGCCGGCGGTCTCCCGAAGCCTCGACCAGTCTCTTACAAATATCAAAAACCAGTCGATGCGCTTCGGGGTCCCAGGGACCCAAAGTTTCGACTCCAAAGGGCGTAAATATGAAACTCTCATAGATAATCGCATACTTACGCGCCGGATAAAGACAAATATAAACTTAATTATGCTTTTTTTCTACACGGTGACATTTTTTCTAACAGTAAAATGTTTTCAAATACATATTGCCAGCAATTAGTATTGATAGGATTAAATAATGTTAGTTAGTTTACAATTTTCTATAATTATGTTATGGCGTTATATTGACATAAATTAATATTATTGGATAATTCACTTATTTATTATAGTATTGTTTGTTAATTTCATATTTTTGATGCCTCTAATTAAATGATAACTGAATTGTCAATTTCATAAAATTACTCGATTATGTGCGAACTATTTTTCGCAAATAATATAATCGAGTTTATAAATAGAAAAATATTGCCTTTGGCAATTTTATGTCACAATGTCAAATTTACCGCTATTTAAACAATTTTCTTACGAGTTATATAAAATATTTATGAAGTAAAATCGTTCTTTTTGTATTTATTTTCGTTTTATGCAGAAGAAATTTAAATTTTTGAAATGAAAACGGATGTGTTTTACACGCGATTATCCTCTGAATGCGCCGCACAAACCGACAGCGATCCTACTTCTAACATGGTCCCGACGGGACTGTAATGAGCGAAATTGACACGCCTCGAAGTCGAAATCGTAAAATTATGTAATATTTTAAAATTGTAAAATAAGGATTCTTAAATTAATATAGCCAACCTCATACTACCCTTGGAAATGCAATGACAGTTATTTACGTATAATTATTAACGCATAAATGTCGATAGATTTCATATGAAGCAACTTCTAAACCATTAAACTAATACACTTTGTGATGTTTTTTGATACTATGAATATAGCAAATTACGTAACGAAGCCCATACTTCCCTCGTCGCCATCCCGTTCTTAACATATATTTTTTTCAGAGATCAAACTTTATGGATATGGAGAGACGGGTAGCAGCTGGCAATAAAGTGAACGGTGCTCTGTCCGCATTAGTGGGTAGTGTGAATATATCTAACACTGCTAAAATGGCCATCCACAATGCGGTGTTGGTGCCAACTTTGTTGTACGGTAGTGAGGCCTGGATATGCCCAAAATCGAGTGAAAGTATGTTAAATGCTGTGGAGATGCGGTCTCTCAGAAATATGTGCGGTGTCACGCTTGCTGACAGGATAAGCAATGATGAGATACGCAGTATGACAGGGTCGCACAACAGTGTTATTGTAAAAATGAAGAAAGGAATGCTTAGATGGTTCGGGCACATGGAAAGAATGAGTGATGACTGACTGAAGACTGACGAAGAAAATATACAGAGCGAAAGTGAGTGGTAAAAGAAGCCAAGGAAGACCAAGGCTGACTTATGAAGATCAAATAGCCAGAGTGTTAGCAGACGGAAATGTCAAAAGCACTCGCATACCTAGGCGAAAATGTGTGAGGAGAATGATGAGATTTGAGGAAGCGAAAGAGGTGTGTAAGGATCGCGACTCCTGGCGCTCCGTCCTCTCTGACTACCCCGTTGGGGATACAGCGTGAAGTTATGTTATGTTATGTTATGTTATCAAACTTTAATACTTCATTACAAACAATGCATTTAAAATCTCGCAATGTCGAAGCCACCTCGCCTTAAGCTTCTATTGAACAAAATATGTTGCAATAACTAAGTAAATTTTGTTAAGGATTAAAGAACGGATGAGAACTAACAGAAGTCACGTCGAAAAACTTAGATCAAAAAATATACGTAGAGAAGACGGTATTTAGGATTCCATAATTTAAAAGAAAAAGTCGTGCGTCCGTCCGTTCGACCATCTGTCCATAACAGAGACGATTTTCTCAGAAACTGTATGACGACTACATTTGAAATTCGACATAGTAATACGTCTTATAGTTAAAATGTTCTGCAGAAGAAAGAAATAAGGAGCAAAACCTCCGTCCATTATAATTTTTGGTCCGAGCGTAAAGGAGTCAATGACACTGAAATCGAAGTACAACTAGCGTCCGCCATTTGAGTATCATACTACTAAACCATCTATAGTACCATCTACTAAAGTACCTTTATTCTATTGATGTTTTGTCTTTAACAATATCAAGACATTTCAACAACAATTGGGTGAATTAAATGCGTCTTTGAGCCGATTCAATCAGTTCAGTTGCTCTTCAACGAAACCATCGAAGTGTCTTTCGATTGTTTGAGGTAATCGCCTATTTCAGAAGTCCAATAAAATTGTTCACTGACTCGTCGCTGCTCTTGACTTAAGTGATTAACACAATTGTTTCTCTCGTATCAGATCGCCTCGATTTTTTCTCTCGAGTCGGATTGACTCGACTGTTTTCTCGTCTTGACATTTTGAACCTATTGAGAACCGTGAAACAATCAACTTAAGCGTTTCAGTTCACACTCCCATTTGTCCAAATCAGTGAAACTGTAGGTGGCAATGCTTACGAACAATACACACATAAAAATAAGAGCAAGTCATGTAGTATACGTGAGAGGTCTCTTCTGTTTTTTTTTCAAGTTTTTAGAGATACTGTTATAAATGTTGACCAACAATGTTTTGTATTGTATTCCCATTAACGTAACTCGCACCTTATGCCACAATCAGGCCCAATTATTGCATGCGATCAAACTATAGACAAAATACATAACGCAAATATTTGAACGCACGTACTTTCAGCGCACGAACAGTTTTAGATTGTAGTCAAACTGTATATTAATTACGAACAACCGCGCATTGCTCGTGTGAGTACACCTGAGCACTAATCAAAGCGGTTAAAAAAGAGTAATTGGATACCACAGAGTTATCTATGAATCTACTCGTTACCAACAAACATTTTTAATATAAGTATTTTATAATATAAATATACACTTGGCGTTCCGTCCTCTCTGACTACCCCGTTAGGGATACAGCGTGAGGATATGTATGTATGTATGCATACATCTTACAATATTTACTCACGGGTCCATGTCGCGTTTATACTTTAAGGCTAATTATCTATTTTATCCCGACGTTTCGACCGGATTGCACCGATCGTGGTCACGGGCAGACTGACCACGATCGGTGCAATCCGGTCGAAACGTCGGGATAAAATAGGTAATTAGCCTTAAAGTATAAACCGACATAGACCCGTGAGTAAATATTCTAAGATGCGTACAAGTCGTGAAAGTTTAAAAAAAAAATGTGTAATATAAATATTTAATTTTATTTTTGTAAATTACAATGGTGAGAAGGTAAAAAATTGCCACTATCTATATTCTTTACGATTTTTTTTAAAAGTCATAAGAAAAAAACATTTTTCTATTCTTTCTTTTGAGGTATATAGCGTTATAATGAAGATTTTGTGCATCGTAATTTGTAACAGACTGCTTGGAGACCCTGACGTCACTAGCGTGCGGTATATTTTGCATGTTTTATGAACAGTCTGTCTCTTAGCTGTGAAAATATTGTCATAACTAATTCAGTGATATTTCTGTACAAGACGGATACAAACTGATTTACTAATTGACATAAATTTCAAATGATATTACTTGGAAGTAATAGGTAGAGAAAGAGAAACATGGAATGTAATTATAGGTTACAAGAGACGGTTTGTTGTGAAATTATATAGGCGAAGGTTTTACAACATGTATCTATGAAGGAGGAGACGTTGTAATGGGCTGAGCCTGTGTGTAAAAAAATATAGGCTCAGCTTTAAAGCGTAGGGGTGTATCGACTACACGTATGCCAGTTCGATCCTGACAGTCACGCGAATTGTTTTACGAAAAAATAAAGATTTTCAGTGATTGTACAATAGAAAAATGAAGTGCCGTGTGGTTGATTGCAAGTCGCATTGAGATGGATGCTGTGATACTCTAAAAAATATCACATTTCATGTATAAGTATCAATTTATACAATATTACATCGACAGTTCTAGAAAGTTTTCTTGTTCGTGTAGCTTTTACTATTCGTCGACAGATGTCAACTTAATCGCCCTTTAAAATCACATTTTGCACTCAGATATCGCTAAGCATATTAAAAACCTACCTGTTTACTCCTAACATTACTCAATTGTTAATTTAATTCATGAAATTGTTTGTAAAAAAGCTACATCGATTAATTTACACCGAATAAAGTGACCTCTGTCGGGGTATAAAAATTCTTGCTAAAACTGACATTATCAGCAGGACCGCACGCAGGAGGTTACAATTATTATTACAATACAATTACAATAATACTAACGTATACAATAATATTACAATAATACTAACGTATTTTTTTTTGTTACGGATAATTTCTGTTGGGGAATAGAATAGAAGTTACTTTACAAAACATTATAAGGTCCGCACTCTAGACGTATTAATACTAATATACTCTTTTATAAAAGATAATTAAAGCCAAAGAAGATCAAGGCTGACTTACGAATATTTAATAGCCAGAGCTGTTAGCTGACGGAAATGTGAAAAACACTCGCATAACCAGGCGAAAATGTGTTAGGAGTGATAATGAGTGATGAGATTTGAGGAAGCGAAAAAAGTATGTAACTCTGACTATCCTGTTGGGGATACAGCGTCAGGATAATATGTTGTTGTTGTATAAAGGATAATTTTTATATGTTTTTCATAAACTAATTCATTTAATAATAACTATTATTTGATAATGCACTCGTATTTTGTATTTTATATCAAAGTTATAACGTATTAAATAACTAACCGAAACTAAATTACGCATATACTGGTGTAGCAGTTTTATAGTAATGGGAACTCCTTACATAGACCATAGAATGAAATTGGTCTAATTCGAAATTTTGAGATTTTGTTTTGGTAAGTTCCGACATTGAATTCACATAGAATAATAAAATGGATTTTTCACAAATACATGTTTAAATATTCTCGCGATATGTTGCTAATGGGACCGGCAAGTTTGTACTGTTATCTATTAAATTAAGTAGTGGGTATTTTTAAAGTTTATTATTTTAATCCGAAATTCTGAAATTTTAAATTAAGTCACTTTCATTCTAAAGACGCGATATATTAATAATACTTACTAATAATAAATATGTAGCGACCTGGCGATGCTAAAAGTGCTGAATTGCATTTGAGTAGAATATAAAGCAATTTGAGGAAATGAAAGAAGTATATAAGGACCGCGACGCTTGACGCTCCGCTCTTTCTGACCACCCCTTTAGGGATACAGCGTGAAGATATGTATGTATGTATTAACCAATTCGAACGCGTGGCTCCGCCAGTCGCTTTCATACCATCGCCCTGCCATGCCATTTCGTGCTAATTAAATTGTGTAAGAAGAAAATAAAAGTTCGACACCAATATGTAATTAATTTATTTGGATTTATAATAAATGAAGAGAATGGACACTAAGAAAATCCCTAAAAACACATTATAATTTCGTAAGAGTGTATCTAGACGGATACCCCACTACAATCGCTTGTCAAGACATCTTTCGTGGCGCGATTTGTATTAACATTCTATTGAAATAAAGAGACAGTGACAGTTGCATGATGCGCATACAAACAAATGGACAAACATTAATTTAAAAATTGCTATTCTAGACCGTTATTCGGTCCCCAACACGCACGATACATACTTACATATCGTCACGCTATATCAAACGATACGTTTGTATTACGATAAAAAATTTACAAATGTAGAACTAAATCTCGTCCGCTTTACTGCTCCATCATAATATACATTATTAGTCCAGTCAAATTAGACCAAAAAATAAGAGTAAAGCTACCTAAATTCCCACCAAGCTGAAAATCAGTAAGATTGTTTAAAATATCGACGGTTAAAAGGCGAATTGACTTAAACGCCACCTTGGGCGATATTGAGTTATATACATCATTGGAATCAGCGAATTTTTCTGCGTCTTTTGAGCTAGGTTTCGCGCTAATCGGAGCACTTTTTTGTCGCTTGATTCCATTCTAAATTAGGGGGTCATTTTGAACTTCAAAGAATCAAGCGACACAATTTTCTCAATTTTTCATTAAGTAAGGATTTGAATCTCTTTTCATGAGCTAATTATTCATTTTTGTGTCAGTTCAGCCTTTTCGCCTTTTACGTTCTTTTGTGAAGACCACTTTTGAACCTTTTTACCTGTTTCCAAATTGGCAATTATAGTAATGTAAGACATTTTACTTTGAACTGATATTTTGCTTGATGTTGCTTGAATCTTTTTACTTCGAACTGAATTTTTTCTTGGCGTCGCTTGATTCAATTTACCTTGAACTGATATTTTACTTGAAGTCGCTTGAATCTATCTGCCTTGAACCGATATTTTTCTTGACATCGCTTGAATTATTTTACCTTGAACTGGCATTTTACATGAAGGCACTTAAGTCTTTTTACCTTGAATCGACAATTTGTTTGACGTCTTTAGAATCCTTTTACTTGTAACCAACATTTTGTTTAAGGTCGATTGAATTATTCTACCTTCAACAGTTTTAAAAAAACGCAGTCGTTTGTGCCTTTACTCTCTGTTCCATAATATGTGTTTCATGTCGATTGGAACAATTTGTTTATTCTACTTAAAATAGAATTAATACTTAAATCATTTTATTTTTATACTGTTAAAATAAAAAATGGTAATTAAATCAATACCAATTCCTTCAAACTAGTTTAAACATGACGCTTGATGCTTCTCAAATCAGATGGCGGTACCTACACCTTCGCTTTGACACCAACACGAACAAAGCGCGAGGGGCTCACGCGGGCGGTTCATTCCGTTCATTCCGTAGCAGGCAGCCACAAGTGTTGTATGTGTTTTGCGCGAGCCTGTAATGGGTGTTATTGTTATTACGTTGTTATTATTTATAAACTTTGTTGTTGTTACTGTCGTCAACTTAGTTGTAGCTAAACCAGTATGGAGAACGAAAGAAGTAAATTTTTTAAAAGTGTAATAAATACGTACACAGCGTCCGAAATACGATGGAAAAAAAAAGAGGCTAAGTTAAAAAGTATTGAAGATGTTGACAACAAAAGGGATAAAGAGAATATCGAATTGGAAACGATTCCTCTAAATGTAAGTGTTCCAGAAATTATTTTTTTCTTGTATATTATAAGACTTGACTATAACTACATTTCGAATTAAAACTTACAGATAACTTATACACAGGTATTTTTTTTCTATGGGCTTAGCTAGACAACAAACGATTATTATTAATTAGTTACGTTATTTTTTTTTAGTTTATTCTAAACTATAAGGTTTCACACTTTTCAAAAATTCAAAAATATTTTTAGATTTTACACTAGGTATTTCAGATCCGCACCGAGTACGTAAGTACTTTAGGGACTCACAGGAGCTAACTATCGCCACCAATGTTATGGATTGTGTAATATTATGTTAACCTAAATATTATATTTGTTATAGAATGATAACAGTACATTAAAAGATATTGTTCAAGAACTGGAGATTACAATTGAGCTAGAAGACACGGTAAGATCGAATAAATTTTACTATCGACAATAATAAAATTGTGGATTTATTATTAACACTAGATAGCTATTTACATAGTAAAACAATCGTTTGACAATATCGTGCAATAAAATTAGTTTGTCTTGATAATCAACAATGATGATAATAGTCTGATTTTCATGATTAGATTAGATATGTTAGGTTGACAGACTGCCTGTCTGGTTTTGCCCCTCACTGACTCGCTTGTACTTAATTAAATACAATTTTATTTTAGTCTGATATAATCGAAAATTCAATAGAAGAAGGACAATATGGTTCAACTTATGTAGCACAGGTACACGAACCTATTTGCGATAAAAGTGAAGCAGAACTACAAGAACAATTACCAGACAAAGATGCAATGCAAAAATGTAGCCAAAAACAGCAAACGGTACTTATTAAAAATGATATTACAATAAATTAAATCCATCGTTAACAACAAAATCTACTTTTGATTTTAATTTATTCCAGGAAGATTTTATTCATGGTGCATCTCAACAAAATGAGAAATATCATGCAGAACCAGAGCTTGAACATCAAATAACTGGGACATTGAGTAGAACAGTAAGTGATGAACTGGAACCAACAATTACAGACGTGATTCCAGATGAAGAGATGGAAGTAATCCGGAAGTCCTTAGAAGGAGAAAATATGGAAGTGATTCGAAAGTCTTTGGAGAATGAGACTATAGAAGTAATTCAAGAGTCCGTTGAAATAGAGAACAATGATATTCCTTTACCTAACGCTGAAAATGAGAATAAAGTAGATTCTAATAAAAAAAAACGTCGAAACAGACATGTTAGTATGAAAAAAAGTTATGTTGATTTCCTTTCTGATGAAGATTTCATCTGGGACTCCACTTCATGGAAAGATACAGATGAAGAGTCCAATTCAAGTGACGAAGCGCCAAAAAAAAAGAATAGAAGAAAGTCTCAAAAGAAAAAGAAAAAAGGATCAGATGACGGACAAGTTGGAGATAAAGGCTTAAGAAAAAAAAGAATTAATAAAAGATTAGTAGCTAAAGAAGCTCGACGAAAAGGTAAAAGCTACATAAAAAAGGATGGAAGTGTAATAGAGGATAAACAAATGCTAGCTAATCCTTGTATTGCGAAAAAATGTAGCCATAACTGTGGAGAAATTAGTGAAGAAAAAAGAAAGAACGTTTTTGATTACTTTTGGAGCATGAGTTCAGAAAAACGTAAGGATTGGTTAGTAGCTTTAAGCAACAAAAAACAAGTGAAAAGAAAGCGAGTAAAAGATTCAGGATATCGCACAAATTCATTCGAATACTTCATAAACGACGGAGAAGGTCGTCGCCAAGTTTGCCTTAAATTTATTTTAAAAACTCTTTGCATCAGTCAGAAATATGTTTACTACACAATATCCAACGCATCTTACGGGCTTTCAAAAGAAGATGCAAGAGGAAAATCAATTCCAGCGAATAAGACCACTGAAGAAAAAAGAGAGATGGTAATACAATTTATAAAAAGTCTTCCAGCTCTACCTTCACACTACTGCAGGAAAGATATTACAAGGCTCTACCTACCCGTCGAGTTTAGAAATTTAAAGAACTTATATCGTATTTACAAGGAAGATCATACCAGTAAGTCCTTGAGTGTAGTCAGTGAAAACATTTTTCGAGAGATTTTTAAAAAAGAATTTAATATCGGCTTCCATGTACCGAAGAAGGACAAATGTATAAAATGTCTTCGTTATGAAACAGATCCCACTGGCTTTATAGTGGAGAAGAACGAACATTTAGAAGAAAAAGAAGCTTCAAAGACGAGACTGAACTGTCACAGAGCATTGGGAAAAGAGAATCCATCTATATTATGCGCATCATTTGATCTTCAGAAAGTTTTAAACACTCCGAATGGGAACAGTATTCTCCTTTTCTATACAAGAAAGTACGCAGTATACAATCTTTGTTTTTATGAAAATGTTACGAGAGAAGGATATTGTTTCCTATGGGGTGAGTCAGACGGTAAACGCGGAGGAAACGAAATATCTTCCATCATAGATAAATATATTTCTATGGTCGACTCGCGTGGTACTGTCAAATATTTAATTCTGTACTCGGATTCATGTCCAGGACAAAATAAAAACAAAATCGTTCTGGCTGCAGTGCATTATGCATTATTGAAATTAAAAAACATTGAAACGATACAGATGAATTATTTGCTGCCGGGTCACACCGAAATGAGTGTAGACAGTATGCACTCGGTTATTGAAAACTCGGTGAAAAATACGACAGTTTGGGCTCCATCACAATGGCTCACAGTTTGCCAATTAGCACGAAAGGAAGTTGTACCTTACCATGTGGAGTGGCTAAATCATTCGGATTTTAAAAACTACGAAGAACTGTCGGATAAATACTTCAAAGGAAATCTCACTGGAAAAATAAGTAAAATTAAAATTGCCACTATTAAAAAATGTGATCACATATCAGTTAAATATTCCATGAAAGAAGGTGCTGAACCTGAAGTAATACCAGTGATAGCTAAACAAAAAGTACTTAACCCTATATTATACAAAGATGTTTTGCCAATCACTAAAACAAAATTTAAAGATTTAAAGAAGCTGTGTGATACTGGAGTTATTCCAAAAGTTTTTCAACGAGAATATTTAACTTTGCCTTCTGGAAATGGCAAAGACTATTTGATAGACAGTGACATCGAGGATGAGGAAAGAGTATCAGATGGAGATTCGGTATAATTACCATTTTTTTTATTAATTTACCTTATTTTAGCAGACAGGCGAAATCGTGTAAAACCATGTATGTACTCATCGTTAATAATCATCATCACTTATGTTCTAGAAATTAATAATAAATCAAGTTTTTTTTACTTTTTTCATACAAAAATGAGCCAAAGGTAGGCTCATTTTTTGTGAACTTTGATAAATAATATTAAAAGTTAGTTATTCAAAAGGAGTACAATAAAAACATTATTTCTATATTTTACACGAATTCAAATTCACTTTGTTTTGGTACCTAATATTCTAATTGTTGATTAGTTGCCTAATTGGAGAATATACATACTTCATTGTTATCAAAAGAAAGAATAGCTATACGCAATTGTTGACTAATTTAAATAATTTACTTACTAAAAGTGTGCTGGGAAAATTTTAATCAGTACCTATCCAAGTTGAAACATTATTGAAGTATTGGTTTCAACTTATGTTAGCTTGAACTATTTTTTCAGTGTTCAGTGACTTCTCAAAAATATATTTACTTTTTATACAAAATGATCGGTCAGCTGATTCTTATTTGCATGAAAAGTCAATTTTTTTTTTAATTTTGAGAAGTCATTGAACAAGTTGTTTGGTTAACGCGTACAAAACAAATGGTTTCAATTTTAATAGGAACTTATTAAAAATTTACCTGTATAACAAGTGATTGTTGATTAATTTTAAGTACCTACCTATAGTAAACAACCAAGTGAATAATTATTACGAAAAATGCCTTATTATTTTTTGTGTTAACCAAATACGGGTCTGTAAATGAAAAAAAAATAGGGTCTACAATGGTAAATAAATGGAAATTGATTTTTTTTAGGTTTTTTGAAGCACAAAAACAGTATATTAATTTATTCTTGCGCACTTTTACATTATGTTATGTGTATTTTATGAAAATTAAGATTACGTACTTATACATTGAAAAGTGTTATTGAACAAGGTGTTTTGTTGTATATTGATAAAAAATTATGTTTTTTAGGTTACATCAATGGTTAACTCGTTAGTTTATTTTTTGAAAGTGATTGTTACTCAAACTTCTCCATAATTTGCGTAATCTAATTATACTTGTAGTAAATGTTAAATTTTATTTATGCGTACCTAGGCAGTATTTTATCACTACCCACCAAAAATGTTTTGCCAAATTACACCTAAGAATAATGCATAGGTAGGTATATAATTAATATTTTTTATTTGAATAAATGTGAAAATCGTATAAAAATAACCAGTTTTTTATTTATAACGCAATAAATATAAGGGACAAGATTGACAATATAAGACATTGTCAATCTTCTCACTTGTACATTTTAAAATAGGGGTTAACGAGACCTAACCCTAACCACCAACCAACTTACTTCTAAATCAGATAAATTTCCAAAAACAAAAGATTAGAACACTATTCTCAGTCTTAATAAATTACCTCTAATAATATATTATTAATTTATTAAATCACAACATACTACTTTTCGTTCTATCATTTATTAGTGCTTTTAGTAGAAACGAAAAGTACGAAAGAACGACAAAACGAAAAGCAATGGGCATTAATTAAAATAATTATTAGAGGCCATTTACTAGGTTTCAGTTTTTTGAAAATTTATTTGATTTAGGTGTAAGAAATTAAATGAATGGGTGAAGCTAGTGTACCTCTAGTAGTTGTCTTAAGTAAATTCGAAGAATGAAGTTTTAAATAACAAACAAATAACTAAAACTGTGCGGTTTAACCAGTCACTATTTTTCGTAAATCTTACACTTGAACTATTTTTCAGATTCCCATGGCAGAACTTGAACCATTGTTCCTCATATAAATTAGCAACCTTGTAACTTATGACTCTTTTACCCCGGTTTAGTTTTTAATCTTGTGTTCCATGAATCGTTTTGTCCTGAATAAAAAATACTGCACTTCACATGTAACTCCTTTTACCCTAATTTTTTATATGTATCTTCTGTACCTTAAATCATTTTGCTTCAAACAGAAAATAGAGCACGTAACGTGTAAATCTTTTTACCTTGGTCTATATTTGCATACTTTGTTTTTTAAATCAATTTGCTTTAATCAGAAAATAGTGCAAGTGACGTATGAATCTTATAGCCCTGATGTATATACGTATCTTTTGTACCTTAAATCAATTTGCCCTGAACAAAAAATGATGCAAAATGGCTTAAGCGACATCTAACTCAGTAAGAAATACTCTCTTGTCTATGAAATATACATCAAAATATAGGATTTCACTATTATTTAACATAATCTGGGTTTCAGCTTTTTTCACTCAATACATTTTGTGTAATAATTTTTTTTCTTCAAAAAAAAACTAAAATCGGCTCTCCTGTAAAGTTTGCAAAATGGCGCTTGAGTCAAGTCGCCTTTTAACCGTCGATATGATTAAAAATAACGTAATGCATATTATGATTCCAACTTTTACAACTTTTTGAATCGTTATATCTCAAAAACGGTGGCTCGTAGGAAAAAAGTATTTATGCATTTTTTGTAGATAATTTTATGATCTACGATTTTTGTCTGAAGTATTTTTATGATCAAACTTACCGTTTTGCTGAAAATCGCGATAAACTCAATTTTTTGACTTTTGACCTTGAATAAATTTTTTTCCATAGAGGGGAAAGACGGGAAACTTTCAAATTTTATTTTTAATCATATTTTAAACAATCTTACTGATTTTCAGCTTGGTGGGAATTTAGGTAACTTCGAATGTCTAAATTGACCGGACTATTATGGATTTATATCAATTTACTCTTAAATACAAATGTAAGTGGTATTTCATAACTTAATGTGAAAATTTTTGAATCGTGCAATTTCAAGTTACCGATTAATCACTAAGTACGTCTCTGTATCAAGAATGTATTTTACTCATCTGGTGGTCAATAATAAAACTACTTGAAAAATGATAACACAAAGAGACTGCTACAACTCCCTAGATGGCGGCAGATTCGCAACATCCCCTTCCATTTATTCCGCGTCCCCCTCAACCCGCATGTTGTTACACTGATTTGTATGAGGAAAATTCGTTACGGCGCCTCCTCTTCGTTTTTACTTCGTGCATGTATCTGATACCATTTTGCTGTCTGAACTCGAAGAGCTATGGCACCAAAATGTAATTTCGTTACTTCTTGAAATTCTGCGCGTTCCGATTGGTTAAAGTTCTGATATGTATGTCTACATACATAGCATGAGGGGACCTCATTGATGCCGTGTAAGTAGCATGGTGGTAGTTTGGAATGACAAGTGAAAGCTATTCGTTCTACTAAGATGTCTAAATGGATGGAAAAGTAGGATATATCGACATATAATTAAAAGACGTTCTTTCGCTAGCTTCTGTACTTTTCGACAGACTTATTTTTTGACATTAAATAAAAATTAAACCGCCTTCAAAAAAATCACTAAAAGTACAAAATAACTATCCTTTACTAAATACGATAGACGTACCTATATAATTAAATTGACAGTTACTGAAGTTGGTGCCAAGCCTACCAAACTAATAGACTTTCTCTTGTCGCACATTGATTTTTAAGTTATTTTAAATGTACTTGAGTTTCGGTTAGTAAAGGATAATTATTTTGTACTTTTTAGTGATTTTTGAAGGCGGTTTAATTTTTTTTATAATTTTTTTTTATTTCTACCTTTTGAGTGATCTTGAGCTAAATGAATATCTAGGGCAGGTCTGCAATTAATTCCGGAGTGCAACGATATACAAGAGATGCATCAATATAAATAAAGGTTATAACCAGGTAGCGTTATTTGATGTATCTTCGAAGTCCCAGCTCCAATCCCGATGAAAATTAAATGGGACCACCTTTAAATTATTACCTACCAAACAAATAAAGAATTTTCAAAATCAGTTCATAAATGACGGAGTTATGAGGTAGCAAACATACAAAAAAAAACAACATGCACTCGAATTGAGAATCTCCTCCTTTTTTTTAAGTCGGTTAAAAATACCATATAATTATTAAGTAGCAACACCTGTAGGACTATCCAAAATAACAATGGCAGGTACAAGTAACTTCTTTTTATTTGCTTGCAACACAATACACACCGTATCACTCTCGATGTCTCCGCTCCGAAAAAAGCCCCGATCAACCAAATGCATGCGATTTATGGTGTACCCTCTATATCACAGATTTTTCTATAGCGCGTGAGAGCGCCATCTGCTATGTTTTGCAAAACTGTGATCATTTTCCAACTGTTATTGAGGATTTGTTGATTATTCAAAATGTGTTTGAATTAAAGTATTTTATAATAAAAATTACTATTTTTAGAAATATTTAATTATATTTTTAGTTAACATAATTGAATTTTTATAGTTTAAAGTTACTGGTTTGACTAAAATGTTTAACTTCCTTTATATGATAGCTAATACGCTTTGCGTACTGAACACTTTTTATTATTGGGTCCTTACATATGAAATTAGCGTTTTGTCGTACTGACCACTTCGATTTGAAATATCTCCTCTTTGGTTAAGAATTCCAAATTCAAATTTATAAATTTATTTAGCTGGTACATTTGAGTTTTGAAAACAGTCATTCATTTGTTTTTTTCCTCATTATTTTTTTCTTTAGCGTGGCTTATCACCGCACAATGGAAAACATGAAATATCGGTATATTTACGAGTACGAGTTCTACCGTGGCACCAGTGCTGCAGAAACAGCTCGAAGGATTAATGATGTGTACGGCGCTGGTGTCGCAAAAGAAAGCACGGTACGTTTTTAGTTTCAACGATTTCGTTCTGGAAATTTCGACCTTCAGAACCAACCCCGTGGACCAAAGTGGAAAATGAAGAATTAAAGGCTATTGTGGAAGCGGATCCATCACAAAGCACTTCAGAGATAGCTGCAGGCTTCGGGGTAAGTGACAAAACTGTATTAATCCACTTGAAGCAAATCGGGAAAGTAAAAAACTTGAACGATGGGTACCTCATGAATTGAGTGAATCGAACTTGCAAACACGCGTGGACAGCTGTGTTACTTTGCTCAACCGACACAATAATGAAGGGATTTTAAATCGAATCATTACTTGTGATGAAAAGTGGATACCGTACAATAATCGGAAGCGCGCGTCGCAATGGCTGAACCCTGGAGACCCAGCCAAATCCTGCCCTAAACGAAAATTGACTCAGAAAAAGTTACTTGTGAGTGTTTGGTGGACTAGCGCCGGTGTCGTTCACTACAGCTTTCTAAAATCTGGCCAAACGATTACGGCAGATATCTATTGTCAGCAACTGCAAACCATGAAGGAAGAACTAGCTGCTAAACAACCGAGATTGGTCAATCGCTCTAGGCCACTGCTGCTTCACGACAACGCAAGACCACACACTGCACAACAAACAACCACCAAGTTAGATGAGCTATAATTGGAATGTCTGCGACATCCACCGTACTCCTCGGACCTTGCTCCAACACATTACCATTTTTTCCGGAATTTGGACAACTTCTTACAAGAAAAAAATTCAACTCCGATGGGGCAGTCCAAACTGCCTTCAAAGAGTTTATTGATTCTCGCTCCCATGGTTTTTTTAG
This sequence comes from Zeuzera pyrina, assembly GCA_907165235.1. Taxonomy (NCBI): domain Eukaryota; kingdom Metazoa; phylum Arthropoda; class Insecta; order Lepidoptera; family Cossidae; genus Zeuzera; species Zeuzera pyrina. Next base: position 21,285,321 of record OU015635.1, on the reverse strand, counting down.
TAAAGGGATCAATGAACTACCTATGAGATGGCAAAAGTGCATAGATAACAACGGTGCATACTTTGATTAATTAAATATATTTTACAAAAAAAAAACTGACTTTATATTCCTCCCGTACAAAACGCCAATTTCATATGTAAGGACCCAATATAAATGGGGTAATTTTTTAAAATAACTGTATTTATTACTCAAACAAGTCATTTTCAATTTATTTGACCTTATACACCCTTAAAATAATAGTGTCTCCATTTGTTAACGATTATATTATAAAAGTTAATCACGAATATTGACAATGGCTAACACAAGGATGGCAACACCCAGATGGAACGTCATTCGTTATGTGGCGCCTTTCGTACTGATCGCATATGATTGACTATCGCCGAAAACATTGTTTAATTGCTTGGAGTTATTTAAAAGTTTTTTCCCTCTCCCTGTCTTTCAAATTTTTGGACCAATGTCAAAGTTCACCATTTCATAGACATTGTACAGAATTCTGTGCGTCAGTCCAGCTCTTGCATTGTTGATTTTATTTTTGTTTGAAATTTAGATTATTTTAGAATTTTCGCAGCTATGTTTGGTGAAAATCGGTGCAAGTATCTTCAAGAGTTCAGCTCTGAATTTTGTATGTAAAAGAATTTCAGTACAGCAACTATACTGCAAATAAACATTTTTTGAAGGTATTCACCGCAATTTTTTTTTATATTCCCTTCCTTAATTAGAAAAAAAACTTTTATGGATTTACCTCAATGACTGCATTTGTTTGTCACGGCTGTTTTTCATCTATTTAACAATATACTGTTTCCGTTAAATAGTTTGTTTTAGGCCACCGCTTAGATATTAATGGTGACCCAAGACAAGGACGTGAACATCAAAAGGTACTTTTCAATATTTGGAATTTCATTCCTTTGAATACCTGTAATTTAATGTTCGAAAAATTTTGTGCCTTATATAAAAAGAAAAAACATGATGCGCGTACTTATATACGCACGTAATAAATTATACACTTATTTGTCGTTAACAATATCTATGTAAGTTATTGACATGTATATGTCGCAGCCAACTAGCTTAATAAGACTTTTAGTTAAGAGTCTAGCCTTTTTATTAAACGTCGCAGTTCAACGAGCGACCTGAATCATATTCAGCCATTCAATAATACAGCTAGGTAAACGACTTGGATCGATAACGTTCAATTACTTGCCAGCTCAGATATTTCACCGTATAATTGCAATAGCCGTTTAATTGCACGGCTAGCCCTTTCCTTGAACAACGTCATTCAACCACATGCCTAGTTCAGTAAAATTATGCAAAGTTCTTATAGGGCGAACTCTGTTCTGGCGTTTAGTCGGCCGCTGCCGCGGCACGCTCGCCTCGCTCGTTCTGCTCGCGCGTTGTGGCAAACATAATAGGTCTTTACCTATGAAGCTGCCGTTCTGCAAAAAAGTCAACAACGACGAATTAAAGGCGATAGATGAAGCTGACGATACTCAATCTACTGCTAAGTTAGCAGCAGCTTTCGATGTTATCATCAGAACACTATTGGTCCATTTGCGTCAAATTGGCAAGGTAAAAAAGCTTAGGTAAAAGTGGGTGCCGCATGAAATGAACGATCGCCAGCGTGACGAACGCGTTGCGGTATGCTTGCGTTGCTTAATAGACACAGAACCGAAGGGATTTCGAACTGCTTTGTCGCTTGTGATGAAAAATTGATTCTTTTTGACAATTTTAAGCGGTCATCATGTTGGTTAGACTGATACAGCAAATATACATTTATTCATTTCATTTACATATTTCCAAGTATTTTTATGTGGATTTGGTAAACATTTAACGACAACTAATTCAATCTTTCAATTAAAACAATAAAGTAACATTTCACCATAATGTAAACGATGTCTTAACTTTACTAGGCTATAACTCCGCGACTATGTCTACTAGATTGGTTTTTATTACAGTTTTATTTAGTATTGAAAATTACTGGTAATCTTCTCTGTACATAGTACATATTGTATTTTAATATGTGTTTTGCGAAATTAAGCTGAAAAATGATAGTTCCTTGTCAATTCTTCTCAGTTTAGGTTTTTTTCGAACCGACGCGCGACGGTAGAGTCGAGCCATTTCACGACACGAAATCAAAACAAGAACGAACGTTCTTACATGTTCTGTGTATTTGACTTTCAAAAATGTCCTATAATTGGATTAACTTCAATAAATTGATTAGTCTGTGATATTTGTTCCAGTAGATTTCAGACGAAATCTTATCAAATCACAGAACTCCTTCCTCATTTTTATTATATTCGTTGTGTAGAAAAATTGAATATGACGCCGTCAGACGTTGGCAATTGAATTCAGAACATGTTCCAAATATCTACAATATGAAGACGGCCTTATCTACGAGATTTGCGTGTAGAAATATTTGCACTATAGGATTTATGAAATAAATCTTCGTAGTAGTTGCATTCATATCAATAACTCTATTATGTAAGAATAAATGAGGAAATAAATAAGAAAATCCGTTCAATTAAACATAATCTATCACTTGAAAATGAAGAGATACGCAGTATGACAGGGTTGCACGACAGTGTTATTGTCAACATGAAGAAAGGAATGCTTGGATGCTTAGATGAAAGACTGACGAAGAAAATCTACAGAGCGAAAGCGAGTGGTAAAAGAAGCCAAGGAAACCAAGGTTGACTTATGAAGATCAAAGAGCTAGAGTGTTAGCTGACGGAAATGTCAAAAGAACTCGCATACTTAGGCAAAAATGTGTGAGGACAATGATGAGATTTGAAGAAGGACCGCGACGCTTGACGTGCCGTCCTCTCTGACTACCCCGTCAGGGATACAGCGCGAAGATACGTATGTATGTTATGTATGTATATATTTAAACGTACATATTTATATGTATTTATTTGGGAGGTACGTATATGTTTAATTATAGCATGTCCCTCTCGTGAGTCTGCTGTGGATCTGAATGGAAGAAATTTCAATTGGTCACCTCACGTATACAAGGTGTTACACGAGTCGGGGTAATGCTAAAAGCGCGATAGAATGTTACAAACACTGAAACGAAAAGTGCGATTATTTTTGTTTTAACTGTTAGGATTTCTGAAATAATTACTATCGAAGTTTTACAAAAAAATCGACATAATTTCTTAAGAATCCCATCCCTAGTGATCAGCTGTTCGTCAAGTTCAAGGTCATCAACCTCAAAATCATAGATTATATTTTTTTCAGACTGGGGACATTTGTAAGTAATTTCTGCCTAAGCTTTCGTGTGCAAGATGTAATTGCGCTATTTGTATTGAACAAATTATTTTGACTTTTTTAGTGTCTGTATGTGATGTTATGTCTGTGTCTTTTGCGTTGCAAGACTAATAAACGAACACCTAACACTAAAAGATGTAATCAAAGTTTTTTCGGCAAATTATCTTAATTACATTTAGAATATGAAAATTAAAGTACGGATTGTTACGCGTCGGCTTTTAACGATAACGCACTTATTCCATAGGAACGCGTATTATCTAGCTGTTTCACACAGACCTATCTCCTGTAGTTTAATCTTTGTAAATACCAGGCAATTAGAATTTGGCGCTATTTTTTCAAAGCTTTTTATTTTTTCTACATGGGTTCCGTATAATAATCAAAATATGATACAATGGTTTGCTTGATATGGAACTTTGTTCACTAGACCAGAAGATGTTTACCAGGAACGACCTTTACAGTTTACGAAGAACAAAATAAACAATGCAAATAAGTAATTGAACTCTCTTTGCTCAGCAACATCAATTAGGCATCCAAGTTACATTGCAGGATACTTTGTGACATTTTTAAATTTCACTTTCATATCAATCAAACGCATCAATATCGAATTTCGGAAAACAATAGTTTTCATTTCATTTCGGTTAAAATATTTATCGTATCTTATTAGCTTACGATAGAAATACCGTTGTTGTAGTTGTTTTCTTGAATGTCAGTAGAGTAGTGAATAATGAATACCTACCAAACGCAGCAACGCAGCCATATTTCGGCAGGCGAGGTTGTGCGTAAAAGACAAAGGACGACACTTTGAACCTCTCCTCTAATTTTGAATTACTTAGAAATGTACCTACCGTTTTTGGTGTAGATGGTTTGTCTGTTTAGTGACTTAAAACTTTCCTTCATTGATTTTCGAAAGTAATCAATAATACAAAGCAATTATCTTCGTTTTTTACATATCCCTTACTTTACTGTTTTAAAATTAATAAATTTATTTCGCATTAAAATTATTTTGAAAACGGGACCTAATAGTATTATGGAGAGTTCGATAATCCGGCCTCTCAACAGCTAAATTGCACAATTGCAAAATTGCACAACCCACAGAGCACAGCTAAATTGCATGCTCTCCTGGTATTTGGCTTCCTAAATTAATTTTAAGGGTTCCGTACTTTTGCATGATTTTTAATAAGTATTGTTCATTTAGTTTCGAATCGTAATTACTCGGATAATCACATTTTCAAAATAGTACTACAAAGTAATGTTGATTTTATACATTATTTATTTCTAATATTTACTCATGATTTCTTCTCGTTACTTTTATTTACAATTAAAAAGACGTACAATTTTTTCTTTCATAGATGACTGTTTATTCATGGCTATTATTTATTTCTAATATTTACTTATGATTTGTTCTCGTCGCTTTTATTTACATCTAGCGACCCGCCCCGGCTTTGCACGGGTAGAATTAAAAAAAAAATACAGCTCATGTTACTCGCTGATAATGTAGCCTTCTAAGGTGAAAGAATTTTTGAAATTGGTTCAGTAGTTTTTGAGTTTATCCATTAACATACAAATAAACAAAGTTAACCTCTTTATAATATTAGTGTACATTAAAAAGACGTACAATGGTTGCTTTCAAATAAAAAAAAAATGAAGCACTCGATACGAAATATGAGTTTGAATCTTTGAAGATTCTATTTTTTTTTTAAATATTGTATCGAGTTTTTTAGTATTCGAGTTTTTTAGGTATTGTATCGTATTTAAAAAATCAGTTTCTTAACTCTAAAACGGCAAAAATTTTGTTTTTCCAAAAGATTTTTAAAATGTGTAGTTCCATTGTTAATACGGTTATAACGGGGTCATGGTACTCATCGTGTTAATTTTACATTACTGTTTTTAATCATTGAAATTCTAGTTCCGAACGCCTACTACGAAATCGAATGTAATTAAATTACAAAAATTTAAAACGGGACCCTAAAAATGATTAGTTCTCCCCTTTCTTATAATACACAAAAACTATAATACCCAATTGCACACAAAATATGCACAATAATTTCATTGGTTTGCTTCGACCAATCGCAACTGTTTGTCGGCATCTTTGACTGCCGGAAGGCGGAACTTATTATTTTAGTCAGAGCTCTGAGCTGTTTACGTAAACATCTAATTTTTATTTATTTTAAGTGTGAGTGAAAATGTGATAGTACTAAAGGAGACTACTATGACATGATGCTGTGCTCGGAGTCATTAAAGGAAACTTGTGTGCCGCTTGTCGAATTTACGAATATCGGTTTTGCCTCAACAAATCAGAAGCAGATGGGAGGCTGCTTCTATGTTTTTGGAAATGTTTCGCAAGATGACACAACGTTTGCATACCGCTGATAGTGTTCTCAGTTCTACTAGAGAAGAACTTTCTGTCACACAAATGTAGACTTCGAAGAACAGATAGATATTAGAACACTACAACTGAGCCCAGAAGTAATAAACGAAGGGCTGCCGCCATCCTCAGCACGAATCACATGACCGTATGGCGGATTCTAAACATCAATTTCAATATATCGGAGCGAACCGCTTTGTTTTGAACGGCGAGAGAGACAGCTTTTGTGACTTAAAGAGTGCGTGTATTATTGTTTGTGTTAGTGAGATTAATGGAACGGCAACTTACGTGTTCTTTCGAAAGGATGCCTAATTCCCTTGGATGGGTTCAAAGCGGCTGCATTGTGAGTCATCAAACTTTCAGTATGTCTTTCACATTATTAACTATGTACCTTTAGCGATAGGTTAGTGCGCGTTATAATTGCAAGCAATAGGTAGGTATGTATAGCAGGCCGCGGCGTGCCGTCGCCAAGCAGCACAGATTGCGAGAGCTACTAGACATGCATCTGTACAATATTTCAACGCCTATTATTTATTAAGTAGCTTTTATTTATTGTATTCGCGCGATAAAATACCTAAACAGTAGATACATATGTACTTTGTAACGGGCGCGAGCCACTTGCCGTCGGAACGTAGCAGAACAGTATTTCAACACGTATTTTTATTAAGTAGCTTTTATTTATTTATTAAGTAACACATATCTGTACAGTATAACCACACCTATTATTTATTAAGTAGGTTTTGCACATACATATCTTCACGCTGTATCCCTAACGGGGTGATCAGAGAGGACGGAGCGCCAAGCTTTTGATTCTTACATACTTCTTTCGCTTCCTCTAATCTCATCATTATCCTCACACATTTTCCCTTAGGTATGCGCATACCTAGGCGAAGTATCTTTTATTTTTTTTTGTTTGTTAAATAACGTGCGATTCAATTGCTTACAGTAGGCCTAAATGTAGCGGCCGCGAGCCGCTTGCCGACGACACATTGCATTTAACAATGCATATAGCTATCCCTATCTAGCTGTGGGCGTGGTCCGCTGGTAGCCTGGTAGATGCCTAGCAAAGGAGGTAGTTAGCTGGTAATTCACTACTCCGTGGGGTTGTATATGGGTCATGAACTCAAAATAGTGATGCCGGCAGTTTAGTCGATATTTTCATTTATCATTAAAATTATTTAAATTTTATCAAAATAAAAATATCACACTTTTTTACCTCACTTTTGACTTTTGTAACCTCATAGGTGGACTCTCTACTTGACATGCTACAATACCTTTCAGGGATTTGGTGGACTCGTGTAACACCTTGTATATCACGTATATATACATATTAAAGTACATAATTATAGATTTTTGTAATACCGAAAAAGATCGGTCACGCCTCCTAGCTGTTACTAAGAAGGAGTCAGGACACTGATTGGAGGTAATAACTTCAAAAAACTTAGGAACCTAAATTGACAATACCACACTCTCTCATGGTATCCCATTGTCTGGGGGCCAGGACTAGCCTTCCTCATCGTTGCCGCTGTGGTGATCTCGTCGATGTACTAGGTCACCACGGTTTATCCTGTTTACATAGTGCGGGACGCATGTCACGGCATGCTGCCTTGAATGACGTCATTCCCTTGTTGCCGCTGGCGTTCCTGCAGTCTTAGAGCCAGTAGGTATTGCGCGCAGCGACGGCGGGAGACCGAATGGTTTGACGCTCATTCCTTGGAAACTTGGAAGATCGCTGGTGTGGGATGCCACTTGTGTCGATACACTTGCTGTTTCCCATGCACCGGCGACTTCCAACTCAGCAGGTGCCGCGGCCAGCACTGCCGAGAACTTGAAGCAGCGTTAGTATGCGACTCTCTGAGTTTCATATTTACGCCCTTTGCAGTCAAAACTTTGGATCTCTGGGGCCCCGTCCATCGCCTGGTTTCTGATATTTGTAAGAGACTGGTCGAGGCTTCGGGAGACCGCCGGGCTGGCAGCTTCTTCCGCCAACGGATCACTTTGACTATTCAAAGGGGTAATGCTGCCAGTCTGCTGGGCACCTTAAGCAATGACAGCTTTCTAAGTGACAACTTTGAGGAAATCTATTATTTAAGATAATGTGTTGTTTGAAGTTAGTAAATATTTATTATATGTATGCATGTGTAATAAATATTATATCTGTGAATGTATATTTGATTACAAGTGATTACATATATTTAAACGTATAAAACATATTTTTCAACGAATTCGGATATTTTTATGTATGTATTTAGTAGGTATTTAAGGACGGTAGGTACATGTATGTATATTTCTGTAGATATAACGCAACATATGCATATAACCTCGTTAGGGATACAGCGTGAAATTTTGTATGTATGTATATGCATATGTAAACATACATAAGTGAAGATGAGTATAAGAATATAAAAAGTATGTAAAGATGAAAATTTGATGCGCATTTTTCAAGAAATGCTCTTTAACAGCCCGCTTTTGAAACATGCAATGGACCGGACTCTTCGAATAAGAGTTAAAGTTTTTTGCTGGCCGTAGTCTGGTAAAAATAAGTATGTCGTAGTTATGTTCGTATGCAAGTCCTAAAAATTATTATAACTTGAATTAAAGCGATGGGTCGAGTCGTTTGCTAAAACGGCTCGAGTGACGTTGCAAACAAAAGTTTACTAAACTCACAAAGTTATATGGACTCTTAAACATAACAGTCTTTATTTAGGGACTCGTCTAAAGCAGCCTGCAAAGCCTGTAATCAAAAGTAGCGAACTCATTTGATCGCTTCGAGACGAGTTTGCAAAGTTACATCAAATAAAATGCGTACAGATGCTCGAAATACAAACGACTTAACAGTCCGCCTATGCAGACTTTGCTGTGTTTGGTGCCCTGGATCTCGATATCTAAGAAGACTGAGAGTTAGATATTTGGATACATACAACTTCAACTCTTTATGTTGAAATCCTTAAACGCGGAAACAAGACTGGATGAAAAAATCTCGATAAAACAAATTCCAGAAAAAACCCTGTTTTTCACAAAGATTCAGTTGTATCTCCGAAATTCTATAGAACTTTAATATTATTTTCATTAAAATAGGTAATTATAATATTTCAAATCTCTAAATCCGGCTTTTTAATTGAGAACGTAGTTTTCTTGCAAGTTACAATTATGTGCAAAAACAAATGTTGACTGCGCTAAAATATGATCGAACCGTAATCGTAAAGAATAGTTATATCGTACTTTTCAGTATTTTTTTTAATTCGGTTTAATCCTTTTATAATGTTTTTTTAATTCTTCCTTTTGAGTGACCTTCCTCTAATTAAGTATCTAGGGCAGGTCTACAATTAACTTCTTTTGTAAATCTGGAGCCCAATGACATACAAGAGAATCATCAATATAAACAAATGAAGGTTATAAGCAGTTCGAGTTATTTGATGTTATTTATTATCTATTTGTTATTTATTATTTATTATCTAGATATGAAAATTTCTGATTTGAGTTCTTACAAAATTCTTATTAGGACTATTACATACTCTTAAATTGAATGTTAACCAAATCGGTCCAGCCGTCTCAAGTATCTACGCCCTACGTCCATGGCTACTTTCGAGCACATCTCTGTACAAAATTTCATCACGATTAGTCCAGCGGTTAAGCATTTCTCATTCAAAGTTTCGTCCCCCTTTTCATCCCCTTTGGGGTAGGTTTTCGATAAAAAGTGTCCTATGTCCTCTTCCAGATGTCAAACTATTTCCACGCCACATCATAATTAGTTCAGCGGTGTAGCACTTCCCATACAAAGTTTCATCAACCTTTTTATATTCTTAGGGGTAGATTTTTGAATAAAAAAAGCTGTCTTCGTTCTCTGATGTCAAATTATCTCCATGCCCATCATAATCGGTTCAGCGGTTTAGCATTTCCCATACAAAGTTTCGTCCCTCTTTTCACCGTTACAAGGGTAGACTTTTGTTAAAAAAAGTTGCCTTTCATTTAGGTAATTACATGTTCTTACCAAGTACAAATTTTCATCAAGATCGGTCAAGCCGTTCTTTAGTTATAAAAGAAAATACAGACAGACAGACAGGCAGACAGTCACAGACAAATTAGCCTAAAGACAGGAAATGAAAGGGCACCGTTTTCTGCCATCGATGCGCTAAAACGCTCATATAACTTCAAACACAAACGCGCGCTCCTTTAGTATTAACCAGAAAGCAGATCCGTGACCTGTGTCTAATTGTTTTAAAAAATATAGTATAAATTACGTAAACAATGCCTAATTGCGCTATAAAGTGGTGTGGTAGTGACAGTCGTAAAAATAGTTTCAAAAAGGATAATATCACGTTTCATCGGTAAGTATAAAATTAATAATAAAAATTTATATCAAAAAAATGCAGAGCTCTCACTATACTGGTCGCTGGTAGCTTTGAGTCAGCGTTTGTCCTTGTCTAGCAAGCTATAATTACATATTGCATCCTCACTCTTGCAAGATGGCACGTGTAAGTAGGGACGCGAAAAAATGTATCGATATATCAATATATTTTCCATTAATTTTGAGAATTTATAATGACTACCACTCTTTGAAATTATATACCTAGTTCCATCCATACTATCCATACTATATAATAATATAATATATATAACATATAATTATATAATATAATATATTAATATATAATGTAATATATAATTATATAATATTATATAATTGTATAATCCATATCCATACTATCCATATCCATACTAATATTATAAATGCGAGTCTCTCCGTCTGTCTGTCTGTCCGTCTGTCTGCTTGGTTTTCACGGCTAAACCGCCGTACCGATTTTAATAAAATTTAGCATGGACATAGTTTGACACCAGGGGGTCAACATATGCTACTTTATTTTTCAAAATCTACCCCTAAAGGGGTGAATAAGGGGATGAAACTTTGTATGGGAAATTTTTAACCCCTGAACCGATTAAGACGAAATTTAGTATAGTACATAGATAAAACCTTTTCTAATAAAAAATATACTTCTTTTTTCCAAAAATCTACCCCTAAAGGAGTGAAATAGGGATTAAACTTTGTATGGGAAATTTTTAACCGCTGAACGAATTAAGATGTAATTTGGTACAGAGATACACCTTTTCTATTAAAAAAACACAGTTATCATTAAAAAGATGTCACCGTTCTTTTTTCAACCGACGAAAAAATGATGGAGGTTCTCAAGTCGGTGCATATTTTTTTTTGTATACGACCATGCGTAGCTTTTTACAGAGTAGTCTGATTTTGATGATTCTCTTATATTCGATAGAATATATCTCGAGTTTTTGGTTCAATTTAATTCGGAAAAAATTTAAGAATACAATTTAACCGACTTAAAAAAAACACTGAAAAGTACAAAATAACTATTCTTTACTAATCAGAACTCAAATTAAAAAAAAATACTTTATACATACGGTACAAATACCTATATAATTAAATTCGACAGTTACTGAAATCGATGCAAGCCTCCCAAACTAATAGACTTTCTGTTGTGGCACATTAATTTGGAACCCACTTTAATAACCGTCAAATTTAATTATGTACATACATACATACAATCTTCACACCATATCCCTAACGGGGCAGTCAGAGGGACGGAGCGCCAAGCGTCGCGGTCCTTACATACTTCTTTGCTTCTTCAAATCTCATCATTCTCCTCACGTAATTTTTGCTTAGGTATGCGAGTGCTTTTGACATTTCCGTCGGCTAACACTAGCAAATTTAATTATATACGTATTTATATCGTATATAAGTTTTTTTTTTGTATTTGAGTTGTAATTAGTAAAGGATAGTTATTTTATACTTTTCAGTGTTTATTTCTAGTAGGTTTAAATTTTTTCTTAATTTTTTTTATTTCTCCCATTTGAGTGACCTTGGTCTAAATAAATATATAGGACGGGTCTACAACTAGCTACTTTTCTAATTATAGAACGAAATGGTATAAAAATGTATCATCAATATAAATAAAGCTTATAATTAGTAATTATTATTTCGTGTATTTTCAAAGGCCAAGCTCAATACCAGTGCAATTTAAATGGGATCACCTCGGAAGTATATCAAACAAAAAAAAAAATTTTAAATCGGTACACAATTAAGGTTATCGGTGAACATACATAAAAAAACATACAGACGCACATAGAATCTCCTTCTTTTTAAAGTTGGTTAAAAAAATACATACAGACGAAAAGGTTGGGTGGTTCTACCACCAAAGCTTTTCAGTTTCGTTTTTTGTCAATTTAATTTTTTGTTTTACATTAAAGTTTTACATTAGGAGAAACACGTACTACCCAAACCAATTTGATTTGCATTTCTATTCCAAATTTTGGATTTTTTTGTTTCGAAATAAAGAATCTTGTTTTGATTATACATACATATTTTATTATTTCTATTTTTAAAACAAGCTTATGAAAATAATTCTTGTATTTATCGATATATACAATATCTACGAGTACATCACTATTTGGTTTAGTAGGTGACGTTACCTTGCCGCCCGCTTACGTCTCATTCCTCTAACCTTGACAGAAAGTTCGCTTAGAAATTCGTAAACATTTCAGGTCTCTAGGGTAGTTTGTCTGTGCAGACAGTGGACAAAAATTTAAAAAATGGTGGAATGGAAGTCAATGAGTCGTAAAACGATTATTTATCACAAAATTTGACAGCAAAATTGCAATTAGAGACAGACGCTACAGATTTATGTAATAGTATAGAGTATATATAGGAGCAATTTTGGAGATCCGTTCATCAATACTAACAACGGAATCAGATTACGCACACATCTATAGTTATTTGAAATTTTACTACAGCAACTTGAAAGCAACATCTAGCCACATATTTCTCATCTGTTAACATTTTAAAATATTTATAGGAGAGATAAAAAAGAAGCAATTTGCGAGTCGACAATATCTTTACGTTATCACCGAAAGAACTAGACGTAGAGTTTTTAAAATTCATGAAATGCAGAAACGTATTTGGATTCTGAGCTAAAGAAATATGGATATAATGTCTATATTATATCCATCTTTCTCTTACAAGATGTGTCTTAATTTTTTCCGTGACTTTCCTGGCATAAAAAATAACCTACATTTGTCTCCGGGCATCCACCGCTTCATCGATCATCTCTCTTTTATATCCCTTTCAGATTGAATTTTTGATAAAAAAAAGTAGCTTATGTCCGTGCTCTAGTGTCGAACTATCTCCACGCCAAATTCTATCAAAATCGTTGTAGTAGTTTGCACGTGATAGCTGACCAGACAGATAACTTTCGCATGTACAATATTAGTATTGACATTTGAGTGGGTCGTTGGCGCGATGGCAGAGCAGCGGCCTTCCAGGTTGAGGTCTGAGGTTCAATCCCTGATCATGTTAACTGAGGAAACGGACTTGTTTTAAATTGGCTTGGAGCGTGGGTATCACTGGGAGCTACCTTAATTGGATATGTGTTACTCATAACATCGGGAGTGTCTCTACCTCTATATAAATAGGCGAAGACAAAACAGTGGAGACCTTTTTTCTCCTTCGTTAACCAATTTTCTTTTTTTGTTTATTAGGTGTTTGCGCAAAAGCGAATGAACACAAAGATGCCCAAAACGTCGTTGTATTCGCAATATTATACATTCAATTAATCGTACTTTGCTTGTAACACTTATATTATAACTATCAAACCCTTCGTATTTATCATTTACAATACTCTGATATTCCTAAACTTTTAAACTTTCACGTTGCATTATAAAATGTATCTAAAACAGGAAATTTTAACGCGATTACTTTTTTATTTTGGCTTGACGTTTCGACAGAGTTGCATCGGCCGTGGTCTCAAGCAAACTGTCGCAGCAAATTTCACTCCGTGTCTGAGGTAGGGGTTTTGTCCTCTACCACCGATATTTGGAAATAGTTTTAATAATAAATAGTATTTATAAATAGTTTTCGGGGTACCTACACACAACACTCACAGTGTCCACGCGTTTAACCGAAAATTGCTGCGACAGTTTGCATGAAGCCACGGCCGATGCAACTCGGTCGAAATGTCAAGCCAAAATAAAAAGGCAATCGCGTTAAAATTTTCCGTTTTAGAAACACTGATATACCTATTAATAAAGTACTCAGTATAGTTAAGTGCATCATATTAATATTTTGTGTAAACATAATAGAGGTTCACTCGTGTCCGTATCAGACAGTAGCTCTTGACGAGCTTATCAATAAAAGAATATTTGGGAACAATTTTTTCCTACCTTCGACGTAGAGTCGACCTCATTATTTAGAAGACTCTGTTCGTCATACTTCGCGATCGTTACGTCTACAATCTACAGTATTTGATAAGTTTATATTCACGGTCGAATTTCGATCACTGGGTTCTAGTTAAAAAATAAGGTGACTTAGACAATTAATTCATAGAATTGTCGTTATTTCATCCAGTTTGAAGGGTTTTGTTCATTTCGAAACCGAATTTTTGTCAAATACACTTAGAATATACATCTGACGTCACAAGTCATAGGAGTTGGGACTGTTGTAAGTCAATGGGTCTCAACACAGCTAATCTCAAGCTCAGAACCTTGCAGGTAAAAATCCAATAGATAATATTCAAATACCTTTTCTTATACCTATACTTTTTCTCAGTTTCCAAAACTGCTTTAATAAATCATTGCATATATTGGAAGCCTTACTTGAACTTTGACCCATAAAAGGCTCTCCAAAAGGAATAAAACTGCGTACAGTTTTCCCACACCCTAGCAAATTGAATCCGCAAATTTGTTAGTTCCGAACACGGCACCCAATTCACCGATGCTAAAGTTTCCACAAGTTTTACAAGTGATTTTTTCGGTAGCAACATTTATTTGTATTGGTGTCTGGTTCCAAGGGTGAATGCAAGGGGAGGCAGAGAGTTGTGATCCCTCTAGGATTGTGAGGCGAGTTTTCTTTGTACCTTACGATGCATTGCACTTTAAGACTAAATTCAGATACTATGATGCTATTTAATATCAAAATGAGATTTAGCACACGACTAAGAGAGCTGTCCAATTATTATTTATTTTTATTGTCATGAAACTTGTCATAATCAGTGCTAACAGAGAGTGTTTTAGATCACTAGTTTCATAACTTGGAAAAAATGGCCTATGTCTGTCCGTTACTATCTCCGTGTAAAACTTCATCAAAATCGATGTAGCAGTTTGGGTATGAAAGTCAACCAGATAGACGACATAATTTCGCAGTTTGCGTTTTATTAGCTCAATGACCAAATTTTTACTCGTACCACAACGAATTCAGGTACTAGAAATATCAATAAATGAAATGAAAATTACGTATACATAGATAAATTTATATACATCCATATGTATGAAGCAATAGTTGTCGATATTCGAGGCAACTCTCATTTAGATATCTACAAAGACAAAATACACTGTATGTATAAAGCAGTAATGAAAGATTAATGAGGAACATCCCCGGACGGACACTACTTAACTGGCCCAATAAAGGACCTTCGCAAACGCTTTGCTCCACTAAGAGAATTTCTTAGAATGTCCGACAAAGGAACGACGTTGAGTCAAGTATTTATATTGGTTGGAATGAACTGGTTTGGGATTTTTATACCTTTTATTCAGAGGGTCTAAGTTCGATTCCCGGACATGTATTATGAAATGTACTTTTCTAAATTGTTTGGAAAGACTTAGAAAGAATGAGTGATGAAAGACTAACGAAGAAAATCTACAGAGCGAAAGCGAGAGGTAAAAGAAGCTAAGGAAGACCAAGGCAGACTTATGAATATCAAATAGCCAGAGTGTTAGCAGACGGAAATGTCAAAAGCACTCGCATACCCAGGCGAAAATGTGTGAGGAGAATGATGAGATTTGAGGAAGCGAAGGAGGTATGTAAGGACCGTGACGCTTGGCGTTCCGTCTTCTCTGACTACCCCGTTAGGGACACAGCGTGAAGATATGCATGTATGTATGTAAATTGTTTGGGTATTACTGGAAGTTCACCCAGATTACTGTGTAGTAACTATGGCTCAAACCACCTCAAACCTAGTAAGCAGTTTCAGATGGCATATGTTTGAATGGGTCGACTACTTATTTCTCTGTTGTCTCTGAACTCCTAACAAAAATTTAATTGAAAATGTAATTACATATTCATTTTGTACATAAATAAATATTTTATTTATCATAAAGCTGATGTCTATCCCATAAATATTACATTAACTTTTAAAAATATTTGGATATTTTCCCCTACTTTTAGTGGTTGTCCAGGGGCTTACCACCATCTGTTATAGCATTATTATTTTAATGTTACTTGATTTAAAAAGCTTGAAATTCTGACAGTAGATTAGTAATTAATTTTATCATTCGAAATAATCATCAGTAGGCGAAAGAAATACCTTAGAACCGCGATGTTTATCCTATTTGTATAGTATTGTTGATCAGTGCCGCGTGTCGCGGTCGATGTCGGCGCAGTTCCTAGCATGTTTGTTACACTGCCGAAATTATAAAGGGCCCATCACGCGCAGTGGTCTGTAGATGTACCGCACAGCTATAATTTATAAAGATATTATGTGTCTTTGAATTGCGCGCGAACGAAGTCGCGAGCAAAAGCTAGTTCAAAATAAAAATTAAAAATTTATGTTAGACTAGCAAAAGGAACAAGAATTTCTTAGTCACGATCTAGTGCTATTTAAAATTACTTACTTTAAATAAAATTTTCTAATTAATACCGCGCCATCTTTTTTTATACATTATTAGAGTTTTTTTACAGTTCTTGCAGTTCACGAAGGCGAGCAGTCTTTACTTGTGGTTGAACGAATACATGCACATTGCGGTAGTGTGCGTGTCTGACGGAGCGATCGTCGAGCGACGTCACTTGTGCTTATTGCTTTTTTTTTTTTTATTAGCACAAAAAAAACACACAGAAACAGTAGTCAAAAAAAGTAAGAGTGACAAAAGGTAATGCTTATCTCTTTAAGAGATTTCTTCCAGTACACCTCAGAGATAGAGAGAATGAACGAGGGTGGGATGTGCTTAAAAATAAATATAAAATTTTTAGGTACATAATACACACATAAACATACATATATATATATACAAACAAATATAATATAATACAAAAGAGTGGATGGAAACGATCACGGAGATATGAAGGATAAGAGAGATTATGAAGGATTTTGAACAAAAGTGTAAGGACATGAGTGTTCTTGCGAAGACGAATGTGGAGCCATTTTAGCTGTTTTCGGAAACTAGAGATATGGTCATATTTACGTAGACCGTATATAAGCCGAATACAAAGATTTTGAAGGCGTTCCAGTTTATCTAGCTGCTCCTCCTTGACGTCCAGAAAACAAACATCTGCATAATCTAACAGTGGCAGAAGAAGAGTTTGTGCCAGCGTAATTTTTGTTTTAATAGGAAGAAAATATTGAAGGCGTCTCAAAGAATGGCATGCATGATTCATTCGCTTCGAAATTTCATTTATATGAGCCGTCCAAGTAAAGTTAGCATCCATTAAAAGTCCAAGATTCTTAACTGTACCAGCGTAAGGAATAGGAACTCCATTTAAAATCACTGGAGGAATAACAGAGTTATTTAATAATTGTAGACAAAACCGATTGCCAATTATCATCGATTGTGTTTTAGTGGGGTTAATAAGCAGACCGTGAGAATGAGCCCACTGATGGATGTTCAGCAGGTCATCATTCAATCCTGTGACAGCTGATTGTAAGTGTTCAATATGAAAAGATCGATAAATCTGAAGATCGTCTGCGTAAAGGTGAAATTTTGAAGAGATAACAGAAGTGATACGACAAATAAAAATAGAAAAAAGTTAAGGGGAGAGAACACCACCCTGAGGCACACCAGACGTTAACTCACACCATCTAGTCTGATGACAATCCTCCGTACGTATGCACTGTTGTCGACCTTTCAAATAGGACTCAAACCAATTTACTACACTAGGAGAAATATTAAACGACAAAAGAATATTCAATAGTATATCAAAATCTACAGTATTAAATGCACTGCTGAAGTCGTGAAGACAAAGTAGAGTGAGCTGTTTATTGTCCATTGCCAAGCGAATATCTTCAGTGACATTTAGCAATGCGGTGACCGTACTATGCCCGTTTCTGAAACCAGATTGAAGAGGATTAAAAAGAGAATTACTGATCAAAAAATCACTCAACTGTTTATACACAAGATTTTCGAATATTTTAGAGAGAGTAGAAAGAATAGAGATGAGACGATAATGAGCGAAAATAGAGGGATTATTGCATTTGGGAAGAGGAATAATATGAGCCTTTTTCCAAGTTGCAGGAAAACAGCCAGTGTTTAACGAAGCATTAAATATATGGACAATTAAGCCCTTCAGTTCATCTAATAAAAAACGAATCATTTGAATGGAAATATTATCGTCACCCATGGCTTTGGAAGAGATAGTATTAATGCATTTTATAGTTTCCTCAGCAGTGACTTGTCTGAATTTAAACGTAATGCAGTCAGGTTTTGGTAGGAAATGCAAATCAGCAATGGTTCGAGCCCTGGTCGAAGAATCCAGAGTAATAGGCGGCTGGGAGAAATGAACATTGAGAGAATCCAAATCAACATCATCACATATAGAGGACTGACACTTTCCAATACCAAATGTTTTAAGAAACTTCCAGATCTGTGTAGAATTACGACTTTCGATGGAATTAAATATGTAACGTCTTTTTGCATCTCTGCACATTCTGTTGCAAGTATTTCATAACTTCTTATATTTAACAAAATTATCTTCAGAAGGACATTTTTTTAATCTAAACCTGGCTTTATCGCGTTTCAACATAGTTTCACGAATTGAAGAATTCAGCCAGGGAGCAGGAAGGTATTTAACTTTCACCCGGCTGAGAGGGGCATGTTTGTCGTACAGTGTAAGTAGTAAATTAGAAAAATTATTAACTTTTTCCTCTACGTTGGCAATGTAAAAAACCGAAGACCAATCCGTCTTATGAAAATCAGATCTAAGATCTTCCATAACAATTCCATTGAAATTACGAAGAGTAAGATATTTAGATTTTGTCTTTGGGGGACGTAGATTGTATGACAGATAAATGAGATCATGATAGGAGAAAGGTGCCTCAGATTGACCATGCGCAGAAACTTTCGTGAGATAGGATACTAACATAAGATCAAGTAAAGAGGGTAGACAGTTAGGGGCATGATGAGTTGCAGATAATGGAAGAATGTGCATATTATTAGAGAAAACAAGAGAATGAAGTTTACTAGTACGATTATCGTTTTTAATAAGACATGTATTAAAGTCGCCAAAAATCAGCGTATGCTCATGTATGGGACAAAGATCTTGAAGTAAAGTATCTAAAGAGAGAAAGTACTTATTGTGTAGAGAGGGACTATAGTAAACACCGATAAGTACTTTTGCATGATTACAAACAACTTCTAAAACGAGATATTCTGATAAATGATTATCAGCGCCATTGTCAGAAACACAAAATTTTATAAGGTATATCACAGCGGAGATATATAGCAACTCCACCACAGCTTCTAGTAGTACGATCATTGCGTATAAGTGTAAAACCAGGCAGATTGTAAGAAGTAGAGGGAAGAGAAGGCTTGAGAAAGGTTTCAGAGACAAAAATACCATCCACTTTGCTGTTTTCAAAAACTGTCGAAAGATCAGAATAATGCGCAGGAATACTTTGACTGTTAATGTGTACCAAATTGAGATTACGATCGAGTTTCTGGAGATATTATTCAGTTTATCATGTAAGGGAAGTACAAACATGGAATCATCACTACCATCAAGCGTTAACGAAGCACACAAAAATAAATTGTCGTCAAATTTTAAAAAATTGTCAAAATTATCCATGTGATAAATAAATTGAAGATCAAAATAATAAATATTATTGTAAACAAACAGGTAAAATATAAATAATAATAAATAATATATACTTGTAATAACAATAAACAATGATAAGCAGTACTTATATTATACTCGTATATAAACAAACAAAAATAATCTAAATTTACTCTAACTGTATACACTCTTTCATTTTCTTGCACTCAACCCTGAGACAGGCTGATACAGACAGGCAACAAAATTCATCGATAGGCCACAAATACTAAAGAAAAAATTAAAATAATTACACTACATCAGAATTACACGTACAATGAATAATAATTAAAATATCCGATACTAAGAGAATAATAATGTAGGTATTTAAAAATATGCCCTGTGATTTAATTATCACTAAATAGGACATATGACAACAGAAGTAAAATACACATCAATAATTGTCAAAGTGTCACTTTGACATTGACAGAAATGTGAAGTGGACTTATACAGACAAAAATAAACAAGTTAATTTATAAACAGAAAATTGAAATAAAATAACAGTTATAAAAAGTTCCAAATCTACCTGCACAAAAATCAAGGCAACACGCAAAACCAATAACATTATTTAACATCTCTGCGTCGAGCGCCTGATCTGGATGCTGAGGTCACTGGCACAACATTAGCCACCCGGGCCGAACTCTTCGCCAAAGGTTGTTTAACAGCAACAGGACTTTTAAGTGGAGTAAGATTTAAAAGATTATTCAAGTCTGACATGCGTTCTATCTTGTGTCGCGTTTTATCAGGCAACGAGACTATTATTCGGCCCTCTTCAGTCCAACAACTGTTGATTCCAAAATGCTTTCTAGCGGCAATAAATACGTCATGACGCGATTTTGTGAGAAACTCGGATATGGTTAAGCCTGTGCCCTTCGACATAGTCTTCGACTTCCACACTTGACACCTATCTTCAAAATTACGAATACGTATCAGTATGGGTCGCGCTTTATCTCTCTTGACACCCAAACGATGGCAAGCCGAATAACAACTGGCTGTAATATTATGAAGGCCTAATTTAGAAGTAAATAAAGATGTAACAGTATTAATTGCACTTTCATCAGATTGTTCCGTAGACCCATGCAGCAATAACACCTTCCTTCTTGAAAGAGTTTCATGTCGATCTAGGCCATATGAAAGAAGTTCTATCTGAGACTTAAAAGCCGTAAGTGACTTCAAGACAAAAGATTTAAAATCAACAAATTCGTCGGCCAAACCGTTCAAATCAGGTGCTCTGCGGACTGTTGACTTCTCAAGGAGCTCAGCTTCATATTGTTCCATCCTCAAGTTGAACATTTTAGCCAATTCATCCAGGTTAGTGCTTAGAGTGTGATAAAGATCCATCACGTAAAAAGTTAAAAAAGTTTACAATAACAGGTGAGATTATTGTAAAGATTATAATCCACAATAGCCTTAGGGTTAAGCTGTATTTATAATTAATAAAGCATGTATAATTAGCTTTTACTATTTATTATATAAACAAAACACAGAGAGAACTTCACTTAGGTGTTCACAGTAAAACTACCCACATTTTTTTTTCTTTTTTTTCTTCTTTTTGCTTTTCTTTTCTTTCTTCATGGCATTGCGCACAGATTAGCGCACTTGCCAATGTCACGTATTAATAAATAGAATCGACATGAAGCACGTTCGAAGTAAATTCGTTTTTTCTTCTTGTCTTAAAACTCCTCCAGTAAAGTGATAGTAGGCTTTACTGAAGTTATAAAGGATTCTTGGAAGAGCGCGAGAATTTCAGATGTCAAAGTTATTCAACATCACTTTCAAATTAAGCATCTAAATTATAACTAAATTATAAAAAAATTGTCCTGTGAAATATAACCTTACATAAAAAATAAAGATTAGAAATTAAAAGCATCTTGTTACATAATGAGTAAATTCGATTAAAATAAGTAATAAGTAATGAATGTAATGATATTCAACTGGAAAAAGATAACTCCTGAACCGTACTGATCTAATAAAATTAATAGTTTAACAAATTTTTTTTAATGTGATGAATTCCTAAAATCTTCAGCTATTTTCCACTCAAACTCCAAAAGCCACCAATCGATACGTGTTTCGCCTTTCAACGAAGCGTCCACAGGATATACCAGCGATCAGACTCGGTCAGCTAACCAGCACCAAATCCAAACTTTTTAACTTAAATTATATGTCACATGACGACCAAAATTATGGGAAAGATATATATTTTATTTGTTTTAATAGTACAAAAGAATATTTCATGTACTTTAATTTTTTTTTAATTTTGTATATGTATAATAATAATAATACTCTAGACAATTACACAGATTGTGTGACCTCAAACTAAGCAGTAAGCTTATACAATGGGTACCACACAACGAACTCTGGGGGAGTTCCCAGTAACACCCAGACTCCAAGCCAATTTAGAAAAGTTCGTTTCCTAAATTGACCTGACCTGACCGGGGATCGAACCCGGGACCCTAGCTTGGAAAGCAGATGCATATGCCACTGCGCCAACGGGCCAGTTGTAGTTTACTTATTTATATAATCATCACATTTTTTAAAATTATTAAGTTTTTATTGTATGATATTTTATAGCTTTTTTTTAAGCGAATATTTTTTAAGCGTTTTTAAAAACGCGTTTTGTGCTCGAACCTCTTTATCTTGACTTACCAATTTATAATATAGAGTCACAATATTCGTAAAATGTTTGTCTCCTGGAATGGAATACCGTTCGTAATGGCATATAGTTAAAAAATGTGTCGATATCTGTTGAAAATATGGCTAAAATTGTTGGGTCAGTTGAGCGCGCTTAGTGGGCGGACATTTTATTATCGTCCACCGGAAGTGGTGGCGAGGTCGAGGGCGGCGCCCTACTTCGAAGGTTGCGTGTGGTGCAAGTGAGAAGCTGTTAGATATCGCTATACGAGTATAAGTAGAAAAAAATCGTGTCATTACCGTATTCTGCCTTCTAAGTCAATGGTTCCGGGATTGATTCCCGGTCTGGTCAATATAGGAAATGGACTTTCCTAAAATGTCTTGGAATCTGATAGTTGTCAAGTGCATTCGTTGTGTCATATTCATAGCACAAGCCTGATCCTTAATTTGGGGTCACACGATTTGTGAAATTGCCAGCAATGTTTATTTATTATTTATACGTATTTATATGTGAAATATAGTTTAAATCTTTTTGAATTCATTGTTTATGTTTATTTGTCGCATGCTACAATAATTACTCATATATGCCCAAAATATTGCGTCGTGTGCGTGCCACGGCACGTGCGTATTAGCGTGCATAACATAACGGTAAGGCCATTATGTTTATACTGTGACAAAACGTCAAAAACCATAGCTACCCGCTATCGCTTACGTCTTAAGTGCAATAACCTGCCCATTATATAGGGTCTGTGTATCTGATTAGATAAGATTAAACACGTCAGCGGACGTGTAGTGCGAGCCGTGTGGGCTTGTACCGATCTCAATCTGTACCATAACGACTGATAATAAGGAAAAACGGTCCGGCCGCGGATATTTTTAACGCGGTGACGGCGGCAAATTCCATATCATTATTTTTTGCGTATTTTCGTTAACGAATCTGAATTGTGAGCGATGTTTTAAATTATTTCATTTATTGGCGCTACGTTTTTAAATTGGAAAAATGACGGTCATGGAATCGCCTCGGTGACTGTGTAGCAGTCATATTGAGTATCTCCTCCTACAGGGAGAGCAATGGCTCATAGTACTAAGTAATTCATATACGTAATTATGTAACAAATAGATTCACTTTTAGCTCCTTTTATCCTGAAAAATAATTCTAATAATAACCTGTTTCTTGTTTACCATCAACATTCACTTTGACAGAGTAAAATTTTTTTTTAAACAACTGAGCATTGACCGTAAGCCTATCAGCAAGAACAAACTTGTAGATAAATATAATACCTTTGATAATTGAGTTATATTATTGTAAAATTAACAACCTAAAAATTATCTAGACTTACTTCAGTAATATTATTTTTAATAATTCGTTTGTAGATAGAACTTTTTACAACTTTCTAGAACGGCACACGGCGTTGATGACAAATGTACCGGAGGTCTAGATTATCTGTGCTTGGGAGTGTGGAGGTAAAGATACGTTCGATAAACATATCGATAGACTCTGATTAAGTATCCTTTGTTTTCAGATAGAATGAGCTCTAAATTAATGAAACATTAGATATTAAGTTCATTAATTTAGTACTACTAAGAAATAGTAATAAAACTATAGTCGACGTAAACGTCATACGCTTGTACGAGTATAATATTAATAAATATTATCTACTCGCTAGGTAGATGTAATTTTAGATAGGGTTTGTCGACCACTGTCTCTTCACTAGTTGTTCTAGGAGTAGGAGCATAGGTGACCTTCGTCGTGGGGGTATATAAAGCGTTTCGCGTCTGGATACTTCCTTTTTCTTTTCTTTCTGCTGCGGAACGAGCTGTCTCATCATAATCTCATAAAGAATCTATTAGGACACATGTCGCCTAGTCTAAAGTCTAGCTGTACTTGAGTGGGATTAGCACCCGTATTAAAAATAATGTTTTTGATTTAATAATGTGTAGTAGTGTAGAATAGATAATCTCATGGTGGATCCCACGGAGAGTACTTTAGCTGTAGAGAAGGGCAAGCATTAGAATGATATGGCTAGGGAATAGGATATTAATGTTTACGTGTGCTTGTTACAGTGTCCTCCCCTGGGCCTGTATCAGGGAGGCCCTCAAATTTCATGGGGTGCCTCTCTATTTGAGGAGGTTTGTCGGGGCCTACTTAGAGGGTCGTTCAATTGTCTGGATCGGACGGGATAGGCGGCAGCACCGGTGGAGCATGTCGTGCGGTGTTCCCCAGGGGTCAGTTTTGGGTCCTCTCCTGTGGAACATCGGCTACGACTGGATGCTGAGAGGTCAGCTCCTCCGGGGGGCCGACGTGACGTGTTACGCGGACGACACGCTAGTCACGGCCCGGGGGAGCTCTTTCAGGGAGGCAAACCGCCTCGCCACCTGCTCCGTAGCGCAGGTGGTGAGGCGGATAAAGATGTTGGGACTCGAGGTGGCGCTGGAGAAGTGCGAGGCCGTTTGCTTTCACGGGCCTCGCAAAGCGCCACCTGCGGGATCCCACATTATAATAGGTGGCACTCGCATCGAGGTCCGGCCTCATATGAGGTACCTGGGCCTGATCCTCGATGCCCGTTGGAGTTTCCCGAGCATTTCCGGCAATTGGCTCCCCGTCTCGTAAGGGCATCAGCCGCGCTGAAAAGACTGATGCCCAATAATGGGGGGCCTAAGGGGGGATACCGCCGCCTCTACATGGTGCAATCAATGGCGCTCTACGGAGCGCCAATCTGGATAGGGACCCTGACGGCACCAAACGTCGCCATTTTAAGGCGCTCTCAACGGGCGATAGCCGTCGGGGTCATTCGGGGGTATCGCACCGTCTCCTTCAAGGCGGCGTGCGTTTTGGCCGAAAGCCCTCCCTGGGACTTGGAAGCGGAGGTGCACGCCACAGTGTACGAGTGGCGTGCGGGTCTAAGAGCAGCGAGGGAAGACCCATTACCCAGGGAGGTTGAAGGACACACCTAACAAAACCAGGTGGTTTTATATTGAATATAGGGACAGGCCTCCTGTCCCTATATTCAATGAATACCTAGGAATAGTACTAAAAACTATTCAAACTCATCTAAAGCTTAGATATCCAAGGAGTACCTAGAATGGTTTGGTACACTACTCTATCTATCAAGAAGTCTGAATCCTCTTCGCTCTGGATGGAAGAACGAGTGGCTAGGTCATAGTTCCTTTTCTTAAAGGGACATACTTGAGGACCGGGGCACGTTGGTGCTATCATTCAAGTAGATGCTCTTCGCTCTGGGTGGAAGAACGTGTGGCCAGGTCGCAGTTTCCTGTTAAAAGGAACATCCTTGAGGACCGGGGCACGTGGTTACTATACTGGAAGTAGATGCTCTACAAAGGGGGAAGACTGAGGAGTAGGTGCAGTTGGTGGATGACCACCTCCTTCTTTTGATTAATTAGTAATAAAACTGATAACACTTTCTATTAGAAACTAAAGACTCCATTAGATATTAGCTCCACGTTAATTTATTAATATTGTGTATCTAATATATCTTTCTCTCTAAATATTTGATTTTCATGAACAAAATATACTCTGATTTATGTATCTGTACTATTGAGAATTTGAATGCAGTACATAAACTATGTAATGGTTTCTTAACCTTTATAGTTAAGTATATTTCTCTGTAATTTAGGATAACATAAATAAATTATGTTGTGGTACCTATAACAAGTAATATCTGAGCTCGATACTTGTAAAACTTTCAGACTACTAATTACTCTGTAAACTTATTAATATCTAAGTGCTGTTAGATAATAGATATTCTTTCTTAACATAAACAATAATAAACAAGGTAATGTTGTGTTAAAATAGCATTTAATCTTTTGAAATTGTTAATAACTTTTGTATTAAATATATAGTGAACTCATTGAATCCACCAATGAAACTTAGATATAAGGAATAAATGTTGTTTCTTCGTGTGATGTTTTTATTGTGTTTTATTAATTATCTTTTAATACATATCCCATTAGATATCGATTGCAGAGGTGTACTAGGCGCCCTTAAACAAATTAGGTACACCATTCTCCAGGTGATAGTAATGATAAACATCTTCTATTACTCAACCCACACCTCACTCTGCCGACCTGAGCAAGCCACGTTGCAACTGTCCGTCTGTCTATATAGTATATATTACAGTTTTACTCAGAGACTATTTGAAGTAAACAACTGATTAGAACAGTCATTGTAAAATTTACACAAATACAGGTGTTCATTTTATATATACATATCCTCAGACTGTATCCCTAACGGGGTAGTCAGAGAGGACGGAGCGCCAAGCGTCGCGGTTCTTACATACTTCTTTCACTTCCTTAAATCTCATAATTTTTAATTATTTAGTTAATTTTATAAGTTATCTGATATTTGAGAGATTGAATAGATGTTATAAAAAAATTTTTGTTCGTGGTTAGTGTTTTTTTGGAATTTTTTTTCTTTGAAGTTTTTATGTAAGAAAAACTTAAAAAATTGCTATTTCTCCACCTTATTTTAGAAAGTAACTCTCAGAGAAATCTAAAAATCATGAACATAACGTGTACATCGAAGAGAGATTATCGAGATCGCATGGCGTTTGATACTATTTTTTAACCGACGAATAATAGGAGGATATTCTCAAGTCGACGCTTATAGTATTTTTTATTATTATTACTTTGTATATCCATGCATAACTTTTACAGAATAGTTCGATTTCGATGAATACTTTTTATTTCAAAGAGTATATGTCCAGGGTGGTCCCAAATTTAGTTAAGATCTGATGACGGAGTATTGCTTAATCAAAAGAAGTCCTGTATGTTTTCTATATTTTTATGATGTTCTTCTAAAGTTCCTTTTCAGATTCTTAATTAAAGTTCTTATTTAAAGTTCCTTTTCGAGTCGGAAAAAAATTAGTTGTAGTCATACCCTGTTATTAATTTAGGCCCACCTCATCAGGGAAAAATAAATATCTTTTTAAGAGAAAATTAAACTGAATTCATAACAAGCACATTGAAACGAATAAAATAAAATATATAATAATAAAATTATTCTTTAATAATCAATACTCAGGTACAAAAATAACTTCACAAATACTGTACAAATACCTAAATAATTTAATTTGACAATTATTGAAGTCAGTGTGAAACCCATAAACAACAACATCATGCTATGGAGTGGTAGAGCCATGCTGCATTGCAGCACGAATTGGGTCGGCTCGCCCGGTGAAATACCACCCTCTCACAGAATATCGGCGTGAAATAACAGCATCTATTGCTATTGTGTTTCGTTCGGTGAGTGAGAGTGCCGGTGACCCATTACCCTCTTCCCCTCCTTTCCCTATTTCCCTAAAGGCTGGCAACGCCTCCGCTATTCCCCGGACGTTGTGGGTGTCCGTGGGTAGCGGTGGTCACTGCCATCAGGTGACCCGCTCGGTCGTTTGCCTTTTCTTTTAGAAAAAAAATTAAAAAAACAACAGAAAGTCTACTAGTTTGGCTTTTTTGATCAACTTTTTTTTACCGCTGTTGTGCCTGATCTCCTAATATAAATTACTTAAAAAATATGATTATTTCTCATACATAAATAATACATAAAGATGACTACATCTCATACATAATTAATGTATTTATCGTTAGGCTAGTTAGTATCTGTTCCATCAATATATTCAATTAACTTCTGTCAATATATTCATATTTTTTCCTAGTCAGTGGCTTTCCAGGAGATAAAACTTTCAATTGTTCAAGGGACAAAAAAATTTGTTAATTTTCATTATTTTTTCAATTTTGTAATAATACCTGTTTCTAAAAATACGTTGCTCAGCACAGATTTCTATATCTAGAGCTAATTTAATTACCTAGTACAAAAAACAGCTGATTAGCCCATATGTACCAGCGGCCCACCCTGACTTTGCACAGGCACATGATTACAAAACTTCAATATTTCTCTATTTTTCAGACTAAATGTGTTACAGATATAAAACAAAAAAATGCTTAGACGGTTCGGGTACACAGAAAGAACGACTGACGAAGAAAATCTAGAGAACGAAACTGGGGAGCAGAAGAAACCAAAGATAAACAAGACGTGTGGAAATCAAATAATCTGATTAACAGCTGATGGACATGTCAAAAGCACAAGCCTAGGTGGAAAGTATGTGACGAGAATGACGAGATTTGAGGAGGCGAAGAAAGTATGTAAGGATCGCGATGCTTGGTGCTCCGTCCTAATTGAAACTTTTCTCTTGTCCTATTAAGGATGCAGCGTGAGGATATACATACCTTCCTCGTTAATGTTCTGAATGATCGTTAAAACCGTATTGAATCCACTTATAGGATTAGAAGTTCTAAGCCAATACGTAGATAGACGCGGATTGCAAAATTGTTATAATAATATGTTGTTTAAATCTGTAAGTCGGAAAAAATTTAATATAAAGAGGTCTTATAACAGATTACCAGAAATAAAATTTACGATAATAATTCATGAATATCGTGTGCTACATTTTGATTTTTATCTGAACATTAATCTGTTAGGGTTCGCGATGTGCAATTTTTAAAGTATCGATACTAACTCGGTACCGGGTATTGCATCAAAAATATCAAAACCGATAAAAGTATCGAATCAAACATATTGATACTATTTGGTATCGAGTACATTTTTTAAAATAGTTTTTAACTTCAGTGATTTTTTATCATATATTTTATATTATAAACATACACAGCATAGACAAACGTATCGACACGGTAGTACACACATATGTCTGAAAAAATGATTTGATTAAAGCATTTTAAGCTTTTTCGATTCCAAATATACATCTTTAAATTCTAAAAGATTGATTTTCCGATCTCAGATTGTCATCTTTAAACGTAACCCACTTTATACTATCTTTTTTAAGTATGTTATCTATACCTATCATATTATCCCACAAAGTATCGAGTATGTTCTGAAAGTATCGATACCTAGTATGGTATTGAACAAAGTATTACGTACAAAAGAATTCGATATCGTAACGAAATTATCGATACTACTCGGGTATCGGCACATTTGCGGATCACTAGTCAGGGTCTTATATGATGAGTCTCGCGCACACAACAGAACTACGTTCCTGTGACTTGGCTAAATTATCACAAATCATGGAGCACTCAACCTATAAGACGAAATATTGGAGCATCTTATTCACCATTGCTCAGTTAATTTACACTAACAAATATCAACTCTCACTGGCATTAAGCAGTACATAACCAATACTGGACCTGTGTGCACATTTCTGCTTCCGACAGATATTTAAATATTTATGTAATGGGTTATTATTCTATTTGGTGGTGTGGCAAATACAGCAAAAAATCATACTATAAAACAGAACGCAGTAACCGCAACAGTGTTTAGACGTAAATTGTTTTCATACAAAGTAAATGACATTCCACTCTATAGGTTGTGTGCTCCGTGTCACAAGGACCTATTATTTTAATATATAAAGAGCATTGGTAACTTGCGTTTACATAAACTTTTGGATACACGAAAGAACTTTTGAACATAACAATAAAAAACTCGATGGCATTACCATAAAGTACGCGAATGGTTTAAATTGACAGCCATTTAAGAGAGTTGTAGCTTCGATGCTCGGATTCCAAACACCTGTTTATAGAAATCTGTTTAACTTTACGAACTTAAATAGTTCACATCTATTTCCCAATGTCAACTGTCAAGGTCAAAATGATTTTCAGCTCTGTATTGTGACGTTAAATGCTTTTATTTTGTTTGTAAGGCACCGTATTGGAACATTTATCGGTACTTACTGGATTCATAAAGTTGGTCATTTTAACACAACTATGGCGAAAGAAAAAGGATATGTGTTTTAATCAGCGTATATACCTATGTGTTTGTGTGTGTGTGTTTGTGTGTATCTGTGTGTGTATGTATGTTCACCTGTTCCTTCTGCATAACTGTGTAACGCCTTGAATACGCGCTTGCCTGTGATTATGGCCTCTGATCCCGATAACGAATTCAAGATATTACAGTTATTTTATCCTATTTGCAAGTTTTTCAAGTACTTAATCGAGTTTTAACTTTGTAACGTTTATATCTTCTACATAAACGACAAAAAAAAGTGTTCGTTGACGCTAATAATCGCCTGGAAAAGCAGCACTTGAGAACAGTTGATCCGCGGGGTTATTACCTAAAAATTTGCAAACAGCGACAGCCACGCGATCATTGCGCGACCGGTGACCAATTGTAATTGACGATGCGTGTCTAATGTATCATGACCGTGAAATACACTTTTCGCTGTAGATATAGCGTCACAATACAAATTAGCCTTACACAAATTCTGGTTTTGACAGCAGATATCGCGCGATATTTGGCTGTCGCACGCTGACTGCAAGTTACGTAATAAGCGTGCTGATTTGGCAAATTTTTTTAAATCTTCGTAATAGTCCGAATTAGGTTTTTAGGGAAAGAAAAAATTCGAGAAAAGCTGAAAGTGTTTTTTTCTATTGATTTTTTGTATGAACTCAAAGCCACAACTCACAAATAACATAATACGAAGCCACAGCAACGCGTGGCCCAACACAACTAGTCTTTTGTGTGATTTCTAAAATCTTTAACTATTTTGAGAGTGGATATTGTATTTACATGTCATGAGATGTGAAGACAATATTGTATTAAGTCAGGAGTTGCTTTGTAGAAATCCATTTTATGTATTGAATTGTATAATTTTTAGCTACTCTCCGCCCAAAATTTCAAAACTACTAATCGACACGCGTTTAGCTTCTCAACAAATCATTCTCGGGATATCCAGAGATTAGACTCGGTCAGGTAACCAGCACCAATTCAAATATCCCGGGGATGGTTTGTGGAGAAACGAAACACGTGTCGATTGGTGGTTTTTGGAGTTTTGAGCAGAAAATAGCTAAAGGATTTCTGCAAGGTAACACCTGAGTCTGTACAATAAGAGCTAGTTTTTAACCGACTTAAAAAAAGGATGAGTTTCTATGTTTGTCTGAATGTATTTTTTTTATGTATGTTCACCGATAACTTCGTCAAATGTGGACCGATTTCGAAAATTCTTTTTTTGTTGGAAAAGGTATACTTCCGAGGTCTTCCATTTAAATTTCACCACTCATTGTATTGGAGTTTGAACTTCTAGATACGCTAAATAACGCGAACTGCTTATAACCTTTATTTATAAAATATCTAAAAGTGGAAAGTTTAAACCTTGATTTATGTTGATGATTGTCTCGTATGTTGTTGCGCTCCAAAATTGTAGATCTTTGTAGACCTTGTAGTTGTAGACCTAACTATATTGTATTGTAATTGTATACCTGCTGTAGATATTTATTGAGGTCAAGGACACAAAACAAGAGAGAAATAAAAAAATTGTAAGAAAAGATTGAGCCGCCTTCAAAAAACAAAATAACTATCCTTAACTAGTTGTTTTTTGAAGCCGGTTCAATCTTTTCTTATTTTTTTATTAATTCATTATGAAAAATTGTTCCCTATCATATTTTGTCTCATGTGTAAGATCTTTTTGAAAAAGCTTTAATAAAATAATTTGTGGTAGATCCATGTTGTAGGTGTGGTAGTCATGCTGCATTGCAACATAAATTGGGCCGCCTGACCCGAGAAATACCACCTTCTCATAGAATATCGGCGTGAAATAATAGCATCTACTAGTGTTGTGTTTCGATCGGTGAGTGAGAGTGCCGGTGGCTCATTTCCACCTCCCCCGCGTACCCGTGACTCCCCGGACGTTACGCTGTCCAAGGGCGGCGGTGATCGCTTTCCATCAGATGACTCGCTTGCTCGTTTGCCCCTTTTTTATAAAAAAAACTTTTGAATTTGATACTCATCATGATGGGGTTAAAAGAGATTCCAATTCTTAACTTCGTAGACTATAAAAAACCCTAAAAAACCTTCATGTAAATGAGACAAATTCAATGATACTTCATGCATTAAAATCGTTACATCATATAATCGTTGTGCATTTTTTAGTCATAGTGTAACTTCTGAACGAAAGCATTTCTTTGAACTTCGCAATAAAAATGCTATATTCTTCTTCAAATCTGCTTTTTGCGACTAATATAACAGTAATTAACACCCGAACGTTTAACGTTCTCTGTCACTAATGATTTCGTAACGTTACCCTACCCTCGCTTTTTTATTTTTACATCCCAACCATGTTCCGAGATACTTAATACTGGTTACCTTTCATGAACGACTTGACTGATCGAGGTCATCCACAATATAATTCGTTTCTAGACGCGATGGTTTGCAGATATGCTAGGATTTTGTAATGGCGTTGTAGACACTGTAGAAGGTGCTGTCTGTATAAAAAGGCTATTGAAATAACTATTCGCCTTTTTTGATCATATAGCTTGAGCGTTAGCAGACGGAAATGTCAAAAGCACTCGCATACCTAAGCGAAAATGTGCGATGAGAATAAAGAGATTTGTGGAAAGCGGAAGAAGTATGTAAGGACCGCGACGCTTGGCGCTCCGTTATCTCTAACTACCCCGTTAGGGTTACAGCGTGAGGATATGTATGTATGTATGTAAATATCCATTGTTAGCAGACGGAAATGTCAAAAGCACTCGCATGCCTAAGCGAAAATGTGTGAGGATAATGAAGAGATTTGAAACATAAGGACTGCGACGCTTGGCGCTCCGTTCTCTCTGATTACCCCGTTAAGGATACAGCGTGAAAATATGTATATATGTATTCACCTTTTTGGTTTATTGAATCAGTTAAAAATGGAAAAAAAATCGCAATAAATTACGTCTATTAGATTCGACGAGTTCATTTATCATAAAAACCAGTGAACCGAAGAGAGGAATAATCAATTTTCTTAAAACAAAAGCTTGTTCGAAGCTTTTTCCTCGAGAACTGGAAGCTTTGTCTGCAATCAAAAATTAAGAACAAAGCGAGACGAGTCTGAGAGAATTCCCTCCGACGCTGCTCTGAGATGATAAATTAATCTTATTAGAAGACAGTTCTCCCATCCCTCTAGTCTACGGTGCACACTCCAAGCTATACTTATAACTGTGTATAACTGTCTCAGCTCACTATTTTAAATCATAATGATATTCGAACAATATTTATTTTGTTCCGTTTCGATCCAAAACTAGAATGGAATACTTTTGAATTACCTAAGTGGCCGAATGTTTGTCTCACTTGTTATTCTTAGAAACTATTTGACATAGACATCAGAAATATGGAACAGATACAGTAAATAGTGGCTTAAACACAGACGTATTTTAAGTATCTTTTCAGTCTCTTTTGATCCTGCGAGTTGTCTGTCGAATGTTTTTTAACTGTAGGTTATGTACCTAATAGCAGTTGAAATTGTATTCATGGTACAATACCCAATGATATGTCCATATTGCTAAGTCGTTTTATAGGAAATCCTGTGGTGCTTATCTTTTCAATCTTTATGAGTTGTTTGAGTTACCTTTCATCAGATTTCTCGTAAGAGAATTTGGAATGTTTTCTGTTCTTTTGTTATATTTGGCAAGAGAATCCCTTATTTCCTATTTTATCTTTTTAACATTAAGCCCATGTTATAATATAGGTAACAGCACAGATAAATGAAAAGAGATATGTCAAAAGCACTGGCATACCGGGCGACAGCATGTAAAGAAAATGATGAGATTAGAGGAGGCAAAGAAGAAAAGAAAAGAAGAAGGAGGTAAGGACCGTGATACTTGGTGCTCCGGTCTCTCTGAGTACCCCGTTAGGGATATGGCGTCAGGATACGTATGTATGTCATGATGCAGTTGGTCGTTCCTGATATACCAAGATGCATTAGCTATCATTCGCAATGTCTTAGATTGAAATCGCTGTAGTATTTCAAGGTTGGAATTGGAAGCAGTACACTCGCAACCAGTGTTGGGCAAAATGCAATTGCAATTTAATAATTATATTTTAATAATATCTAATTATTTCATTATAATATAATTTTATTATTATAATAATTTTTTATTATAGTTATAATATGTTAATTATGAAATGTAACGGGAGCACTGATCACTATGAACACGTTATCAATTCTTCATCACAACTATTATGTACTTGACTATTCGACGACTTCTCAACAACTGACCTCTTACAAGACTAAAATCAGCCTTTTATGCAGCCCCACTACACGCAGGAAATCCATTCTACCCTCTTTCATTTTACTAAAATGTATTATAATATCACATGTGGGTAATTTATGTGATTAAAATTAATGTGAAACTAACAAATAGTTATGTAATTTAATAATAATAATTAGTCTACAAAGTGTTTTTACAATTACATTTTGCACAACACTGCCTACAACTGCTATTCATAGGTGCTTAGATATAGATTTGAGTATACGTTTGTAGAGTGAGTGATATTATTATTATATGAGTTCAAGTGTAACTTTAGAATTACGCTGTATCAGGCGACATAAAAGCGAAAACTCAACTTCAAATGTTGCGATTTTATTTTATGGGTTAGTTATGTACGCCTGTAAAACAAACAAAAAAAAGTTTGGAGTTATCGTGCGGGATATCCAACAGGTTTTTGAATCATAAATTAAACATGTATATTGAGTTACTTTGTGGTATCATTTTTGTACTAGAATCCTTACAAATTCGTCGTTTTTCTATCTTTGCAATTTTTCTCCTTTACACTAGTGGGTTGTTTAGTACAGAGACAAAAGTTGGCAATCCAAAGCAAAAAAATAATAATTAGGACAAATAATTCGGAATATTTCGTACAGAATCTACTACTTTTTGGGTTCCGTATTTAAAAGAGAAAAAGGAACCCTTATAAGATCGCTTCGTTGTCTGTCTGTCTGTCTGTTAAGACCAGTTTTCTCAGGAACGCGTGGAGATATCAAGTTGAAATTATCAAATACTCAGGTCCGCAATCCCTTGGAGTTGTGAAAAAATCAAACTTCTAAGTCGACGCAATGAAAAGATAAGATTGTTTATGCCGCGTATTTTGACATTCACAAGGGAATCAAAATTTATAGGGTACTTCCTATTGACCTAGAATCATAAAATTTGGAAACGAGTCAAAATTTATAGGGTTACTTCCTGTTGACCTAGAATCATGAAATTTGGCAACAAGCAATTTCTTATAGCACAAGTAAAAAAAATCGAAAACCGTTAATTTGTAGTTATAGCACGTGCACGAACGAACTTAAATTTGCAGTTGGAGAGTAAGTAATCTTAAAACGCACTTGGCCGGTTTTTTAATTTCTGATTTAACTTCTATTTTTTTTGGAACTACTATGAAACCCTAAATAAATTGAAAGTCGGACATGTCCTTGGCCGGTTGTTTCATCATAACTTTAGCACAGATCAGTAAGCCCATAGAAGCCGTTTTGAGTAATCTTCTATATATATAAAAGGCGATGTATGTATGTATGTTCCTTATGGACTCCGAAACGGCTGGACCGATTTCGATGAAATTTTCAGGGAATCTTCAGATTGGCCTAGCGGGTGTTCCTGTAAAGTTTGGTAGCGATCGGATCAATAGATTTTTTTTTGTTTTTTACGCCCAGTGAAACTAACGCCCAGTGAAACAGGCCGGGTTTGCTAGTTTTATAATGAAAACAAATATGTCAAAATATTACGGGGCGCGGGACGGTGTGCTGTCACCTGATTAGTTGGTGTGCTGTGAGCGGATAGGTGGGAAACTGTGTAGATCATTATGATAATATATTTCCTACAAATTAGCAACAGAGAAATATTTCCGGTTTCGATATAGATGTATTCAAACATCCATACACTGAACATTATGCTCGTAAACTTGATTGACGTAATATTTAGTCAATAAATGCGCGGGAGCGTCTAACACCGTACGACGACAACCGCGGCGCACTCGCGACTGTGGTGTGGTATGGCGAGAAATGCCGAGATTTCGAGCGCGTCGTTTGGGAGCGTTTGTATGAAGATAGAATACTGTATGCTTACTTGTACTGTGCTAAAAGCGTCATCTAGGGTTTACTAGTATGTGTTTTACCACACTGGTACTGCTATATACAACAGTAGCGACCCTCCTCGGCTTCGCACGAGCAGATTTTTTCTTTTAAATAATGTACAAGCCTATGTTACTCGCTGATAATGTAGCTTTCTATAAGTGAAAGAATTCTTGAAATCGCATTAGTAGTTTTTGAGTTTATTCATACATACATATCTTCACGCCGTATCGAGGAGAGGGAGTGCCAAGCGTCGCGGTCCTTACTTCCTTCTTTCGCTTCCTCAAATCTCATCATTCTCCTCACACATTTTCGCCTAGGTATGCGAGTGTTTTTGACATTTCCATCAGCTAACACTCTATCTATTTGATCTTCACAAGTTTATCCATTACAAACAAACAAAGTTTACCTCTAAACATTAGTGTAGATACAGAGGTTGATCAGAATACTAGTAAATCCATATGCAAAGATTATTTCAAGGCTTCTTTTGATTTTCAATAAATACGTTTAATTTATAGTACAGTTTTTAATTGGTCTACGTTTATTAACAACAACAACATATCTTCCCGGTGTATTCTACGTTTATTGAAAATCTTTAAATATTGTTTCTGTTGAGTGGCTTCTTGAGAAATATTGTTATAAGGAAAAATAAGTAGAATAGATTGTCTATTATATCTACAAGAGATTATTAATATACTTTTTTTAGGTTCTAGTAATATTATGAGTTTGTAAATTTTTTCCTCGAAGAGCAAGGTTCGTCTAATCCCCAAAGATCACATCAGTCATTGGTTATGACATCTTCCGTAAACTTTCCGTTATTATTTATTATTATACGCATATTACTATTGAAGCTTACGTGAAATTAGTTTTTCCGGCCAAGGCCAAGGGATATAAGTTACTTATATGGGCCATGGGCCAGTGATTTTTCATTTCGCAATACCATTTTGCAATATGTATAATGTAAACCTACTTATCTATTGCTAAAATCAATGTAAAAAAAACCGGCCAAGTGCAAGTTGGACTGAGATTCTTTCCTTTCCTTACCACCATGCAATGTATTTGTTTTATGTTTTTAAAAATAAAATATGGCGGTCTCAAAAACAAACTCAACTTTAAGTTGAAATACACATTACACACATATTACTCCAACTGCAAATGTAAGTCTGTAACGGTAGAAAAGTGTGATATAATAAGTTAAATTATTACTTTTTAACGATCTAGTTAAAAGAGACTTCAGTAACTGCCAAATTTAATTATATAGATATGTGTATCGTACTAATAAAGTTAATTCTATTGTACTTGAGTTTTACTTAGTAAAGGATAGTTATTTGTACTTTTCAGTGTTTTTTTTTTGAAGGGAGTTTCATTTTTTTCTTTCAATTTTTTTTTCCAGTTTTATGATTACTTCAGCTATGTTTTAACTAGATCGTTATCGCAAGATTTTTTTTACACAATAAACTTTATTAATAACAAGAAAGTACATACATACGTTAATATTTACAAACTTAAAACTACACATTATTTAAAATAATAGACTTGCTCAAAGTTACCGCTTAGAATTAAATTTAACAGTTATTGAAGTCAATGCCAAATCAATGTGCAACAACAGAAAGTCTATTAGTTTAGTAGGCTTGGCACCGACTTCAGTAACTGACAAATTGAATTATGTAGGTATTTGTATCGTATATAAAGTTATTTTTGTACTTGAGTCTTGATTAGTAAAGGATAGTTATTTCGTACTTTTCAGAGATTTTTGGTTTGAAGTCAGTTTAATTTTTTAAATAATTTTTTTCTACAATGAATAGCTTCTATTATAATGTCTTAAATTTCCTTTCCTTACCACCATGCAATGTATTTGTTTTATGTTTTTAAAAATAAAATATGGCGGTCTCAAAAACAAACTCAACTTTAAGTTGAAATACACATTACACACATATTACTCCAACTGCAAATGTAAGTCTGTAACGGTAGAAAAGTGTGATATAATAAGTTAAATTATTACTTTTTAACGATCTAGTTAAAAGAGACTTCAGTAACTGCCAAATTTAATTATATAGATATGTGTATCGTACTAATAAAGTTAATTCTATTGTACTTGAGTTTTACTTAGTAAAGGATAGTTATTTGTACTTTTCAGTGTTTTTTTTTTGAAGGGAGTTTCATTTTTTTCTTTCAATTTTTTTTTCCAGTTTTATGATTACTTCAGCTATGTTTTAACTAGATCGTTATCGCAAGATTTTTTTTACACAATAAACTTTATTAATAACAAGAAAGTACATACATACGTTAATATTTACAAACTTAAAACTACACATTATTTAAAATAATAGACTTGCTCAAAGTTACCGCTTAGAATTAAATTTAACAGTTATTGAAGTCAATGCCAAATCAATGTGCAACAACAGAAAGTCTATTAGTTTAGTAGGCTTGGCACCGACTTCAGTAACTGACAAATTGAATTATGTAGGTATTTGTATCGTATATAAAGTTATTTTTGTACTTGAGTCTTGATTAGTAAAGGATAGTTATTTCGTACTTTTCAGAGATTTTTGGTTTGAAGTCAGTTTAATTTTTTAAATAATTTTTTTCTACAATGAATAGCTTCTATTATAATGTCTTAAATTGTCCAAATCATTTTTTAATCGCTATTGCAGTTTTCTTGCTAATTACAATTACGTATAAAATAGATTTTAAAACTTTTCCATGCTTGAATATAACTGCAGTTGCAAAAATCAACCCTAGAGCTATTGCCGCGAGGCGTGGAGGTGAAAATGAATTCACTTGCAGACTGTAGACTGCATATTTGTAAAAAAATACTTTAGTCGTTTTACGAAAGTTTTACTACACTCGGGGTTAATTTGGGACTACTCGTAACACACGGAAATTGTTGATTTGACTAAACTTACAATTTTGAAATATTTACAAAACTGTTGTGTGCAATTAAAAAATTCGTTAAGTAATATTAACT
Source organism: Zeuzera pyrina (assembly GCA_907165235.1). Lineage (NCBI taxonomy): Eukaryota > Metazoa > Arthropoda > Insecta > Lepidoptera > Cossidae > Zeuzera > Zeuzera pyrina. The sequence goes on along the minus strand of OU015635.1, from coordinate 21,246,322 downwards.
AAGGTAGGTTCGATGCACACCATCAACATAGTTTTGAACTAAGCTCTTTAGTAAATTTAACGTAAATTTTGCATTAGGACATAGCGACCTAAATATTTTTTGTTTGTTTAGGTGTCCCTAATCGATATATAATAGGTTATATCGTGCGCTGCCATTTTGAAAAATAAAGAAAATGGCGACCGGGCAGTTTGCCAGGTTCGGAACAAAAATCTTCGAACCCCTTTATTATGATAAAACGTGTAAATTTAATATTTATTATTTCGTAAATTGGAGATTACTGATATTGTAAAAATAATTAATACTTTAGTGAACTTTGGTTGGTTTTACGAAATACAGATCATCTCAGAATTCAATTAAAGTATTTTGTCAGTGCAGGTAGTTTTTTAATCGTATTATTTCACCGTTATACGTTTCGTTCAAGTGATGTTAAGTAAATTAATTCTGTTTTATCTAGGAGTCTACGATAGTTTGTAACACTTTTTTTGTAGGTGTATACTTACGGTTTCATTACATACAAATTAGAATCAATCACGAATTTTATTTGAATTCCACAATAATATTTGTTGAGGTTAGTGGGTGACAGATGACAATTGTCTACGATACAATGATTAATAGGTAACGCGTTCGGAAAGTTATTCGCAATCGAGTACGTAGTACTATTTCATTTCTTCTCAAGTAAAATCAATAAATATTGCAATTTAAGTGTATATTATTTAAACCGGAACATAATATAGTAAACTTTTAATTATTTAGTTGTTTTCATTATAAAGTTCATTGTTACTTTCGTTAAAATCTACAGTTACTTACGTTACGTTCGGTAATAACATTGAATGTTTGGACACATCGATAGCAATAAGTATCATAGTAATAAATCGATAATCGATTTTCTTTTGCATAAAAATATAGATTTGTTATAAACAAAATAAAACAATTTTAGATGATAGTAATTTTATTAGGTATTAATGTAATGTGTCCAGTAGGGCTATTATGAACTCTTATATCCATTCAATTTACGCCCGTAAACTGAACTGTCTGGCAATAACGTATTACGACCGTACCACAAAGCAAGCCAGCCAGCGGTCACGTGACCTAAGCCATTCAGCGGTCGGGAGACTAGCTGACTTGTTTAATTTCGTATTATGAGGTGTCATTTGACGTTTAGTCGACTACAATCTAGCTAGATTACCTGTCAAATTAAGCAATTATATAAAAGCTTCTCTTGAGTAACTTTTTCTGAATTGTTTTATGTTTTTTTCTTGTTAAAGGTATTCTAAGTGGATTTAAATGATAAATTTGTAACTTTTATCCTTGTTAATAACTTTTGTGCGTTTCTATTATTGTTAATTGTGAACTTGTTATTGTTGTGTTTACCATAAAAAAATAATGTGAGACAAACACGTATTATTTGAGTTCTTGGAAAGCGACGTTGAAAATATTGAGGCTGAACGACAAAGGAGGTCAATAAGGGATGCCACTCCGATTAAAAGGTAAGTGTTACCATGGTTTTCCTACTTGTAAAATCATCAATCACAATCTTTGTAATTAAATTCATGTTTTAGAAAAAAAAACATGTCGGCCTTGCTAATTTAGCGTGCTTCTTACAGAATAAAAAGCCGTGACATCTTAGTAGTTCATCTGGCTGTCTTCAGTACAATAGGTTGTTATTCATGTGACACGTATGGAAAATAATAATGCGCCAGACGGTACACACCAATCTTCTGATCTCAAAGCTAGGGTATTCCCTGTGCTATGAGAACCAGACGACAACTACTGGGGACGTCTCCCATTATACCTAGACCAGAGATAATCTAGAAATGTTTATTTCCTAAATTGACCCAACCGGGAATCGAACCCGCGCGCTTCCTTCCGAACCTTCCGCGCTTGGTGCAACGTCTAAACCACTGCGCTATCGAGTCGTTAATGTTTACTTTGCTTTTATGTGATACTGATTTTAAATAACTAAAAGAAAACAAACTAGTCTTTGGAATAACAGATGTCTACTTCCGTACATGATAATGAGTTCATTGTAATTTCATAACATGCATTCAGAGTCTAGCAGTTATTAATATCGTTTTCTTTTTATTAAAGCAATTATAATGGAGCGGCGCTAGATCTATGTCAAACATAGATTTAGCACTAAAACAAAATCCAAGTTGTTCACATACCAGAGTGCAATGGAAAGAAGCATACTGAAAATAAGAAAAATACACAAAGTAAGCAGTGAACTTAAAAGACATAAGACAGAGAACAAAGCTAACAGGTGCTTTAGATGAAAGAGATCATTATTATATGTACAAACATAAAACTATGTGAAATAATATATCTGGATGGATAAAGTGTTTTATTTATTACTTCCCTGTTGTTTTAACAGGGTTTGTTCGTCTACAAAGCGTAGGCAATTTTATTATTTTTAGTTTAAAATGTTAGTGCAGGAGGGTATGTGTACGTTTGTACGTAGTAAAATTAACAATAGATGGCTGTCATCATTTAGAAAGACTAATTACTCTATTCTAAGTATATATAATTTTCTCTGTGCTGACGAGTGCGTTCGAAACATCTTATTGTGTTGACAAATCGAGATGTTGTATATGTTAAAGAACAGCTTTTGAAGGCACATATATGTTTTTATTCAAGCACAAAAAGTATGTGAATTGCAAAATAAAAACTGTAAATATTATTGAAGGCTATTATGGAACATATTTATACCAAGACATAAAAACCGTAACTTATCGATAAAATATGATATCTGCTTTTTGAACGCCGATTCAAGTTGAAGAAAAACAAGCCAAAGACAATAAGCAATTCAGCGAACTGTTTAACCAGGCAGGTTATTTGGCACTTCATAATACGAAGTTAAACAAGACAGTTTACAGGCTTATAATGAATTGCCTTGAACCTGAATGGTTTTCTAAAAGTTCATAATACGACTGCAGGTTTGCTTTCACATTTTGACGGTGAGATAAATAAATTGTTGTAAAAATTTAAATACTTAATCGATAAGAGAGAGACGAATGTTGCTATATATGTTTCACAAATCAAGTAGAATGGAATGTTCGAGCAAATGGACATTACTTCCGGTTTGTTTTTCAGTGGCTACTTTTATCTAGATCATTCTAATTCTATTGTGGAACTGTCAATCTGACATTTAGATTCTGTCACTGTGAAATTTTCAGACACTTCCTATTGGTCGACGCCTTTTCAGAGACTTGCTGTCTCTTTCTTATGTCGGAAACATGAGACTGAAATCGGAGTAGTTTTCAGTAACGTTAATAATGACGTGAGAGGGTACAAAATGGTGTCGAGGTGTGGTTCCAAAATGGAGGGAGCCATTCATTTTTGGTGGTGGTTGAGTGGCAGACAAAAAAATGGAAATAAAGTTTATCTGCTAAAGTTTAGCTGTATCTATGTAGTTATATTGTTTTTTTTTTAGTGTTATTAAGAAGTTGTTATTCATTTTTTTATAAACATTATAAAGTCCCATGATAGACCGCATGGCAAGTAGAATGTAGAATTTGTGGTTTTCTTTTAAAAGTATTTTCCTTGGTGCTTAGTACAGTGTATTAACCCTAGGAATTTTGTTACAGGGTTCCAAGTTTCATTCTACGTTAATTCCAAGCTTAATTCCATAGTTGATTCCATGTGGGATTCAAAGTTTAATTCCATATTTGATTACCAAGTTTAATTACATGCTTAGTTCCGTGTTTAATTTCCGGCTAAATTTCATGTTTATTTCCACGTTTGATTGGAGGAGTGGTATATCTTATTCCCATTCTCAATTCCATACACACCATGGACTAGTGATGGTTTTTTGTTGTTGGTACATTGCAGTATGAGGTGGAATTATCTCTATACATATTTAATCTCTTTTCGTTGAGATTTATTTGTTAGCTACGAGTAAAGTGGACTTCATGGGGATTCTGTGAGACCATTGGAGGGACAATTCGGCTGGCGGAATAACTAATATAATTGAGCAGTTGACTAAGGGTTTAGTGAATACCGTGGATAATCTAATGGACCATTGGTGGGACAACTCGACTTCGACTCGCCTATATATAGGTATATATACATGGTTATCTCCTTATATGGTAATGTACAAGCAGATATAAAGAATTATTAACCATCAGTAATAAATTTACTTAACTAACATTATATTTCGGTATTATAGTACATCCTAAGGTTTTAATTATACCTAATATTAAGAAACTGTTACACTTATTAATGGTTACAGTATTCATTTTTGTAATTTCCAATATAGATTTTATTGTGAGTAAAATCTCATTTAAAATTTCTAATGATAACAGTTAAGATTTCATTAAGTGAACTCATGAGATCTATATTTAGGGATAATTTTATTTTTTAATAAATTGGTGAAGGTTGTAATAAAGTGTGTATTTATTTCACAACTGAAATCGATTGTAGCAATACAGGGAAGGCGCCCTTATAAAAATTTGCTCTTTATTCCTCTCCAGGGTGGCCCTAAGGAAACCCAATATCCTGAGTAGCTATCTATCGACAAAGCCCAATAAAAAATTAACATCACCTCGAGGCACGTTATAAGTTTTAATGCTACATTCAGCAATGCGTCTTTGAACTGATGTACAGCAAGATGGAACACGAATAAGGCGCTTAAAGACTCTCAGACGATCTTAAGAATTCTGCTGTAATGTTTACTGGTATTCAGACAAAGTTATGCAATAACATGAAGAAGTTGCTTTCTTAACTGCTTGCTGTAAAGTTGATACTGGGGTATTTTATTAAGTTTTGAGATTCCTTACCCTAAAAGAAGGAATGAAATTTTTATATTACTCATGCCACAGTCCGTATAGTCGATTATCTGTGCAAAATTATGTGATGAAATAATTTGATAAATGGAAAAGTAATACATATTTTATCCCATATATTTTGTACTAGTTAACATTTCAAAATAATCATAGCAAGTTTAAAGAAAGGGCATGTTATGTATTCTAACTCGATTGGACGATTTTTCAATTATCTTCTAAACTAAAACTACGATTTTAATAACTTCAAGGCTTTACCTAACGCTTAAAAAAGAAATAGAGAAAAAACCCTTACTTATACTTCTTCTTTGAAAAATATTATTTCATAAAAAATATTGTACATTCTTGTGGTCTAAAAATCACAGTAACGTGCGAGTGAGTCAATTTTCCAGTACAAGGTCAGTTATAAGTGACATGACAAGTGTAAGCATCAATTTGACGAGGGTTGTTCGACGCGAGCGCGGAATCTCTGAAGTTATTTACACTTCATGTTTTACGGAGAAGTCGTCCATTACACCGTACACATCTTACAGTTACACGTGCTGCTGTTGGTATTTCGACACATAACGCAAACGACGGCTACACACTGACGATTTCCGATACCTGGAATGATATAGAATCAGTTATTTATAAGACGATGTATGTCACTTGTGAAAGTTTAAAATTATTTAAAAAACTGTTACGTCGTGTCTGTTAAATTGTAGCTCTTGAACGATTGAACCAATTTCCATGTGCTTTTTCTTTAAAAGCTACAGTTTCCGAGGATTTTCATAATTATATTTGGTGGAAATCGAACCAGATTATTTTTCATGTAGGGGATTTTTAATTTTTTTTGTCAATTACGACACCTACCTAATTAAAGTTATTAATTAAAATTAAATTTGTTACTGGGTCTTTTCTAATACCCAAACCATCAAATCTTATGTAGTGTTCATCTTATTTCAAATATTTTTGACCCTGTACTGAGAACTCTGTTGGATATAATTTTATAACATTTTTACATTTATCTATGCATTGCAATTTGTGCAATTACAGTATAATTTCGCAAGATATTTCTAAGTTATATTTTGTTGTCTACGAACAGAAACGGACAACGAGATTTCACGGAAACGAGTTCCTAGGAGCTAAAAAAGTCAATTTAAAAATCTAAATGTCATGCGATTGCGTACGTGTGCTTATGTGTATCCATTATATACTTTATCACGGACATTTCTGAACCAATTTTAATGTTAATTTGTAGGGAGAAACGTTTTGGAAATGTCTAATATAATTTTAAAACTTAAAATATCGCTCAAAAGAAAAGTTTTTACGTTTTTGGTATTCTGTAAATTCGAAAAAAAAGATTTATCATGTAAAGACTGTGAAAATTGCATCCGAATAATGAAATAAATTAACTTGACAAGGAAATTGTAATGGGCTGTGACTACAATTGAAACAACTACAACACTTACAGAGATGCATTTCTAGAATTTTATTATTACAAGTATTACAAAGTTAGGTACAAGTCACACAGAAATATAGTTACATATTTTTAAAACATCAGTTACGCGTCTAGAATTATAATGGTCTGAGTGACGTCCGCTTTCGTAGAATTAGTTGATTCCTCGTCTGTCTATCATTCTTTTATATTTCCTTCGTTGTTTGCTTCAACAATAACGATGTTTACAAGTAGTGCCCCGTTTCTAGCTAGGCTTTATGGACTAATATTTTGTACCTTCATAATAAGTAGAGAGCTTTAAGTAGATTACGTTTTCCTTTTGGCCTATTAGTGTGAATTATTGAAGTGGATCTCTAATTATGTCCAACAGGTCAATCGAATTTAAACGGTCATTTTAAAGTCAATTTCAAGTGAAATAAAATAATACCGTTGTTTATTTTGTCTCAATTAATTGACAATCCAACTTCGATCACCAATAAAAAACTAGATACACAACCAACGCTTCAAAAATGTACCAACCAAATGTGGTTATAGCAACATTTGGTTATAGCGACGCAAATAGATTATTTGAATTATACTTTATGTACAAGACGTAAGAGTGCATTTTAAATATTTTATTTAAGAAACTTCGTTTCAATGTCATGCAAAAATCGTTTACGAGCGTTATCTAATCGTATCTTTTCTAATACCAGTGTTACAGTATTAAAATAGAACAATACAAAAAATCATAATAATTAACTGTTTTAATCATACTAAGTAACTCAATAACCTAAAATTTAATTTATTAATATTTATTTACTTATTTTATTTTGCTGACAGTTATTACAGTATACATACATTTAAGACAATAATAACCTGTTGTGGATTAATTGTATAACCACTTATAAGCAAACACAGTATGCAGTATATTAAAAAATAAAAACAAAAAGAAATATAGGTAGATATGGTAGATTATAGGTATACAGAAACACTATAGAAGGCAAATAGTGGTCACTTTTGTAGTGCATATGATATGTATAAAGGAGATAACGTGTTTATATATACTGACTCACTGTATTCGTCCACAAGCCTGCTCAATCGAGGAATAGCAGTACTGCTGCCTAGCAGTGTAGCGCGTGTTGAAGCTGTCATAGGTTTTAAAGGAGCGCACGGATTAGATAATGCGTAGGATGCGTTGAAACTAGCACTAAGAAGCTAAGTTTCAAGCTTTTATTTAAATAACTTGTGAAATATGAAGTCTGCGCACACTTACCCACTGCGCGCACCTACATTATATTTTATATTTGAAAAGAAATTTCCACAACAAACTTTGCGATAACTGTTCATATATTGGAAATTTGAATATTAAGTTGCACAATTAGTAAATATCTATAACAGCGTTAAATCTGAACACGGTTCGTTAATGCGACGCAAAACCGAAGGTTTCAAAACAAACAAATATATCGACTTTGGAGTCAATGACCTCGTGTTTTTTATGTATATGACGTCATGGGATGCCAGGTAAATAAGGGAGCGTTGGGACCACAGTTGATGCGACCTTGGTCAGACGTCCGTTGTTAAAAAGTCAAAGGAGATGTCAATTTCCCGAATGGACATTTGCAAATCCGTGCATGTAATTACGAGCGATATACCAACGACACTGAGAACTTTAATTGTAACCATAGTAGTAGTCTAACTACACAGTTTGTCTGTGATTGTCTGATTCAACTGGCGCTAATGTCGACTTTGCCATCAGTGGATAGGTTCGAGGATTCTTGAGGGTAGTTGTAATCTGTCCGCTTTACCATTTCCGAACAGAGATCACATCTTTTCAATCTGTACCACTGTCAATTAAAATTAAACATGTATTGTCTTTTTTTTTCTTTCTTTATGGCATGGCGCACAATTTAGCGCATTTGTCAACATCACGTATTAATAAGTAGAATCTAAAACTCCTCCAGTAAAGTGATAGCAGGCTTTACTGAAGTTATAAAGGACTTCTTGGAAGAGCGCGAGAACTTCAGCTACACATGTTTATTTAGACCTACTCCATTCTTTTCACTTATACAGAACTTTCCCAAAAATGTAAAAAATAGAAAATCTAAGCAAAATGTCAACCTCACTTCTCCCGTGCCCGCCAAAAAGTCCTTGTGTCTCTTTACAATTTATATTCTCTGATTATTTCAGGGTTCCGTAACACAAAAGAAAAAACGGAACCCTTACAGGATCACTTCGTTGTCCGTATGTTCGTCTGTCGGACCAGTCAAGACTCTATCTCAAGAACGGGTAGACATTAAGTTGAAATTTAAAACAAACACTGTAGTCTTTGTTCCTTTGGAGACGTAAAAGATTCAAGCTTCTAAAATTCTAAATCAAAGCAATCAAAATATATGCCCATTTATGTAATACTCAAATTCCTACCGGATACTGTTATAATAGCGAGTACATTGCAATTGCATACAAATTATTTGACGCAACGCTTTAACATTTCCTCATAATTCTGATTTCATATTTACGATAGTCTGGTTTTGAACTTCGCGACGGACACATACTAAAATTCTCGTACAATTATAAAATCGAATTAAATTAAGTCTTTCTCAAGAGAACATTTTCTTTTTTAAAAAGTTCTTCTGGACCCGCCCGGTAACAGTACGTCGCGTTGATTTAGAATCATGAAAGGCCTCATAGCATAATAAGAGGGAAAAATCCAAAAAATATCAATTTGTAATTACGTTACACTTATCGCCATCACAAACTTCCGTTTGCAATCGGAGTGTATGGGAGAACGTTGTTTTCAACTGCAAAGTTAAAATTGGTTTTGAATCAGACTTACATAATATATTTTTCTAGTAAATAGATAACACAAATACATTATAAATACGGTACAGAGTTATCAAGTCTGGAAAAGCTATTTTAGAGAAATCAAAGTATTACGCGATTTATACACAGCGGCGGTGAACCGAATATTGATTTTTAGATATCCTTAAATAGAAATGTGAATATTTGTCAACGAAATTGGCGATTGTGAACAATTACTTCAAATACATAATTTGAAAACTGGTTTAAAGCTATACGTACATACATATCATCACGTTGTATTCGTCAATGCACGCCAAATATCGCGGTCCTTTAATGCTTCTTTGGCTTCCTCAATCCTCATTATTATTCTTACACATTTTGGCCTAGGTTTGCGAGTGTCTTTGACATTTCTACACCCTGGCTATTTGATCTTCATAATTCAGCTTTGGACTTCCTTGCTACCACTTTCTCTCGCTCTGTAGAATTTTTTCGTCAATCTTTCATTACTCATTTTTTCTATGTACCCGAACGATTCAAGCATTCCTTTCTTCATTTTTACAAATAACACTGTCATCTAACCCTATCAATTTGCGTATCCCTTCACTGCTTATTTTATTTGCAAGGCTGACATCGCACAAATTTTAAGCTATAAAATAAATAAACATGTTCGTACATACATATATTCACACTGAATCCCTAAAGGGCCTGAAGGGAGAGAGAGGGGTAGTCAGACAGGATGGAGTGTAAAGCATCAATGCTACAAGCCTTACATACTTCTTTCTCCTCCTCAAATTACAACTTGTATGATAAAACATTTCCATATAGGTCGATCTTAAACTTTACTCCAAAAATATGACTACTTCTAAATTTAAAAACAGTGACATTTGACAACCGCAGTATGACAGGGTTGCACGACAGTGTTATTGTAAAAATGAAAAAAGGATGCTTAGACGGTTTGGGCACTTAGAAAGAATGAGTGATGAAAGACTGACGAAGAAAATGAACAGAGCGAATGTGAGAGGTAAAAGCAAAGAAAATGTGTGAGGAGAATGATGAGATTTGAGGAAGCGAAAGAAGTATGTAAGGACCGCGACGCTTGGCGCTCCGTCCTCTGACTACCCCGTTGGGGATACAACATGAAGATATGTATGTATGTATGTAAAAAGTGACATGAATATGTGCTCATAATATCACGCGAATGCGATTCAAACATTAGGTCGCTACAGACTACACCCTAAAATAAAAAAAAATTAATTCCATATAATCATAGTTATTATTAACTTGGCCTTCATACCAATTAAGACCGAAACAGACTTATCAAAAATATATATTTTTCGACCCACATTTATGAATGTATTTGTTTTGTAATGATTAGTTTACAATATAACTGCAGTCCGTGAGCTGATATATAACTTAACTATAACTGAATCTCGCTCGATATTTATTGTCTAAACGAGCGATGGTATCAAGTGGTATTAAAAATGGCCAGTCTTCGCCAGTGCTGCATCGAGCGATCATTTAACTAAAAACTATTGCTGATGGCGCTACTTCTGCAACAAAATCTATTTTAAATAGAACCGTAATTGCACAATCACCAAATGATAAAAATTTTTGGCGTTTGTGAAAAAATTGTGGCGCGGCTATCAACTTGCGATTTTTTGCATAATAACCTAGTGTTTTGTTTTGCTGTTTGTTTTGAATGCGAAAGCATTCTTTTTTCTTCTTTATTTTAAGAAAGTAAAGAATAGACCGTGTAAATGGTATTTGTTTATTAGTGTTACATCCTGACTCGTTAATTAGTATTACACACTGACAGTTATTTGAGAGTTTGTAAACTTTGCCTTTGAGCTTTCTTGTTATGTTGTGTATGTATTATATATAAAAAAAACTATCTTGGTAATGAAATATTTTTTGCCTCACTGCTGTCCCTGAGTTATGAAGATCTTATACGGGTTTATTTTTCTTTTCAAGTTTCGTTACGTTTAAGATAAGGGACTGGATGTATGCTGTGTTATGTCGAATCAGTGTATTTCAGCCCTAACCTTTGCATAACTTACAACGTTCGATCGAAGGGAACTTCAAATAGGAAAACACGGATACTCCAACATGTAGATAAAATGCGGCTCCTCGATCGATTGTAGACAGTTATACCGTATACGGATACGGATACGGTTATACTATCAATATACTGGAATTAAAAGCAGTGCCAAAAGTTTTTTGTAATTACATACTATACGCAATCAAATGGTCGCAGGCACGACTTTCACAGCGGTTGGCAGTTGTGACAACTAATAATACGATGTATAACAGTAAAAACTTAATAAGTAGCCGGTGAATATCTTAACAAATAAGAAACTGTAAAAGTAAGTCATAAGATGTAATGGAATAAATGAATAATAATAATAATAATAAAACTTCAGGCAATTACACAGATTGTGTGATCCCAAACTAAGCAGTAAGCTTGTACTATGGGTATCACACAACAACTCTGGGGGAGTTCCCAGTAACACCCAGACTCCAAGCCAATTTAGAAAAGTTCGTTTCCTAAATTGACCTGACCGGGGATCGAACCCGGGACCCTAGCTTGGAAAGCAGATACATATGCCACTACGCCAATGGGCCAGTCAAAAATGAAGAAGTTAAACTCAACAAACTTGAATAAGTTCCCAGTAACACCTAGTACCACAAATTGGCATAGAACTATTAATTCAGGTGTTACTTTGCGGAAATCCATCTCATGTGATAAATTCCTAAAATCTCCAGCTATTTTCCGTTCAAAGTCCAAAAACCACCAATCGACACGTGTTTCGCTTCTCAACGAAGCATCCTCGGGATATACCAGAGATAGAATTCGGTCAGCTAACCAGCACCGAATCAACAACTGAATCAGCTGCACGACTATTCATATATTACTATTTATATAGACAATTTCTAATTATATTTGCTTAGATGGTTTGGGCACATAGAAAGAATGAGTGATGAAAGACTAACGAAGAAAATATACAGAGCGAAAGTGAGTGGTAGAAGAAGCCAAGGAAGACCAAGGCTGAGTTATGAAGATCAAATAGTCAGTGTTAGCGGATGGAAATGTCAAAAGCTCTCGCATACCTAGGCGAAAATGTGTGAGGAGAATGATGAGATTTGAGGAAGCGAAATAAGTACGTAAGTACCACGACGCTTGGCGCTCCGTCCTCACGTGAGACGTCCTCCGTCCTCACGTCCTCCGTGAGAATATGTATGTATGTATTTATATAGTAGAAATAAATAAGAGCAATTGTAAAAACGAAATGTTAGATAAGCGAAACTGAAGTTAAGAAAAATTGTGTATATTGATTAAACTAGTCTATTAAGATTAAAACTTTAACAAAGTATCTGACCTAAATATGTCGGAGAGTACAGCATAAAAAAAACAACTAATAATACGGAATGCTAACGGAATTAATACAACTTACAATTGGCTGAATTTTTGGTCTTTGTAAATCTGTCTGTCACAATCAATTTTCTCAGGAGCTATGCAAAGTACAAACTTATTTGACATGTTGATACGTCTTTATTAACCCACACAATATGTCTTCTTGGTTAATATTTTAAGATATATGTAAAACATTCACAGTACTATCAAAGAAGGAGCAAATGGAGTATTCGACACGCTTAACATCTATTAACTTGCAGTCAGCATGCGATAGCCAAATATCGCGCGATATCTACAGTCAAAACGAGAATTTGTGTAATGTAATTTGTATAGTGGCGCTCAATCTATCGCGAAATCTGCATTTTACGGTCATGGCGCAGTAGACACGTAATCGTCATACATGATATCAATTTTTTATTACAATTAGTTAATAGTCATCGACCACACAGTGATCGCGTGGTTGTCGCCGTCTGCAAATTTTAGGTAATAACCCCGCGGACTCCATCATTCTCTTATGGTTTTAAGATAATCTACCGAGCGAAGCTGAGTGGTAGCAGAAGCTAAGGAAAATCAAGACTGACTCATGAACGTTAAATAGAGTGTTAACTGACGAAATGTCAAAAGCACTCGCGCATTTATGCGAATTTGCGTGAAGAGAGCGATAAGATTAGGGGAAGCGAGAGAAACATGTAAGGACTACGATGCCTGGTGTTCTATCTTTTTTGATTATCCATAATAACGAAGCCTGGTTCACAAACTTTATTTGAATACCTGATGACTACGCTTGGCGCTCCGTCCTCTCTGACTACCGCCTTAGGGATACAGGGTGAAGATATGTTATGTTTCCGTCCAAGGTGCGAAGATTGTGTTATAAATCAGCGGTGATAAACAGATAAACAGAGAATACGATACGTTAGCTTTGTTTCACTAATTTGGATACATACTGAATCATAAAAAAAGAAATCTCAATAAAGCGTACCTTCTCGCCAAAAGAACCTATCTGCTTTTATGATCTAATGAACCGTCTCCCGTGTTGGGTTTTCGAACGAACCTCAATTTGTCGCGTGCAATCAACCTACCGAATTCAGTGACAGACGTTTGCAGTGAAGTGGAAGGGACACTTCCTTAGGGAAGGTCACAAGTGTTAGGATCAGCGTACACTGTCTTTACGTCGAATTCAGAAGGCGTTATGACACCATCTGCGAAGTAGTAAATCCAATATTACAGTTCATTCCACATACGAGTTCCCGTTACATGTCAGTTGGAAAGGTGCGGTTGGCGATGCTGGTTCTTTAAATAGGGTTTCGATATCTCGAGAGATTAATAAGTGGACTGTATATTTTTGCAGTGAAATTAAATAAACACAGGTGTTTAATGGATAATATAAAACTGTCTCCGAACACTTGTCAATTACGTATAGCTGCAGAGGTACGGAAACAGAACTGCAAAGGGCTAATATTTGAGGAGGAAAAACAGTTCTGTAAGGATGGAAGTAACGCACACTTACGTATTCGTAATCCGGTACTTGCAGTCTTTGTGATCAAGTCCTCGGTCAGGCTCAATTGCCTGCAGTTTTATATCGTGTATAATTTGCTTGAGAAAAACAACACACAACGCAGTAATGCAATTAAGCCACTTGCGATTAAACAGTTGACGCGTTTATATTAAAATTTAATTAAATATGAATATGATATTATTATGATTAAATAGTTTATATTAAAATCATTTAGCACGTGCTGTCGTTGAAAGTTATAAAGCGGTAGTTAATTTTAGACAAGGTAACTTGATGAGTTTGGGTTCGAGATTGGCGAATTATATATATAGCACTCACGTATCATAATATGTATACGAACAGTGTGCATTGTAGGAGAAGGATAGATGTGGAATGGGAATAAAAGACAAATGCAGTAAGTAAATGTTCTTAGTTGCCGAGTATCCCAACACTTACCTACATGTAACAAAACATTTGATCAGACAATTAATAAAACAATATTCTATGCGTAATTTTTCCTCTATTCTTGACAACACTTATTACTTACAGTTACAACATACATATATCTATTTTATTCAATTATTTGCTTTTATTGTTTGACATATATATACATATAATCTATTAGATATAATTTAATTCTACTAGATAGACAATAGAGACTACTTTATGCGGCGAAGGCTCGAGCAAGAGTGAACAGTGAACCCGTCGACTTTTCTCCCACCACCATTTTGTCGCAGCTACGGTGTGAAGTACGTCAAGAAGTTGTTGCACGTCGCTTTCGTCACATCCGATTCGTTTTAATATTTAAGAACGACAACAGGAAGTATAGTAACGATTTACAAGTGCATTACGTTTCAAATATAAAATTATTTATTTTAAATCCACCATCAGTCTTACAACATTAGTGAAGAGGCATCTTAATTGAAATTATATTGCATCTGATTCTCAATTATACTATTAAATAATAATGCGCCAGACACCTATTATCTGGTCTCAAACTAATGCGAAAGTCGTCTTCCAGTACATTGCAAACAAATTATAATGACTAATTATATTGACTAATATCAAATTCTTAAAATGTGTAACATAGGAAGCATGTTTTTAAACTTTCACGACTTGTACACATCTTACAATATTTACTAACGGGTCTATGTCGCGTTTATACTTTAAGGCTAATTACCTATTTTATCCCGACGTTTCGACTGGATTGCACCGATCGTGGTCACGGGCAGACTGATGAGGATGAATGTCGTCTTCGTAGCGTGCGGTTTCTTCCAACTACCCACACTCATTCAATGCATTTTTTATCGACCACGATCGGTGCAATCCGGTCGAAACGTCGGGATAAAATAGATAATTAGCCTTAAAGTATAAAGGCGACGTAGACCCGTGAGTAAATATTGTAAGATAGGAAGCATGAACTCTGTATTGCCCGGTTGACATTTCTTATAATACACACAAAGACTATCCGGAAGATATTATCTAAATGATGGTAAAAACCGCTCTCAAATATAGAATGTCGGCCGTGTTTTTGTAGCTTTTGTACAGTAAATTAATAAGTATGAATAAAAAATACTGGGACATTTTATCGAAATAGCCGTCTTTTTTTAAATAAATTATTATTTCTTTATGGAAAGAAATGTTTCGTCTGTGATTTCCTAAAATGTCGTGAATTATTAAATGGGCGTATAAATTCAACCAATAAAGTATCTCATAAGCTTTCAGAAACAACAGGCAGAATTGAAATCGAGCCAAAAACTTATGAAGCAAGGTCACCGACGCAATTAAAAATATTAAAAATTCAATAACGTGAAAACTATTAAAGATGCATACCTCTTTTTAAGTTTTTTTTCGATATTTTTTTATAAATGAAATCAGTATAATTTGGCCGGTCACATGACCACAGGCGACATTGTATATAGCGTAGTAAAAAAAAAATGAAACACACAAACATGCAGACAGAAACAGCCATTTCGTCTTACACTATTTAAGTCGAAGTCAAAGTCAAATCAATTTATTCAAGTAAACTCAATTTCAAAGTATTTTTGAACGTCAAATCTACTTTAGTTCGGTTCAACGGGAAGAGAAAAAAAAACCTGGACACTGAGAAGAACCGACAAGAAACTCAGCCGGGTATAATTTTGTGATTTAGATATATGGTTTACGATTAATTTCATGGGGCAATCTGGTTCTAAATTGAGTTACAAGATTTGTACTGAAACGACAGATAACAAAACAGAGACATATTATATAAAATCATGTCATAGAAATCGTCGGTTGTGTGTGAATGTCTTTGCCTCCATACGTGTCCTTTATGTTGCTATCTTATTCGATATATCTATCCACCTACCGCTTATCGATTTTCTACGATTCTTTTGTATCCCATCACTACGAATAAGGAAAAAACAGAACTAATACGTACCAATGCGGTTACGATCTTACGATTAAATAATATTTTGTTTCGTTACCATGAATTAAGAAAAAAATATGGAACTAATACAGAACGGTAATTACTATGAAGATATTTTGTCAATGTTTACCAAAACCTAGTTAACGATGAAAACAAAAAATAAATTTTGTTTATTACATATTTTTATGTAGTGTTTTTATGTTAATTTATAATTTTTAAAGTGTAATTTGTAATTGAACTACATATGATTGTATTCATTTATCGTTTTGCTACATAATTATATTGAATCTACGAGATTACATTCTATAGACGTGTCACTCGAAACCTCGTATGTGGAATAAGGAACTTTAAAGCATGCCAATCAACTATAAATGAATCTAGTTTTAACCTATGAATTCATGGCATGAAAAGACAAGAGTTCTAAACGCCAATAAAATAAATCAATTGGAAATTACTATACTATACTATTACTAAGTCTAAGAGAAGCATAGGACAAAATTTTTATTAAAAAAAATTAAACCGCCTTCAAAAAGAACACTGAAAAGTATAAAATAACTATCCTTTACTAATCAAAACTCAAATACAATTAAAATAACTTTATAAATACGATACACATACCTATTTAATTAAATTTGACAGTTACTGAAGTCGGTGCCAAGCCCACCAAACTAATAGACTATGTTGTTGCACAGTGATTTGGCACCGACTTCAATAACTGTCAAATTTACAACTATAGTCTTTCTCGCTTTAACAACCGATGTTTGACAAACCGGCCTTTACAGCCTTAAATACTGTATTCTACCATCACGCCCAAAAGAACCTCCGTCTCATATATATTTACAAAAATTTTATATTCGTTTTTCACTAGTAATGTTAAAAAAATATTAAAAAGACTTAAAAATATTAACGAACAAAGATTTGTTAGGTTCTTATGGCTGTCAAATGCAACAACTTGTGCCCTTAAAATAGAGATTAAATATGTGTATTCGCATCCCTTTCTATTATAGGCTTACGCTATACATTTCTTTCAGTATAACAAATTTTGACTTGTGAAATGCGATCTATTAGTGGTAAATCTTTGTTTGTGAGAGACCAGTTGTAACAAACTTACTGTACAAACGAAATTATGATTGATCTTAATAACTAACCTAAAATATAAAATGTAATATACAAAAATAATATATCCGTTATGAATTCTTTACAGTAAGTCTCTTATCACCGGCAATAGTCTACTATTACGACTGCCAGCTATTTCGCAGATTGTGATTATCGCAAGATAATAAATCAAATGTTATCTGATGTGCGCTAGACTCAACTTGATGACACTCCTTGAATGTCTTGTGCCTATTGAAACAGATGAATAGGTTTACGTCCAATGTAACATAATAATTATATCGGTAAATGAGGGCACATCGAACGCTCTGGCACTAACTAAATGAAATTTGGAGGTTTAATTCTAAAGGCACATGAGCCATTTTTAAAATAAGTTACAAGAAAAGAGTCTGTGGGAGGCTTTTTCCTGGAGGCCTTGAAAGATAATGGAAAACTCGAATTGGTTTTAGATTTACTTGAATATCTCTACGGTCATGAGTTATGACTAAATAATATTATGATACGTAAAGTTATTGGACTACATGTATAAAAATTATAAGAAAAAAATTAAACTGACTTCAGAAAAATAATATTGAAAAGTACAACATAATTATCCTTTACTAATCAAAACTCAAGTACAAAAATAACTATAAATACGATAAAAATACTTATCTATATAATAAATTTGTCAGTTACTGACGCAGAGTGGGTACCAAGCCTACCAAACTAATAAACTTTCTGTTGTTGCACACTGATTTGGCACTGACTGCAATAACTGTCTCGGTATCCTATTTTATAGAAATTTAACTACACAACCGGTACGTCGTATCCTCAATGAGGTAGTCAGAGAGGACAGAGCGCCAAGCGTCGCGATCCTTACATAATTCTTTCGCTTCCTCAAATCTCATCATTCTTCTCACACATTTTCGCCTAGGTATGCGAGTGCTTTTGACATTTCCGTCGGCTAACACTTTAGCTATTTGATCTTCATAAGTCAGCCTTGGTCTTCCTTGGCCTCTTTTATCACTCACTTTCGCTCTATAGATTTTCTTCGTCAGTCTTTCATCACTCATTCTTTCCATGTGCCCGAACCATCTTAGCACTCTTTCTTCATTTTTTCAATAACACTGTCGTGCAAGCCAGTCGTACTGCGTATCTCTTTATTGCTTATTTTGTCTGCAAGGGTGACACCGCACATATTTAATTACACAAGTATTAGTACTTTATAAATACATTTATAAAGTTTTTTTTTGTACTTGAGTTTTGATTAATAACGGATAATTATTTTGTACTATTCTTTGTTTTTTTTTTAAAGTCGGTATAACTTTTTTCTTATTTTTTTTATTTTTCCCTTTTGACCTGTTAGCCATATTTGGTGTATCTTCGAAGTCCAATCTCCAATAGCGGTGAAATTTAGAATTTTCGAAATCGGTCCACGATTGACGAAGTTATTAAAAAAAACAGACATACATTTTTTGAAGTCTAGTTTAACTACACCTACGACGCTTTAGTACATTGGGATATAATCAATAGGTAGTGAAGTCCTCTATCGCCCCGCTTTTGATAATCCTCGTGATATATTTCATGTATTACATCATAATTACTTAGGATGAACTATGTAATTATCATCACTAATCAGAGGTCTAAGTGATAGGCAGTGAGGTCCTTTATCTTTATGCTTACGTTAATTCTCGTACATCTTAACATAACATAACATAACATAACTTCACGCTGTATCCCCAACGGGGTAGTCAGAGAGGACGGAGCGCCAGGAGTCGCGGTCCTTACACACCTCTTTCGCTTCCTCAAATCTCATCATTCTCCTCACACATTTTCGCCTAGGTATGCGAGTGCTTTTGACATTTCCGTCTGCTAACACTCTGGCTATTTGATCTTCATAAGTCAGCCTTGGTCTTCCTTGGCTTCTTTTACCACTCACTTTCGCTCTGTATATTTTCTTCGTCAGTCTTTCATCACTCATTCTTTCCATGTGCCCGAACCATCTAAGCATTCCTTTCTTCATTTTTACAATAACACTGTTGTGCAACCCTGTCATACTGCGTATCTCATCATTGCTTATCCTGTCCGCAAGCGTGACACCGCACATATTTCTGAGAGATCGCATCTCCACAGCATTTATCATACTTTCACTCGATTTCGGGCATATCCAGGCCTCACTGCCGTACAACAAAGTTGGCACCAACACCGCATTGTGGATGGCCATTTTAGCAGTGTTAGATATATTCTCACTACCCACTAATGCGGACAGAGCACCGTTCACTTTATTGCCAGCTGCTACCCGTCTCTCCACATCCAACTCACATCTTCCATCCCTCGAAAACGCACTCCCCAGGTACACAATTTCATTCACCTGTTCTAGACATTTTCCATTTACACTAATCTCACATTTCGTTTGTTCCGCTTCTCTTTCAAACACCAGAACCTTAGTTTTGTTCACATTCATTTTCAATCCTTTTACTTCACAATCTTCTTTCATGCACGTGACTAGTGTCTGCAACTCTGCTTCTGATGGTGCTATTAGCACAGCATCGTCAGCGTACAATAGGCAGTTTACCACTGTGTCATCACATCCCATACCACTCATATTACCTTTCAATCTCTGGAGGCAACTGTCCAAATACAGCACGAATAGCCAGGCAGACATCACGCAGCCCTGTCTGACACCAGAACAGACTTCAAACCAGGGCGACATGTCACCGTCTATCCTTACACAGGCTCTGTGGTCTCGATATAACGACCTCACAGCCTGCAGTAAGGAGCCCTCCACGCCATATTCAGGCAGAAGACTCCACAATTTCTTCCGCACTACTCTATCGAATGCTTTCTCTAGATCCACGAAAGCGCAGAAAACTTTCTGACCTAAAGCCAGAAACCTTCCCACGATAACGCGAAGCGAGAAAATCTGATCCATACAACCCCTACCGTTCCTGAATCCACCTTGCGCCTCCCACAAATATCTTTCTGAAACACCTTTCATACGTTCAGTCAATACTTTAGTATAGACTTTACTCGCTAAGCTGACCACGCACAGTCTAGGTAGGAACCTTTCCCTTTATATAGAGGTACTATGACTGCCGTGCGCCAGTCCTCTGGAACCTCCCCCTTCTGCCAACAAAGGTTGCAGAGTGCACAGAAGGCATCCCAGACCCTAGGACCACCATACTTGATCATCTCAGCAGTCACCTCATCAATTCCCGCAGCCTTTCCACATTTCAAACTTCTTATCACTTTCTCAATCTCTTTCATACTAATGGCATCCTCCAGTCCCTGGCCCGAGTGTGGCAATTCATTAGAATCGCTCTCAGTATCAGAGACGGAGTCGCCACTCTCATACAGTTCTCCATAGTATTCACTCCATCGCTGCATAACATCCTTTTTTTTTTTTTTTTTTTTTTTTTCTCGTACATCTTATGAGTAATTATTCGGATACAACTCAGTTGAGGTGTATCTGACATCATCGGTACCATTTTTCGAACTCATTACATCACAGTGCACAATAACTTATAATTAAATTAAGTTTATCTAAATAAAGTATTTATAATATGAGTTTGCGGTTGAACAATAAGATTTCTCAGATAAAATAGTTTTTTTTTTTACTTAGCAAAAGACAAACAGACAAACTGTATTGTAAACAGTGGTAGTGATAGTAAACAGTAGTAGCAATCATTACCTTTATAGAGCAGTGATTTAGGCCTCGTATGCTGCGGAAAGTTCGGGTTTGATCCCGATCGGATCAATTAAGGAAACGAACTTTTTTAGATGTCTCGGGTCTGGGTGTACTGGAAGACCCCCGTCATAGTTGTCGTCTAGATCTCGTAGCACAGGGGATGCCTTAGTTTTTTTCTTTATATTTTTTTTTATTCACCACAAAATAAAATGTTACAAGATTAGCAAGTAATCTGAATGATTGCAAATCATACTACAGACACGTCAACACCTCAGTTTATTGAGAAGTACTTACATGCAAGTTATAATATCAAGGTATTTTAACAAACATATATCTGATATAACATTTTACGTTAGTAACTAATTAATCTGTGATAACATGTTACATGTACTATCGCGGAAAGGAAATGTTTAGCAGGTTGGCCGTCACTTTAAATTGGCCGTATTATACAATCACGAGATATCACCATTGATGACGGATAGAAAGACACGAACTACCGACGATGAAATGGCAGTTCAAATTTTGAAATTCAAATTTGAATTCGTTTCAAAGCCCAACCTTGAACGGGTGTTTCCTCATGTAATTATTTCTAAGTCATGCATGACATAACAAAAATAATAACAAATTAAAGAAATTAAATTAAATTAATTTTCGAACATTTCGAACCAAAAAATAATAAGAAATTAAAAACATTAAATTAAATTAATTTTAGAACATTTATTTAAATATCACAAAAATAAAAATAAGGGTAAAAAATTAAAAACGACATCAACCAAATTAGAAACTACTCTTGATAGTAATGCAGAGTCGAAGCTCATCGAAGGGAAACTTTTATTTTAAACTAATTCCAAAAGAGAAAACAAATGTGTGCATTCCATCGAATGCGGAAAACATTTAAAATGCAAAAAGTTTAATTCTTTTTCATTTTCGGCAGTAGAATGTTCAATATGTTCTTACGTATTCAATTAAATTACATCACAGACATCCTGCTTCCTAGATTTAACTGAAGCTATAGAAACACGTGTTAATTTTCCACGGCAATATACGCCAAATGTTTAATATGCAGATAGATAAATTCTTTGCTGCACACGTTCTAACAAAAATCATTTACAATCAAACTTAAAAGTAATGTGTGCAAGGCGGTCTTATCGCTCTAGGCGATCTCTTCCAAACAACTTTTGTGGAAGACACTTTATATGAAACTGCAGTGTTTCAGCAGGTTTTTCCTAAAGATAGCCAGTGACTTGGGAAGGTCATTTCACAAGCTCAATGTTGTTTGGATATGAGAATATACGAACGACCGATATTTACAATCAATATCGACTGTATGCGCCGTTGTTATCAATAATAGCTTGAAGTCGCGTACTTATACTCACCTAAGCGAGTGCAAAAGTCAGTCCCTCGCAAATTTTTCCATGTCTCTACAATGTTGCAAAAGATCCTTTGTTCTCCTTTCATTACGGTGATCCCATCTCTGCACCACTAAACCCCATGAATTTTCTATGGGGTTAAGATCAGGTGATTTAGCTGGCTATGGAATCAACGTAATGTCAGGGTGTTGGAGGAATCAGGCATTGGTTATCCTTGCAGTGTGTGTTCTAATGTCATCGCGCACGTAGAACACCCTGAACATTTCTTGCTGTAGATACTGTCACGGGGTTACTAGTGGGTGCTGAAGTAAGGTGACCCGTGAACAGGTAGGTAAATAGACTATAGGTGTGGGTCAAATAAACCAGTTTATACCCTGTAGTATTCTGGTTTATTAAGCCAACAATCCGCCATACGCCGTACAACCCGGTCTCCCGTAGGTATTAGTGAGCCTGAATCCTTCGGCAGCTCCGCCCAGAAGCTCCGGCTCCGGTAGCTTTCACTCTCGAGCAGGTACTATGGAGGTTTCCAGTCACGAGTATTCTACAGAAATCAGCTACAATTCCCGAATCCAGACTCAGGAATGCTGTCACTAGAAAACTGGAACCGTACTCCTGTAGTTGGGACCTTGTAGTTGGATAGTTGGAAACTTGTAATTGGAAGTTGGAATCCTGGAAACCCATAGCGCATGTATTAGAGCGGCCGTAGGCAGGATCGGTAGATAGACGAGCGTTCAAGGTCCAGTGTCTCGAGAAACAAGTACGCTCTGACAGCGCATCGTTTATACTTTCTAAAGCGTTAAAACAGCTTACAATTTATTATTACAGCGCTAAATTGAATCTCAATGAATAGGAACTCACCCCAGCGAAATTCCAATTGTAGTATCTACGCAGAGACGAAGATACACGTAATTATCACTGCACTCAACAAGTAGACGTTAGACGAGTGTCAACTTCGGAGGTGTGATCCGTGATTGACTCATATGACTTTGCGACCGTTAACTAAAAATTACCCTCACAATGCAACGCTCGCGACGCGCTTTAAAATTACGCAGACGCAGTTTCGAGAACCTTTCATTGATTATTTTTAATATGTAGGTTCCGTAGATTTAATCTATATTATTTAATGTATGTGTATATTTTATTTACGTTACAATACACAACTCGCAAAGTTTGCAGCATACTCTCCTCCATGTTAACATAATTGATAGCATTTGTTCTAGGAGGTCGCTCAACGAGTTCTCCCACTCCATCAAAAGTCATCCAGCCCCATAATTTACACGAGATACGGCCCCACTCTCTATTACGTACAACGTTTTTTTTTTGGCAGTGTGTATGGTTGTACCACCATAGATTCAGTCGATCGTGATCACTTGATTGAAACGGTTTTTCATCCGAATAAATTGTAGACGATCAATGAGAATTCAAATATTGCCGTGCAAAATTAACACGTGCAATTTTGTGAGCTTCCGTTAGATCTACTTTGTGAGCAGGATATCTGTGATGTAAATACATTCAATGTAAATGATTTCTTATAGTCTTAATATGCACATAGAAACGATCCGCAAAATGTCTAGTTGGTATAAACCCATCTATTTAGTAAGCTCGTAACATTTACAAGCGTTGTTCATTTGATAACGCGGCAATGCCACGATGCCCTTGACGATGGTCTAGTACGTCGCCTTCTTCCGCATACCTTCCGACCGAAGCTTACTATATTTCGCTAAAAAATAAAGTAAATAGTTTTGAAAAAAATATAAAGCTGAACAATGCATTGATATATTACTGACATTATTATGAGCCTACCGAAATGAATAATTCTCTCGATATTGCAGTAATATCCCTTGTTGGTGCAGAGTAATAATTGAG
Organism: Zeuzera pyrina; assembly: GCA_907165235.1. NCBI lineage: Eukaryota > Metazoa > Arthropoda > Insecta > Lepidoptera > Cossidae > Zeuzera > Zeuzera pyrina. The sequence continues at coordinate 21,221,998 of OU015635.1, read as the reverse complement.
TAACGGTCCTCAGTATAAATTGCGGAGACATTTTCCAATTGAAATAAATAAATAAAATCATTTTTCCTCAAATTTTTACAAAGACATGATTGACATGTCGTACTTTTTTGTGTCGCAGTTTCCTGTTAGAGAATATAATACGCTAAGGTGGTTTCCTTGGTTCCTCTACCTCTACTTATTTAATTTTAAAATTTGCAGTAAAAACTCTTTCCAATTTTGGTATTGAATTTTAAGTCTTACCTATCCTAAATGAGTAAAAGTCGAATGTGTATCGGTAGATTTTGAGTAATTTTGAGTGAAAAACATTGAAGGACTTGTTTTTAATTTCAATTTATTATTAAGTAGCGACAGCCCGTGACTTCGTCCGATGAACTCGAGTTTCCCGTGAGAATCACCTATTTCTAACGGTCAAAAGATGTGAAAGAAGGACAAACAAACGTTGGAATTAAAAAAATATATTTAGAATTAGTTTAATCTAGTTCGTGAATAATAATTATATGAATTGACTGTGTAAAAATATTCTCTGATTTTTATGAGTAGTTGAACAATGTGAACAATGGACTCCTTGTTGCTTACGTGAGTCATTGCAACTATAAATCCCAACCGGATTAGACTTCTTTCTTCCCATTGCAACAATAGTAGGTTACACTCAGTTTAACAATGCTACCATCAGTTTATTGTGACGCTGTATTATTTTTATTTATTATTGAATCATAAATCCATACTAAATTACATAATCCGTCATAAAATAATCGCACTCGCTAACTCAATTTCTCGTCATTTGTGTTTGTTTGGAATATCTTAGTTGGCTATGGGTATCCCGACCATCTAGTAATTTTTTTTTAATATTTGTCTATTCCATCCAATGAACTTATAACAATTAACAAAAATTATGAAGATTGACTCAAAAATTTTTATTCGTGACTTACGACCAAATCATAAGGGTTCCAAGTTTGACTACGCATCCATAAATTGCAGTTAATTTATATTAACTGTATTTTGTCATGTTGCTATTCAATTTTCGTCATTCGTGTTGATTGGGAATACAAAGATTACCGATTGGTATCCCGTATGTTTGTCTTTCAATTTTGAGTTTAGAAATGACAAAGACACCAACATAAACTTCAATTTGCTGGCTTTGTCGAGTCGATAAAACAGTCTATTACACGGCAAATTAAAAGGTTTTTTAAACTTTTACATTATTTTTAATTCCACTAATAAAATATGCTTATTTTTAAGTCTTGTGTACATATCAATACCACTACATAACTTATGTATTAAAACAATAAAGTAACGGGTTCTTACCGCGATATTAAATGTTTGAGTTTATCGATATTTCCATGCTGTTGCAAGCCCCATGTTCACGGGTTAACTGGCGAGATTGCGGGTGGATATTCGAGAGCACATATTTCAGTCTACCCTCTTTCTGGCTCGTAGTTGTTATATTTTATCATCACTGCTATCGAGGGGACTATCGAGTAAGTTCCGGTAGTGATGGTGAAATATAACAACTACGAGCCAGAAAGAGGGTAGACTGAAATATGTGCTCTCGAATATCCACCCGCAGTCTCGCCAGTTAACCCGTGAACATGGTACTTGCAACGGCATCGAAATATCTAGATACTCAAAATATTTAATATCGCGTTAAGAACCCGTTAATTTATTGTTATAATGGATACAAATCGTGAGAGTCTAAAAATGTGTATAACCTATGTTTATTTATTTACACTATTTCTATATATATTATTTGTGACTGTCTACCACTTTAAGTACACAGCGCGAGGCTACGTATGCATGTATGTACATGTCTATATATGTACACATAAACATACATGCATACGTAGGCTCGCGTTGTGTAATAATAGGTTGTGTAATAATAGGACGAAAGAGTGAATGACAATGGGAGAAGCCTGCTTGAAGTATGCTTGGAATGGAATCTTTGCGTGGCCAACACAATGTTTAGCCACAAAAAGATCCATTTGTATACAAGAGATGAGGGTGAGTCTAGAAGTATGATTGATTTTGTAATTGTGGATGAAAGACTGAGGAAGAAAGTGCTAGACACTCGGGCATACCGCGGTGTAGGCCTCGACACAGACCACTTCCTGGTCATAGCCCGAATGCGTGGCCTCTTTAAACGGGCCGAGCCTACGAGTGTTTTGGACAGAGTGAAAGTGGAAAATCTACAAGAAAAGGAAAAGAAAGACGAGTATGTAGAGAAACTGAAAGAAAGTTTTAAAGGCATAGAAGAGATAGGTGTGATTGAAGATCTGTGGGAGATATTTAAGAAAGGGGTCGTGAATGTTGCTATTGAGGTATGCGGGGTAGCTAAAAGAAGGAAAGGAAGAAAGAACTATAAGGTGTGGATGGATAAAGATGTACAAAGGGCTGTGCAAGAAAAGAAGAAAGCGTGGTTAGATTGGTTAGCAACAAAAGCTAACCAAAAAGTTCAAAAGGCAACGGATGACGAGATAAAGGAAGCAAGATCGAAGTATAAAAGATTGAAATCAGCAGCGAAAGAAATTGTGTCTAGAAAGAAAGAAGAACGAAAGGATGATTTTGATAGGAGACTCACTGAAGATTTCCAGTCAAACATCAAGTTTTTCTGGAAATCTATCAAAACAGCCAGAGGAAAAACTTCTACCTCGGAGCTGAGTACAATCAGGAGTCAAGATGGGAGCATTATAAAAGGAGAAGAATGTGTGTTAAAGAGATGGAAAGAGTATTTTGAAAGTTTGTTTGAAAGAGAGGAAGTGCAGGTACAACAACATCCGGCACCTTCCATGGAAACTAATATAAATGTTGATGAAAGTGAGATAAGCATGGATGAAATAGTGAAAGCGTTGAAAAGTATGAGATTAGGTAAGGCTGCAGGGTATGACAGGATTAGCATCGAGATGCTGAGGGCTGGACAGGGCATAGTGGCTAGCTAGCTGTACCGCCTTTTCAATTTGTGCTGGCGAAATGGGCAAGTACCAGGAGACTGGTGCAAAGCCGTAATCGTGCCATTGTATAAGGGAAAAGGGTCACGGCAGGAATGCATAAATTACCGCGGTATAAGCCTTCTCAGCGTCGTCGGTAAATTGTATGCGAAAGTGTTGATTGAAAGGGTTGTGAATGAAACAGACGAAAAAGTATGGGATGCACAAGCGGGATTTAGAAAGGGAATGGGATGTACGGATCAGGTCTTTTCCTTGCGGTGCATAGCCGAAAAGTGTTTGGCTAAAAACAAGAAGGTCTATTGCACGTTCGTGGATCTAGAAAAGGCCTATGATAGAGTGGTGAGGAATGAATTGTGGTCAGCATTATCCGTGAACGGTGTGAGCAGTATCCTCATACGAGCATTGCAATCTCTTTATAGGGATTCTAGTGCTTGTGTAGGGATAAACGGGGCATACACTGAATGGTTTAATATCGAAAAAGGTGTTAGACAGGGATGTGTAGCGTCACCGTGGCTGTTTAATCTGTTCATGAACAATTGCTTGACAGATTTAAAAGAGAATGAAAGTGGGTTGAGAATGAATGAGTTAGGTACTCGTCAAATGTTTTCTATATGCTGATGACCAAGTATTACTTGCGTCTTCGGCCGAGGAGTTGCAGGAGATGGTAACTGCTATGAATGGAGCTTTTGTTAGAAAGGGAATGAAGATGAATGCAAAGAAGACGAAAGTGATGGTGTTTGAAAGAGATGAGGCAGTGACAGACTGCAATATCGTGATTGGAGATGAACAAATTGAACAGGTGAATGAGTTTGTGTATCTGGGTTCAAAGTTTACAAGAGATGGAAAGTGTGAGAGTGATATTGAAAGAAGAGTGAATGCAGGAAACATGGTGAATGGAGCTTTGCACTCCTTTATGAATAGTCAGAAGGTGTCTAACAAGGCTCGTTTGGCGGTGCATGAGGGGGTATTGGTTCCGACACTCATGTACGGAAGTGAAAGTTGGGTATGGCAGAAGAAACATGAAAGCAGAATAAATGCAGTTGAGATGAGAGCGTTAAGAAGTATGATAGGAGTTAAACTGAGTGACAGGATAAGAAATAATGAGATACGGAAACGTTGTGGTCTGAAAGAAGATGTATTGACAAAAATTGAGAAAGGTATGCTGAGATGGTTTGGCCATGTCGAGAGAATGAATGAAGAACGATTGACGAAAAAAGTGTATAAGGCGAGTATGAATGAAAGTGTTGGAAGGGGTAGACCTCGGCGGACGTTTCGAGACCAAATCAGGGACGTCTTGAAAAAAGGCCAGGTCAAGAGTACCCTAAACCGAAGAGCATGTCTGAAGGGAATAATGAAAGTGGACGAAGCGAAACAAGTATGTAAGGATCGTAGCAAGTGGAAAGAAGTGGTCTCTGCCTACCCCTACGGGAAAGAGGCGTGATTATATGTATATGTATGTATGTATATGTATAATAAAAAGGTAATTAATACATACATACATACTGTTAGGAATAAAACGTATTAATACGTATTATTGTTCCTGTTGTCTCACGATGCCGGGAGATGGCGCTGGTTGTCACGTTCAGTGCTGGTTTAGTCTATGTTTTTTCTTGGCATGCGGGTAATTTAGTCTGTGTAAATTGAATTTGGTAATGGAAGAGACTAAAAAGGCGTCCGTCGCTTTGTGATAAGAAAAAGAGAAAGTTTTTGGTATATTCGTTGTAAATCGTAATTATCTTATTTGATTTGAAGCTAAATAAATTCTGTCGTGTTGGTGTGTTCGCGGACTGAAATTAGCAGTTGATTGTATTGTATTACATTGTTACTTTACAATTCGAAAGCGGTAGACCATAAGGCTAGGTAGGTGACAAGTGAGTATATCTTCCGTTTTGTGGCTTTACAGCGCCAGAAGCCACCTCCGACTTACACCACCCTGAAGACTAGACTAGCGCCGCATATCACTGTCGATGTTAGCGCAGTTCGCGGCAATTGTTGCCCTGCCGAAATTATAAAGGGCCCAGCACGCGCAGTGGTCGTGCCTGGAGCTGTACAGCACACATACATACATACCGCCACGATGTATCCCTAACGGGGTAGTCAGAGAGGGCAGAGCGCCAAGCGTCGCGAACCTTACATACTTCTTTCGCTTCCTTAAATCTCATCATTCTCCTCACACATTTTCGCCTAGGTATTCGAGTGCTTTTGACATTTCCGTCAGCTAATACTCTATTTGATCTTCTTTAGTCAGCCTTAGTCTTCTTTGGGTTTTTTTCTTCTCGCTTTCGCTCTGTAGATTTTCTTCTTCAGTATTTCATAACTCTTGATTCCTTTCTTCATTTTTACAATAACGCTTTCGTGCAACCCTGTCATACTGCGTGCTGTTGACACTGCATAGAAGGCAGATAATATCCTTCCTCGATAACTTCCTTCATCAGAATTAGTGCCGATCACGATTAAAATCGTACCTACCACTTTTTATATATTTTCAAAATTGAACTGAAATTTATAGTATGTTCTCATTTAATTATTAACTACCTTGTGACCTCCCCATAGATAAATAAATATCTCTTTTTGAGTGCCTACTTGCTTGCTGTGTCACGTAATATTAGATTGTCAAATATTTGTAATAGTATAATTGTTGTTTGTAATGTGAATATGTCTTGTTTGTTATGTACTACAACCAAATTCTAAATTTTGTATTTAATTAATGGAACTGTTTTGGTCTGTTTATGTTTAATGTTTGCGAATTATGTATTAAATATGACTGTTAGTTTCCTGAATAAATAAAAATAAAAATATGTAGAAAGAGAAAGTTGACCCCCACTTCATACGTGACGCAATTACTTGTTCTCGGCCTGATACATAGGGTTGTTGTGTTGGGAGTGTGATGCAGAGAGCATGGCGTTTATTTATCCATTTAATATAATAATGATGGAACGGAAATGTCAAAAGTACTCGCATACCTGGGCGAAAATGTGTTTTTAGGGGTTCCCTAGCGGTCACCTAACTAGGTTTTATTTTTTTATTTTTAAATTTTAATAGGTTTAATCTGTAGAAAAGAGTTAGTCTTTAAAAGCAATGACAGCTTTCTAAGCGGCATCTTTGAGGAAGTCTATTATTTAAGACAATGTATAATTTTAATGGAAAGAATGAGTGATGAAAGACTGAAGAAGAACATATACGGAGCGAAAGTGAGTGGTAAAAGAAGCCAAGGAAGACCAAGGCTGACTTATGAAGATCAAATCGCTAGAGTGTTAGCAGACGGAAATGTCAAAAGCACTCGCATACCTAGGCGAAAATGTGTGAAGAGAATGATGAGATTCGAGGAAGCGAAAGTAGTATGTAAGAACCGCGACCCTTGGCGCTCCGTCCTCTCTGACTACCCCATTGTGGATACAGCGTGAAGATATGTATGTATGCATGCTGTGTCAACAGTCTCCAAGAAAAATGGCTGTGACATACGGACAAACAGATAGGACGAAATTATAAAGGTTCAGTTTCCGTGCCATTTGGCCACGGAACCCTAAAATTGATACAATGTAATCTTGGTAACTTACCTTTAATGTACGCATTACTCTCAATATTTGTGGTTACGGAAGAATCGAGTTTAATAAGCCTAATGATATACAAAGGCTAATGAACGTACAAAGAGAGGTGTGGGTGAAATAATGGCGCTGGTTAGTACAATCCCCCTAACGCAGAGCTTTTTCCAAAGTGATTGGACAGAATCAAATTCTATACTTAGCGTTAAAACGGCAATTTCCCACTTCTGCTCGATTTTCTGCTATTCGCTTTTATATTTCCTCGCTATTTACAGAACTGAAGTAAATGAAAAACTTTTCTTAATTTTAAATGTGTACGGTCCATTATATTTTTAGGATTTTTTTGATGTACAAGTAAAAATGAATCCTCATAAAAGACCATATATGCATCTGTGCGTGTGTTGATTTTTCAGAACCTACGCGCATTTTATTTGGTAGTTAATATTTAAAAATATTTATGAAAGATAATATTTCTTTAAACGCATGCGTTTTAAAATTTGGAATCGTACAAAACGATATTTTAATATTATTTTTGTCCGATTTTTGTGATTAGTTGGTGCTTAAATGATAGTGATGAATTCCTAAATTCTTTATCTATTTCCCGCTCAAACTCCAAAAAACACCAATCGACACGTGTTTCGCCTCTCAATGAAGCATGCTCAGAATGTTCCAGAGATCAGACTCGGTCAGCTGTTTTTTGTATGATTGTTTTTAGGGTTCCGTACCTCAAAAGGAAAAAACGCAACCCTTATGGGCTCACTTTGTTGTCCATCTGTCTGTCAAGACCCTATATCCCAAAAACGCGTGGAGGTATCTAGTTCAAAATAAAACCATATACTCAGGTGTACAGTCCCTTGAAGCTGTGAAAAAATCAAACTTCTAAGTTAACGTAAAAAAAAGATACGGCTGTTTATGCCGCAAAAAACGTATATTCGACACTCTCAAGGGAACCAAAATTTATAGGGTACTTTCCGTTCACGTATGACTATAAAATTTGGCAAGTAATACCGTCTTATACTACAAGTATAGGGAAAAATCTGAAAACTATACATTTGTAATTAAATCATAAAAAAATATAGTCTTTATTTAAAGTACGTAATGTTTCGGAAAAGCTCGGAAAAAATTGGACTCGATTCCTGAACTATTTATAATATGTACCTACAAATTTGTACGGAACCCTCGGTGGGCGAGTCCGGCTCGCACTTGTCCAGTTTTATTTAATTTGATTTGCTAAATTACTATGTAGTAATCTTGATCACGAGTAGACCTTTTTCAATTTGTCTCAAGTTTTAAATTTCACTCGGTATCCTGTTTTATAGATCTCAAGAAATTAATGTTATAGATTTTCTGTTTCATGAATGTCACTTTTCGTTTTAAAAGAGTAGAAACGAAACCGGTTTGGAATCACTTCGGTGTCCATTCCTCTATCACGGTCGTTTTATTTAAAAATAATAATTAGATGTAAAGTGCAGAAATAATTTTTTTATAACTTTCGGTGGTTAATTCTTGTATCAATAAATGCATCATCAATAAAAGGTTCTTTTGGGTAAAAATTACTAAAATAGTTTTTTTTGTAAAAATAGATAGCTCCGTCTTATCTCCAAAAGTATCGCTGTAAATTATAGAAAAATATATGAGCTAAAATCAGTGCATGAAATTCATAGTAAAAATATGAAGAACTCAGAACATAATACTTTTTTTTTGCGGTACACGACAATAGACCGGCACTGCAGCAACGAAATGACTTCCAGACTTCCAAATCAGCACAATGTTAAGTGACACACGCAACGCTGATTTTCAGTTGGGAACACAATAAATGAATAACATCGAAAATAAAGTACACTATACCCCCCCCCCCCCCCCCCCCCATCCCCCCCGCCCCCGCACCAGCTCCAACCGTACTAACATTCTTTATATTAAATTATGTCATATTAAAATAACATAAAAATCTGGAGGAAAGTCAGACATAACCACAGGAAATACATTGTTATGCACACACACACACACACATACCATATATGCACAAACATACACATCACGCAACAATAACACAGCCGCCATCACTCTTGTGCCCTAATCTTCACTAGTTATGAAAAAGCATTTCATACAAAGTTATTTACATATTTTCAGCAATATTTCGCCGACATCTCGAACAGATTATCTAATTGACACGTGTTTCGTTCTTCCACTAAGCATCATCAGGAAAATTCCAGACGTTCAGTCACCTCGCACCACGTTCACGTGTCAATTAAAAGTTTGAATTTTGGTGGAAAATGTCTAAAAAAATGTATAACGTAAACATGAATATAACCGGTAAGCTGTATACTACTAAATAATCCAGTTTTATAGAGCCCATAAATGTAATAAATTGTCAGATACAGGCGTGATAAATTCTCAGGAAGTTTCAGAGAAATTCTTCGTTGAGAGGTTAGCCTAACATCTTTGCGAGACATGTTTGCGAGTGCTTTTGACATTTCCGTCTACTAACACCCTGGCTATTTGATCTTCTTAAGTTAACCTTGGTCTTCCTTGGCTTCTTTTATCGCTCACTTTCGCTCTGTATATTTTCTTCATCAGTCTTTCACCACTCATTCTTTCCATGTGCCGGAATCTTCTAACCATTACTTTCTAAATTTTTACAATAACACTGTTGTCCATCCTGTCATACAAATATATACACATATACCTTCACGCTGTATCCCTAACGAGGTAGTCAGAGAGGACAGAGCGCCAAGCATCGCAAGCCTTGCACACTTCCTTCGTCTCCTCAATTCTCATCATCCTCTTCACACACTTCCACTTTGATATACGAGTGCTTTTGACATACGAATAATAATAATAATAATTAAATGCAGCGACGGCAGGAGACCGGATGGTTTGACGCTCATTCCTTGGAAACTTGGAAGATCGCTGGTGTGGGATGCCACTTGTGTCGATACACTCGCTGTTTCCCATGTACCGGTGACTTCCAAGTCAGCAGGTGCCGCGGCCAGCACTGCCGAGACCTTGAAGCCGCGTAAGTATGCGACTCTCTCTGAGAGTTTCATATTTACGCCCTTTGCAGTCGAAACTTTGGATCTCTGGGGCCCCGAAGCCCATCAACTGATTTCTGAAATTTGTAAGAGACTGGTCGAGGCTTCGGCAGACCGCCGGGCTGGCAGCTTCTTCCGCCAACGAATCGGTTTGGCTATTCAAAGAGGCAATGCTGCTAGTCTGCTGGGTACCTTAAGCAATGACAGCTTTCTAAGCGGCAATTTGAGGAAGTTTATTGTGGAAGATAATCTGTAGTTTTAAGTTTGTAAATATTAACGTATGTATGTATTTTTGTCTTATTAATAAATGAAGGAGCATCATTAAATTCAATATAATAATAATAAATAGAACAAAGCTAAGCAGGTTTTTCATTTGCTATTATCACCGACCTATATTGAGTATTGTACTCAGCTTAACATAGTTTTGTAATTAGGACAAGTTAATAATAGAATTTTGTACCGACCTTACAACAGAGAGATATCTGTTCCCTTGTGTCAACGATCAGTTCTAAAATTAACTGACTATACGTGGAGGAAAGCTCAAGGAGACCAAAAAAATAAAGATTTGATTTAAATATTAAATGTCGAACGTTAAATACTTGATCTTTTTTCGTCCGCACCCGTGTTCTGTCATTGAGAAACGCTATAATGTTTAAATTTATTTTTGCTTTCAATTGAATAAAAAATATTGTGCTCGCGACTACAAAACCCTTTACTTGTGTGGTCCGACACGCACCTGTTATTGTACTCGCGACTACAAAACCCTTTACTGTGCGTGGTCCGACACGCACCTGTTATTGTACTCGCGACTACAAAACCCTTTACTGTGCGTGGTCCGACACGCACCTGTTATTGTGCTCGCGACTACAAAACCCTTTACTGTGCGTGGTCCGACACGCACCTGTTATTGTACTCGCGACTACAAAACCCTTTACTGTGCGTGGTCCGACACGCACCTGTTATTGTACTCGCGACTACAAAACCCTTTACTGTGCGTGGTCCGACACGCACCTGTTATTGTACTCGTGACTACAAAACCCTTTACTGTGCGTGGTCCGACACGCACCTGTTATTGTACTCGCGACTACAAAACCCTTTACTGTGCGTGGTCCGACACGCACCTGTTATTGTGCTCGCGACTACAAAACCCTTTACTGTGCGTGGTCCGACACGCACCTGTTATTGTGCTCGCGACTACAAAACCCTTTACTGTGCGTGGTCCGACACGCACCTGTTATTGTGCTCGCGACTACAAAACCCTTTACTGTGCGTGGTCCGACACGCACCTGTTATTGTGCTCGCGACTACAAAACCCTTTACTGTGCGTGGTCCGACACGCACCTGTTATTGTGCTCGCGACTACAAAACCCTTTACTGTGCGTGGTCCGACACGCACCTGTTATTGTGCTCGCGACTACAAAACCCTTTACTGTGCGTGGTCCGACACGCACCTGTTATTGTGCTCGCGACTACAAAACCCTTTACTGTGCGTGGTCCGACACGCACCTGTTATTGTGCTCGCGACTACAAAACCCTTTACTGTGCGTGGTCCGACACGCACCTGTTATTGTACTCGCGACTACAAAACCCTTTACTGTGCGTGGTCCGACACGCACCTGTTATTGTGCTCGCGACTACAAAACCCTTTACTGGGCGTGGTCCGACACGCACCTGTTATTGTGCTCGCGACTACAAAACCCTTTACTGTGCGTGGTCCGACACGCACCTGTTATTGTGCTCGCGACTACAAAACCCTTTACTGTGCGTGGTCCGACACGCACCTGTTATTGTGCTCGCGACTACAAAACTCTTTACTGTGCGTGGTCCGACACGCACCTGTTATTGTACTCGCGACTACAAAACCCTTTACTGTGCGTGGTCCGACACGCACCTGTTATTGTGCTCGCGACTACAAAACCCTTTACTGTGCGTGGTCCGACACGCACCTGTTATTGTGCTCGCGACTACAAAACCCTTTACTGTGCGTGGTCCGACACGCACCTGTTATTGTGCTCGCGACTACAAAACCCTTTACTGTGCGTGGTCCGACACGCACCTGTTATTGTGCTCGCGACTACAAAACCCTTTACTGTGCGTGGTCCGACACGCACCTGTTATTGTGCTCGCGACTACAAAACCCTTTACTGTGCGTGGTCCGACACGCACCTGTTATTGTGCTCGCGACTACAAAACCCTTTACTGTGCGTGGTCCGACACGCACCTGTTATTGTGCTCGCGACTACAAAACCCTTTACTGTGCGTGGTCCGACACGCACCTGTTATTGTGCTCGCGACTACAAAACCCTTTACTGTGCGTGGTCCGACACGCACCTGTTATTGTGCTCGCGACTACAAAACCCTTTACTGTGCGTGGTCCGACACGCACCTGTTATTGTGCTCGCGACTACAAAACCCTTTACTGTGCGTGGTCCGACACGCACCTGTTATTGTGCTCGCGACTACAAAACCCTTTACTGTGCGTGGTCCGACACGCACCTGTTATTGTGCTCGCGGCTACAAAACCCTTTACTGTGCGTGGTCCGACTCACACCTGCTGGGTTTTTTAAGAGTCCACCTATGCAGCCCAGCGCACTGCAATTGTCCATTACCCCCGCGCCCTATGGCGATAACAATAAAGTTTATTTTCGCAGATGCGATTTGAGTAGAATTTATAGCGGATAAATTTCATCATTTGTTTTTGCACGTAATTGTCATTTGCGAGAAAACTAAATTCTCTAAAATCAATTAAAAAACTGCTTTTAGAGATTAGAGATATTATAATTAATCACCCATCCATTTTAGTAAAAATCACAAAAAAAAATTGTTGAGTTTAAAACAGGTTTTTTTCTGGATTTTTTCTATGGAGATTTTTTATCTAATCATGTTTAATTAATTATTTCCAAATCACTACAGTTTAAATAAAACTTAAAAAAAAATTGATATGTTACTGAAATTATTTATTTATATTCTTCGTAGTCGTAATCGTTAGTTAACGATATCATCATGTACCCAGTGATTAGGGAACTGTTTAGATCCACTTTTCCATATTTAAGCTTAACGAGAGGACCCGTGTTGCTCTGCAGCATTATGTTGATAATATAATTCAATAATAATGCTCTCAGATGATGAGTAATTGTAATCTAACCTAAGCTGAATACAATAATTGGAAGTCGAGTTAAATGTTCACACCCAGTTTCCCTCCAACTTAACCAATTTAAGTGAGCAAAAACTCAAATTGAAGACCTCGTTCCAGCGAGTGTTCTTAAACCAAAACAAACCGCGTACCTAAATTAGAACCGGAGATATAGAGAAAGAAAGCTAAGAAAACATAAGAAATATACAGGAGGAAATCGCATTTGAGTATAACTTGACAAGTGTGAAAGTTAGGTGATTTCCAATGTTTGATAACAAATCTGTACGTACAACACCTTTCGTTAAAGAAAAATTAAGTAAATCGGTTGGATGGAAGAGCCGGTCGACTCGTAAATAGATTTCATATTATTTTTAAATATGTACATAGATACTTGTAGTTTATAATTAGAAATGATGTTGAGACGTTATTTTGTTGCTCCTTGATAGTAAGTTCATTCCGAAAGCGAAATATTTATATTTTGTGACATTTATCTTGAATAGCAAAACATTACAGAACAATAAGGAGTATACGTAATATTCTGTCTCCAAATACCAAAACCCATGCTAGCAAACCACGAACACCAGTAGGTTTTGATATAAATAGTGAAAAATTACATTACAAATCCAAAATCACGCTCAGCGATTTCGTGGACAATAATCCTCCTACACAGGGTCAGTAGAAACACGACGTCGCAGGGCCGGCGCACGCAATCTGCTCTGCTCCATTGCGTACTGATTGCTCTAACCATTGATTTGCGTTCCCGAGCTTCGTAGCATACTACGAAATTAAATTAATGTTGCCAGACGTGGGTGGCTTCCAAAATCAACTTCGAAATTCCCGTATTTTTATTCAAGCGAAACCTCATTCATCACGATGCCCAGTAACAGCCAGACTACAAGCTTATTTAAAAAGGTCTGTTTACTAAATCAAGCAGCTAATTATTTAAAATGAATTGGACTGTAAATGAATTTAATTCTATTGATTAAAGTGGTGTTTGGCGGAAATCTATTTCAGAAGACTTATAATCTTCTGTTTCTACATTTATGTCGTCACAAGAACGAAGAATTAAGAACATCACCCATGAATTTAATCCTACTCACTTACGTGGTTTATGGCAGAAATCTATTACAAAAGATTTATAATCTTCTGTTTCTATATCTATTTCGTCACAAGAACGAAGAATTGAGAAGATCACCCATGAATTTAATCCTACTCACGTGGTCTATGGTAGAAATCCATTTCAAAAGATTTAAAATCTTCTGTTTCTATATCTATTTCGTCACAAGAACGAAGAATTGAGAAGATCACCCATGAATTTAATCCTACTCACGTGGTCTATTGTAGGAACCCATTTCAAAAGATTTAAAATCTTCTGTTTCTATATCTATTTCGTCACAAGAACGAAGAATTGAGAAGATCACCCATGAATTTAATCCTACTCACGTGGTCTATGGTAGAAATCTATTTTAAAAGATTTATAATCTTTTGTTTCTATATCTATTTCGTCACAAGAACGAAGAATTGAGAAGATCACCCATGAACTGAATCCTACTCGCTTACGTGCTTTTCGGCAGAAATCTATTTCAAAAGGTTTAGAATCTATATTTCTATTATCTATTTCGCCATAAGAACATAGAATTGAAAAAATCACATTGAACCTGGACGTCTCGTCAAACGTCACCATTGTATGAAATGGAAAACTGATATCCACAATTAACCCGACCTCGACCAAATCCACCATTATCGATGACCTCGGTGTCGCAGTGGTTTAGACGTTGCACCCCAGCGCGGAAGGTTCCGGGTTCAATTCCCAGTAGGGTCAATTTAGGAAACGACATTTTCTAGATTGTCTCGGGTCTGGTGTACTGGGAAACGCCCCCAGTAGTCGTAGTCTGGTTCTCTGAATACAGGGAATACCCTAGTTTGAGATCAGATGATTAGTGTGTATTGTCTGGCGCATTATTATTGTTCACTGCAAATCGCAAGACGATTTGGCTAGTTTTGGTTTACTTACATCGATTCTGGATGTCCAAAATATCTTATAATAAATATATATATATATATATATATATATTCACAAAACTCAAACACGCTGTTTTTATTTTTGTCTGTCTGTCTGTTTATTTGTCCAAACTAATCTCCGAAATGGATGAACCGATATTGATAAGACTTTCTTGGTACGTAGAGGACTTTCCAAAGAGTAATCTGAGCTACTTTTATACTGGAAATACAAATTGAACGCGGGTGAAACCTGGAAGCACAGCTATCATAGTTAGTAAATAAAATTAAATTCAATAGTATGCATTGAATGACAGTCTTGTAACTTCTGCTCATAGCTTTATTGAAATACTCTTGTGATCTAATTATTGTATTACTATCGATGTGGTTGAGGAGGTAGTGCTCGTGGGGTCAGGCCTACCGGAATGTTAAATAAGCGTTGATATTTGAACACTTAATAGACGCTCTACTGATTATTCATTTCAATTTTGCATACTCCGACATCTTTGAATGTACGTTGATTATTTAGTACTGACATTTATTTACGTGAGAGACTGTACTGAAAATAGTGCATATGCTTAATTCAGCTCTATACAGAAACTCTACAAACCTCGGAAACAGCTGGAATAATGCATCTCAAATCCAGATGTCTAGCTTAGGGCGATTTACGGCTTCACATTGCTGCACTCTGCACAGTATGTGCTCGGAATTGTAATCAAAATGGAAACGAACGTTTGATATTCATATCCGATGAATGTAGAATATTGAAATGTATTTTAAATCGATAAACTTCTTCAGAAGGCTTTTAGTCAACGATTTTTTCTAAAACAAAACCATAGTCTGAAAATTTTTTGAATCTTGTCTGTACAAACATTTGTCGTTATCTGAATAATGTATTTTAATATGAGCGATTAGTAGCAGCAGAAGCCAAGGAAGACCAAAGCGGACTTATAAAGGTTTATCCAGAGTATTAGCTAACGGAAACATCAACAGATTACATAAAGTTAAGCTAAAGTTTCATCGTTATACAAAACCCTCAGTTTTTTTGATATTTTAATTGACTAAATATGATACGAAATTTAATCTAAATATAATTTGAGTAGCACATACTTCTACTACTACTGTATGTGCGGTGTCACCCTTGCGGACAAAATAAGCAATGAAGAGATACGCAGTATGACAGGGTTGCACGACAGTGTTATTGTAAAAATTAAGAAAGGAATGCTAAGATGATTCGGACACACGGAAAAAATGAGTAATGAAAGACTGACGAAGAAAATCTATAGAGCAAAAGTGAGTGATAAAATATGCCAAGGAAACAAGGAAGCGAAGGAAGACCAAGGCTGACTTATGAAGATCAAATAGCTAAAGTGTTAGCCGAAGGAAATGTCAAAAGCACTCGCATACCTAGGCGAAAATATGTGAGGAGAATGATGAGATTTGAGGAAGCGAAAGAAGCATGTAAGGACCGCGACGCTTGGCGCTCCGTCCTCTCTGACTACCCTGACTAGGGATACGGAGTAAAGATATATATGTATGTATAATTTGAGTAGGTATAATGATTAACTAGCTCAAAATTAACCGAGTGCTCTCAGTTATGATGTGACTAATTAGTCGGTTTTACAAAACATTTACTAAACTCGCGTATTAATTTTAAACGGAAAATGTTGATTTCACTAAATTTGTCAAGTAACGTTAACTAGGGTAGATCCTATGTATACCATCAACGTACTCTTAAATTAAACTCTATCGTAAATTTAACATAAGATTTTGTAAATTTCATTATGTTAGAACGTGTAGGTATCTTTAATATTTA
Source organism: Zeuzera pyrina (assembly GCA_907165235.1). NCBI lineage: Eukaryota > Metazoa > Arthropoda > Insecta > Lepidoptera > Cossidae > Zeuzera > Zeuzera pyrina. The sequence goes on along the minus strand of OU015635.1, from coordinate 21,205,535 downwards.
TTATTTTGTAAACTGTAAACTTGTAAACACATTCGTGATATCGTAATAATAATTATGAATACTTCAGTGAACTTTAGTTGATTTTATGAAACAACAGATCAACTCTCGGAATTCAGCTAAAGTATTTTTTCATTTATTTTCTAAGTCACCCTGTAGACGGAGGGAGTATTAAGCGCATGCCTGAGTTCCCAGCTTAACAAAATTTGGAAAGATGCCAAAGAAATATGTGTATCTATGAAAAAATTAATGCATTGGTGTCACTGACTTCTAAATAACCTAGTAATATGATTTCGGTCTGTGTTGTAGTATTCGTTACAGATTTAACAATGCTGTATCCAAAAGGTTATTGCACTGAGCGCTATTGTGACTGTACAGTACCAAATATGCACGTTGAAAATGGAAAACTTTGTGTTGATGCTTATGTAATACAGTTTCGGTCTGATTACGAACATAACCATCAAAGTGAAAAAAATTACCGTAACTGGTCATGTAACACCACACAGCATACTTATGTCTGATATAAGATTTAGGCTTCGTTTTCGAATCTTCTAGTGCTGGGCAATGACACTACGAGTTTGTTTGTGACATCATTGTCCGTGTTAGAATTAAGATGAAGAATGTTATGAATTTGTATTTAATGTGGTTAAGGTTTGATTTTTGTCTAGTGTGTGTATTCTGTGAAATAAATGAATCTATGGCGATTTGATAGAAAGTATTTTAATTAGAATGTAAATAGTAGTATAACAGTCCAATCCTCGGGTCAAGAATGATAACAGACGGAGCCATAACGAACTGCCGCTATTATCACTTCGTGTGAAACGAATTTTCGAGTCTCTTTCTCATTGAATGTATCGACGAGTAAAAGAGTCGGCTGTAGTAAGTTTGGCTCGCACTGTCGGTATAATACGTGTCAACTCCTGACAGGCTTGACGTACAAAACATCGTAATTATTTGCAAAATACTCGTAAATTTTAATCACAAAAATAAAAAAATTGTCACGTTCAACCGTGTACATTTCCTTAGCACGCACATTAGTACAAGTCAATGAACTTCGCACCAACAAAAAACGAATAAGCTCTTAAAGCAAAAACATCGTCCATTATTATTCTTGATCCGAGGTCCAACTACATTTTACATCAACTACTGGAGATTATAAAGGAATGAATTTTTGTATTACTCAATGATATTCCAATATTTTTCATAATTATGTTTACAATTTTAATTTATTCTAATTTAACGTATGAAACATCTTAAAAATTTTAAGAAAAAAATTGAACTACTTTCAAAAAAAACACTGAAAAATACAAAATAACTGTCCTATAATAATCAAAACCCGTAAACAATAAAAATAACTTTATAAATATGATACACATATCTACGTAATTAAAGACAGTTACCGAAGTCGGTGCCACGGCTACCAAACTAATAAACTTTCTGTTGTTGGACATTGATTTGGCACCGACTTCAATCATTGTTGAATTTAATCAACATAAATGAAGGTTATAAGCGGTTCGATTTGTTTGGTGTTATTTAATGTATCTTCGAAGTCCAAGGTTCAATACTGGTGAAATTTATATGGGACCACATCGGAAGTATACCCTTTCGAACAAAAAGAATAATTTTCGAAATCTGTCCACAATTGACGAAGTTATCGGTGAACATACATAAAAAAAAATACCCAAAACTGACTAGTGTAACCAATCGCTTAACGCAATGCGCATTAACATTTTTAGGGTAGAGCCACAGTTTTAGATTGAGGATCTCAAAAATACTTTTAACCTGTAATGTTTCCTTCGCGAAACATCAGTGGGCGAGTCCGACTTGCATTCAGCTCATTTATCTCGCATGTTATAAAATCCTAGGTCAATTAGGCTATCAAAAACAAAGGGAAATATTATGTCTATAAATAATCACAAAACAGTTAGTAATTCAAACTATAATTTATTATGTTTAAAAATAATAAATGTTACAACGGGTTGTTAACGGGTCGTTATTGATACAAATTTACTTTTTCTGACTAGAATCGTATGCAATTTAAAATGAATAGTGCCCACAATAATTTTATTATGTCTAACCATTGGTTGTTGAAAACCTTATTAAAACTTAGTTGGTGACGCCACATATTTATTTTTATATAAATTATATATTTTTGTTTAGAAATGGAGACGCTTTATATCTAATTTTCCGCCCCTTTTCCCTGTCCCTTCCTAATAGTGCACACTGCCGCCAAGAGATGGCGCTGTAACGTCGTTCGTTGTATTTGATCGATCAATGTCGGACGATCACTCGCTAAGAAGTTTCGCTCATCGCCTTACCGCCGGACATAGACGCTTTCGCGTCTGTTCCCGAACTTTAAACAAGAAAAGGATATAGTGGGGCGCGTCGTACAAGTAGTGCTTTAGTGCTTGCTGAGTGATAGCAACCGCGACCTATAAACTTTATAATTCTTCCGTGAAGTACAGAACCTGCAAAAGGAACCGGGCGTAGCCCCGCCACGCGTTGCTCTCCAGGCCAACAGGTTAGTGTGCACGAATTCCAACAAAAATACAGTCCACAAAATTAATTAAAACCATAAGGCGTCTCCATTAGTTATAATAATTTTTTAAACTTATATATTGCAAAGCTCGGGGAAAAGTCATTGCTGTCATGAGAGTAGAAATTATACTGGAAAGAATTACATCAATATAAATAACACGAAACAAGTTTCTGTTTTAAAGGATAAATTTCGATTCTATACGTCGAAACTCCTCGTATTTGCTTTATATAGAGTTTTATATTCATAGTGAAAATTATTTTTTTAAGGTTGTCTGGAAGACAAAAATGTTTGTTTGTAATGGATAAACTCAATAACTGTTCAACCGATATCCAACATTCGTTATACCTATAGAAAACTACATTATCAGCGAGTAACATAGGCTGTATTGGGCGCACCTGAGGCGGATCCCTATATTTTATGAATCTTAATGTTGACTTTGTTTCTATCCTGAGGTGTTGGCAATAAAAAGTTATCTGTCTATCCGTCTATTATTTTACATTGTTTCAATTGTATTTATAGTTGACAATTATTATTTTATAGCGTCTTTAATCATTTTATACGCATTCTTTACTGTATGTTTAATGAACTGGTAACATTTTCTTGTAGTGGATTATATAATTTTATAAAAATATTATTGTAATTATTATTCCTACCAATTACACAGTGCTTTTAAATTTTTCCTAAAACCAAATTATGTTTTGCGTATCAATGTCGAAACTAAGCCATAGTTAAACTGACAGCATTCTGATGATAGATTAACCAGCAGCCTGAGGAATTCATACTCCTACTCCTGGCATGTTTCCAAGCGTTTCAGGCGTCTTGCTAGTTTAAGCGCTGTATTCAGTTTTTTATAGTTCCAAAGCTACGTGATCACTTATCCCACGTTGCGTTAAATAAAGTTTTAAGTTGAATTGAAAATCGTTGAGTTTTTTCATAAAGAGCTATTGTACTTGTCGAAGAGGCCAAGTAGAGATTTAAATGGATCATTACAAAAATGTCTGTAGGCATTATGGGTACACAATTATACAGGGGTACCAATATTTATCGTCAAATCGGGAATGGAGGACAGACTATAATTACTTTTGAATTAGAGTTATTTATTGCACGATTGAAGCGATTCCCAATAAAACGCCCATAGCTCATGAATGTGTGTTTTTTTTTATTTTAACATTGAAAATAAAGTTGAAAGTTTTTTTAACACTGCGTAATGGAGTAATTTCCAGAAATAATGCGACATGGTGATTACACTGGAGGTTCTGAGTCAATCGTTACGGTTGAGGTGTCGAAATGTGTTTATTAATGAGGGGTACAATATGTAAAAATAAAAATCGGAAAATTAAGAAAAACGAAAAAATAACAGCTTCTTAGGGGTTCCTTAGCGCTCACCTAACTAGTTTTTATTTTTAAATTTTAATAGGTTTAATCTGTAGAAAAGAGTTAGTCTTTAAAAGCAATGACAGCTTTCTAAGCGGCATCGTTGAGGAAGTCTATTATTTAAGACAGTGTATAGTTCTAATGGAAAGAATGAGTGATGAAAGACTGACGAAGAAAATATACAGAGCGAAAGTGAGGGTAAAAGAAGCCAAGGAAGACCAAGGCTGACTTATGAAGATCAAATAGCTAGAGTGTTAGCAGACGGAAATATCAAAAGCAGGCGCATACCTAGGCGAAAATGTGTGAAGAGAATGATGAGATTTGGGGAAGCGAAAGTGGTGTGTAAGGACCGCGACTCCTGGCGCTCCGTCCTCTCTGAGTACCCCGTTGGGGATACAGCGTGAAGATATGTTATGTTGTGTTATAGTTTTAAGTTTGTAAATATTAAAGTATGTATGTACTTTTTTATTTTGTAAATATATTAAGATTGTTTGCTTGACGAAGACTTTTTGGCTGACTTAGAAGTTCAAATAGGCACGGATGTCAAAAGCACTCGCATACCTAGGCTAAAATACGTGAGGAGTATAATGAGATTGGAAGCAGCGAAAGAAGTCAAGGACCGCGACGCTTGGCGCTCCGTCCTGATTATCCCGTTAGGGATACAGCGTGAAGATATGTATGTATTTATTTGAGGTATAAGTGTTTGTATGAACGTAGCGGAAGTGCTGAAGCGCGCGCGTTCGTTTAACGTCGATACAATTTTTCCTTTTGGTAATGTTACGTGACACTGATTTATGGGCAAGCGCTAAACATATCATTCAGCCATCCAGTGTTGTTAGCCGCTATTTAAATTAAACCGTATTAATTCAGTTTGACCTAAATACACTAAGAGACAGTAACATCATTGATAGATAGAAAAGTATCCAGCTCAAGCATGTATTATTTTGTAGTTACTGAAGTTCGTAAATAAAATGTTTCTTTGTCTACCTAATATTATTTTTAATCGACTTCACAAAAGGAGGAGGTTCTATGTTCGTCTGCATGTATTTTAATTTTGAACAAATTTAAAAATTACTTTTTTGTTTGAAAGGGTGTACTTCTGAGGTGGTCCCATTTAAGTTTCACTGGTATTGGTGCTTGTACTTTGAAGATACACCAAAAAACGCGAACTGCTCATAAGCTTCATTTATATTGATGCTTCTCTCATATATCATTGCGCTCTAGAATTAGGAAAGATGTTAATTGTAGACCTACTCCAGATATTTATTTAGGCCAAGGTCACTCAAAAGAAATAAATAAAACAATTTTATTCTGTTAACATAACTATCCTTTACTAGTCAAAACTCAAATACAAAGATAACTTTATAAATATGATACTAATACCTATGTAATTAAATTTGACAGTTATTGAAGTCAGTGCCAAACAATCAATGTGCAACAACAGAAAGTCTACTAGTTTGTAGGCTTGGCACCAATTTTAATAACTGTCAAATTTAATTGAATAGATATTTGTTATTATACTCGTATTGGTATCACTGTACTTGAGTTTTGATTAGTCAAAGATAGTTATTTTGTACTCGTTAGTGGTTTTTTAAATCTGTTCATTTTTTTCTTATTTTTATTGT